>OY720170.1:15101511-15486511 GCA_963082885.1 Parascotia fuliginaria
ACCGTTTCACTGAGAGTGTTGCTGCAGCAGTCACTCACATAGATCCAAGCCACGATGATCCAAATGTGCTTTACGAGTCCTTGTTTAGCACAATACAATCAGCGTACAATGCATCATTTCCAACTAGAACTTTTACCAAAAACATCAAAATATCAAAATATACAGGGCTTATCCAGCAAAGCGCTAGAAATTGATTTATTTTTGAAAAAGTACAATATTCAAATTATATGTGTCACTGAACATTGGCTAAAGATGGAACAATTATTATTACTTAATAATGAATATTTTTCTGTTGGTAGTGCATTCGTAAGAAAGAAGACTATACATGGTGGCTCTCTGATATAATGTATGTAGTAGTGTTAATTATAAGGAACGTAAAGATATAGCAGATCTTTCTATTGAGCGCACTATTGAGTTGTCCTGTGTTGAGCTTAAGCAATATATTGTGGTTTGTGTGTACAGGCCACCTCAGTGATTTCATTCTTTTTGAAACCGGTATGGAAGATGTAATGAAACGTTTAAGCTCTGTCAATAAGCATGTAATAGTGTGTGGTGACTTTAATGTCGACTTACTCGTTCAATCACAGACTAGTATTAGATTAATTAGTTTATTGAATTCATTTAATTTAAAACCTTTATTTTCGGAACCAACTAGAATTACCTACATCACATTCTGCTACATGCTTGGACAACATTTTCTGCAATTGCAAATATATAGATAAGGCTATTCTGAGTGACCTAACATCAGATCATTGTGGGCAAAAAGCTGTTTTTCCTTTAGGCACCACTACTAAAGGGAGTAAGATCACGTGTAGGCCAATGACCTCTGTTCGCTTAAACCGTTTCACTGAGAGTGTTGCTGCAGCAGTCACTCACATAGACCCAAGCCACGATGATCCAAATGTGCTTTACGAGTCCTTGTTTAGCACAATACAATCAGCGTACAATGCATCATTTCCAACTAGAACTTTTACCAAAAACATCAAAATAAAGTTCTGTGATTGGGCAACATCCGGAATATACAAAAGTAGAGCTAATTTGTATGAACTTTATGGTATGAAACAATATAATTTTGATCCAGTCTTTATTCAATATGTTAGGGATTATTCAAAAATCTTTAAAAAGTCATGTGTTGCCGCTATGTCCTTGTATTTAAGTAATAAAATTAAACAGTCCGAGAACAAAATAAAAACATCTTGGAATGTTATTAATAGTGAGACTGGTCGTATTAAATTGAAAGATAACAATTATGAGTTAAACATTAAGGACAATATTATTTCAAATAATACAGATGTAGCCCACATTTTTAACGACTACTTTGTTAGCATACCAGTAAAGACAACCAGCTCCTTAAATTCTTGCGCAATCAAAGCTGAGCATTTACTTAGGGGGAGTGTGAAAGAGTGTGACGTCCCTTTTAATTTTAATTATGTTAACCCAAACGACATAATAAAAGTGTTCAAGTCACTACATTCAAAAAACACTGCTGACTTGTGGGGTTTTTCAGTTAAATTAGTTGAGAGTATAATTATTAATATAGCACCATATCTAGCTACTATCTTTAATAAAAGTGTTGATGTAGGAGTATTTCCTGCTTAAATGAAACATAATAAAGTAGTACCTTTGTTTAAAAACGGCTCTAAGAGTGACCCTAGTAATTTTAGACCAATATCTATACTGCCAGCTATTATAAAAATTTTTGAGAAAATTATATTGCAGCAATTAGAGAGCCATTTTAACTTTCATAAATTACTACATAATGAGCAGTATGGTTTTACGAAAGGTCGCTCAACTACAGATGCAGGCGTTACACTAATAAAACATATTTTTAACGCCTGGGAAAATAAAATGGATGCTATTGGTGTTTTTTGTGATCTCTCTAAAGCATTTGACTGCGTCGAGCACAATACGCTCTTGAGAAAACTCAGTCACTATGAGATCAGGGATGTTGCACTTAATCTAGTTTCCACTAATCTAAGTGATAGAGTGCCATACGTTGATGTAAATGGAAATAGGTCCTTAGGGTTACCTGTTGCTATGGGCGTCCATTCTTCCATTCTTGGTCCTTTTCTATTTTTGGTGTATGTAAATGATTTGCCGTACTTTGTACAGGATTTCTGCGATATAGTGCTATTTGCAGACGATACGTCTCTTATTTTTAAAGTTAACCGTAAAAACCCTAATTTCGACGTTGTAAATGGTTCGCTCGCGCAAGTCCTGAACTGGTTCACGGTAAACAATCTTCTACTTAATTCCAAGAAGACAAAATGTAAGTATAAAATTTTCTATGCCAAATGTCAAAAGTGCAGGTATAAACCTGGTTTTAAATAATGAGTCAGTTTCAATCGTAGAGTCCACAGTTTTCTTGGGCTTAACTTTAGATTGCAAACTTCAGTGGGAAGCCCATATTTCGTGTCTCGCAGGTAAACTCAGCTCAGCGGCTTTTGCTATCAGGAAAGTTAGGCAACTTACTGATGTGGAAACCGCCAGACTAGTCTACTTTAGTTATTTTCACAGCGTTATGTCTTACGGCATATTGTTGTGGGGTAGGGCTGCTGACATTGAAACCGTTTTTATTATTCAAAAACGAGCTATACGTTCTATCTACAACCTAGGTTCACGAGACTCAGAGAGCGATTCAAAGAGATAGGTATATTGACAGTTGCATCTCAATATATATATGCTAATGTTGTTTATGTTAAGAGTAACATTAGTCTATATACTAGGAATTGCGATGTGCATGAGATTAACACCAGGGGTAAGCATAAACTGGTTGGCTCACACTATCGCTTACATAAAGTCCATAATTCGTTTACGGGACTTGGTGTACGTTTATTTAATAAATTACCTATCGACGTAATGGATAAACCCTTAGACAAATTTAAACAAATTGTCAAAAAACATTTAATACTTAAGGGTTACTACACTGTTAATGAGTATCTGAACGATAAAAGTCATGGGATGCTCGCTTGACGAAGGAGTAAATTAATTTTACTCTTAATTTTAATGACATTATACTTTTAAGGACATATTTTTGTTAATTATTGTATGAATAACATTTTTTATGATTATTATGAATGACATGGTTTAACAAATAATTTTTTGACATTAATTTATTGATACATTTTGACATAATTTAAAAAATGATTTTTTTTTTTGTATTAATTTTAAATGACATGATGCTCGAGCCATATTTGAACAGGTACACATTTTGTATTGTTTTGTTAAAATTTTACATTGTGATTTGTGAAATAGAGGTACGTACATTGTGAACTCCTGTGGTAAATTAAGTTCATCTTACTTTATACTTATAGCCTGTTCTGAGCTTATAGCAAATATTAACAGTTTATATAATACCTACATAGAAACATTTATCACAGTTCACATGTTGCCTTTACCTTTTTGTAGCAATATGCAAATTGAGGCAGCCTGTAAAGCACACATTTTACTTTTTAATTTTTCTTTACAATATAGAAAGCTGTAAGTAATTAAGTATCTATAGAGTTAAGTGTATTGCCTGCGTCACTTTGCATGCTACTTGAAACTGTAACTTACAAAAATTGTAATAACCTGGCGATTAAAAAGAGTGGCCTGAGTTTCTTGCCAGTTCTTCTCATGGCTCTACTTTGTCAGCAAACTGGCTGTAGGTTAATTTGCTGACATTTTGTAAACTTTGACGTTCATAAGTGTTAATTTAATTAACATATATGAATAAACATATATTTCATTTCATTTCATTTCATTACCCCAGTGCGATCTTAAGACCAAACAAACGGATTTTATTCTTACCGTATAATGATTAAGAAAAGAGGAATAATCATTTCAATCAATCATTTGCTATATTTTCAGTTAGCTATAGTCTACATGTTTGTTAAAAGAAATCCGAGACGGAAAGTTTGATTTAAGTATATTAGGAACAATAATTATTCCTGCCCTGTTGCCAAAAAAAAGGAGAAGAAGAAGAAGAAGAGACTCTGCACTAATTTTCCTCTTCTACCAGCTAATCAAATGTCAGAAGTTTAGTTGACTATTGAGAATACATCTTCAAAAACCCCAAAAATTATGAAATTTCTCGGTTACTTTCGCAAGCAATGGTATAAATTGTCACCTTTTTTTCGAATCAACATGTCGTCAACGACATAGCACAACAAACTTCTACGAGGGGTGGCATAAAAGATTAAATGGAATTATTCCTCGTTCTCCGAATTTTATAAATTTTGTTCACAAATTACGTAAAAAAACCAGACGTTACGACTGCAAAATTAGGCACAGTCTATTTTAAAGCTACTCAAATAACAGGCGTAAACGGGACATGCATGACATGCTATTCGATCTAAAGTACGAATGATTAGATATAACATAATCGATTCTAAAAAACAAGTTGTCCGGTTTAAATAAAATAAAACTAGGAGAAAAACGATCTGGGAAATAGTCAATCTGAAAAGCAGTCATTATGGGAAGCGGTCGTTTTGGGAAGTGGTCATAGGAAGTGGACAATAAGGTCCTAAAAAACGTCCGACGCAGAAACTACGAGGGCCACAAAATGGCGGATTTCATATTTTTACAACTCATAATATGGGTATCAAATGAAAGGGCTTGATTAGTAGAATAATGTACACTATGTCGGGGATGTTTCTTTAAATTTTCAATTTATATTTGCACAACTACCTAGTAGTGCTATAGATAAACACATTGATCTGAGAGTTTCAAGTAAGGTATCTGGTTTTATTTCAGTAAAGCCTGTTTGGTAATAATCACTGGCCTCTAATATAAAACGAAAATAGAATATTATACAGTCTTACTATACCTATAGTTTCTTGTTCTGAAACACAGAACAATTCTGAGACCTATAGTACCTACTGCTGTCAATATTGTTACATTTTATTAGAGACATATTGAAATGTAGCCGGTAGAATCTCGAAATTATTTGTTTTTATTATCCAGGAAAATGTCTAAACCAAAGCCGACTCATGGAGAAAAGAAACCTGAAAAAAGTAAATCTGGTAAGAAGAAAAAAAATCCATGCCCATGGTTATGTAATTTGGTGCCGACTAATGTACCAGCTCCTGGACCAGCCCAAGTTATACTGCATCCTAGGAAAGATGTTTTTGTCTTAAAGGTAAGCCTACTGTTTGTACTAGGTACAAATGGCTTAGGAAAGAAAGTAGGTAGGTACATTAAATACTACCTACGTCTTTATCGCTGCTAGATGCTAGTTCAAATTCAAGTGTAAGATCCATCGCGGAAGTAACTATCGCATTTGAATAACGACGATTAAAAGCACAATAATTCTTTATTGTAATTACACAAACGTACGAGTAAGTATACCTACAGTCGTAAGATGTAGGTAATGCAAAGTATTCGAGTACCTTTAATTAAATTATGCCTACTCATCTTTACTTGATGAGTGAAAGGCTTGTTGAGGCCTTATTATCTCTTTAGCACTTTTTTTATTTTCGTCCTTATTCTCTAGCACTGGTTCTTTAATGCTTAGAGAACACATTCAGGTGGTCTATTGGCTAAGGTAGTAACCACCTAACCAATAAGTGGGGACTGTGTTTGTTTGTTATTTAAGCTAACTACATAAAGAAAAACAACTTTAATTAAATACTAAAGATGTGCAAAACGGCAATGTCATGCCGTTTGGCAATCTATGAATACCGTTACGGCATTAATAGATTTTTGAAAAATAATTGCGGTATTTATCTGGCTGTGAATATAATAAGAAAAAAAAATTAATTAAGTCTGTGAGATGTTTCCTAATAAATTATATGCCAACTATATAGGTAGAAATTATGTGTTTCACATTGTATGTAATATATGTACTTATATGTAAACATTAACAGAACACAAACTGAGCCATAGAAACCACTTAATTAACACACAACGACATTTTGCTAATATTTTCATAACAGGCGTAATGGCTCTTAAATTACTTACTTCTCCAGACAAATCGTTTCAGCTTACCAAACAAAATAATTTTTGTTTTGATTGAAAAACGGTAGGTACTATAAAATATTGTTAATTAGTAAAATCGATTATTCATTGTGACAGAACATTTTCATGATATTCATTTATATCTTCTTTAGTATATAGACAGCGTTCTAAGGAGTTCCTAATACACCACATCTCTCACCTCCTAGCTGCTAAGGATCAAAGGTGCAGCCAAGAGCTGGTCGAGGTGTCTGCGCCAGACATCACCATTGTCAGTGCGAATTTCGTAGTGTAGTCGGCCCAAACGTTTAGTGATGCTTCCAAACTGCCACCGCTTCGTGGCACTTGTATAGTCACGAGCCTGTACCGGATCACCAGTTTTGAACTCTCTGATATTGACCTTCTGAAGCATTGGTGCGATGTCCTTTTCTTTTCTTAAAAACATAGCATGTAGTGCTATGCGTATTTCTCTGCCAAACATTAGCTGGTACGGAGTTTGACCATTAGCATTTGGCGTTCGTCGGAGACGAGTTCTCACCGTTACTAACTTATCTAATATGTTACCTCCTTCCCCCTCTAAACTACGTAAGATTCTTTTAACTGTCTGCACAAAACGCTCAGCTTGCCCATTGGTTGCAGGGTGGTATGGAGCGGAGGTCTTATGAATGATCATACAATCTTTTAAGTATTTTTCGAACTCTTCTGAAACGAACTGTCGGCCATTGTCTGAAACCAAGACGTGAGGTTTTCCAAAGGTGCAAAATAGTTCTTTCAATTTTGTATGCACCAAGAGCTTGTAGTTGACTTGGTTGGTATAATCTCAGTCCATTTTGAGACAGCATCTACAATAATTAAAAGTTGGTAGCCTTGCACAGGTCCAGCGAAATAATATGAAGTCTTTGCCAGGGGCCACTTGGATATTCCCAGTGGTGCAATGGTGCTTTTTCTGGTTCATCTTGTTGCAATCTACAGGTTCTACATGACTTGACTTTGGTTTCAATATCGTTGTCAATTCCTTTCCAGTATACGAAACTGCGAGCCAATAGCTTTATCTTTACAATGCCTGGGTGACCAAGGTGTAGTTCGTCTAGCACTTGATTGCGAAGTGTTTTTGGAATATAGACTCGCGATCCTCGCAATAAACAACCATCATGCAAAGTAAATTCATTGTCCTTGTAACCGAGTGCTTTTAATGGTTGACCAGTTTCCAATGCGTGTAGCAAAGATGTACAGTCGGCGTCATTTTTAGTTTCTGTCGCTATGACATCTGGATTGATATCAATGGTATGAATTTGCTGAAATTGAAAACTATAATTTTGGTCAATTCTGCTGGTCTTGGTGTTTTCTACTGGAAACCTGGGTAGATAATCTGCATTCGAGTTGTTCGCTAAAGTTCTATATTCAATGTCGTAGTCAAATCCAGATAAGAAGTGTTTGATGTGGGTGGAAAATTTCTGTCAGTGATTTATGGTCTGTACCGAGGATGAATTTCCGACCATAACAATAGTAGGAAAACTTTTTCAATCGCCAGTGTATCGCTGTAGCTTCCTTATCGATTTGACTGTAATTCTTCTCGCTATTAGACAGCGTTCTCGAAGCGAATGCTATAGGTCTTTCTGATCCATCTGGCAGTCTATGTGACAGTACTGCCCCGAGTCCCAGAGGTGAAGCATCTGTTGCAAGTACTAACGGTTTCTTAGAATCAAAGTGTATCAGTAATCTTTCACTTAAAATTTCTTTCTTAATTTGTATAAAAGCTTATTCGCACTCTGTAGACCATCGGAAACCTGCTTCTTTCTTTAGTAAATTGTTTAGTGTGTTCGTAATCGATGCAAGGTTTGGTATGAATTTGTTGTAAAAATTTGCTATCCCAAGAAATGTTCTCAATTCTGCTATATTGGTTGGGTGTTCTGTCTTAATTATTGCGTTTACCTTGTCCCTGTTTTTGTGTAGACCTTCTTTGTCTATAGTGTGTCCAAGGTAATTTATACTTGATTGAAAAAAAATGACACTTGTCTTTGTTTACTCGAAGACTGCTTTCGTTTAGTTTGTCGAGTACGAGTTTGAGCCTCTGTAGTAGCTGTTCTTGGTTAGCTCCCTGTATAATTATATCATCGAAGAAACATTTAACACCTTCTAGGCCTTGTAATAGTTTGTCTATGAATTTCTGCCATAGGCTCGGAGCGACTTTAACTCCGAACATGAGCCGGTTCACTCTGTAAGTTCCTTTGTGTGTACTGAGTGTTTGTAACATTGCGCTCTCTTCATCCATCACCATGTTAAGGTATGCCTGAGTTATATCTAGTGTACAAAATAGTTTACCTCCATTCATCTCTGCGAAAATATCTTCAATCATAGGTATTGGATATTGTTCATCTTGTATAATTTTGTTTAGGATAACTTTATAATCAGCGCATAATCGAATACTCCCATTTGGTTTGACAACTGGTACTATTGGAGTACCCCACTCAGAGTGGTCAACCTTTGTGATGACACCTTGTGCGCATAGTCGTTCTATCTCTTCATCTACTTTGTTTTTTAAAGCGTATGGTATTCTACGTGGTCTAATAAATATAGGCTTCGTGTTCTCTTTCAGGTTTAAGCGTCCTGTGTAATTTGTTATTTCGCCGAGGTCTTTTCTGAAGACTGATGTCTTAGAGAGTCGTAGAGCTCCAGAAGTTGGTCTAATTGTATGTTGTCGGTAGGTTGTACGGCTTCTGTGTCTGCTAAGTTCAGTGTCTCGAGTTCTTTCATCCAGCTACGGCCAAAAATAGGATCAACGTTGTTGTTGATGACGTACAGTTTTCCGTGGAAATCTTTTCCTTGACACCTGAATTGAACGTATGCCACGCCTGTTGGTTTGATTATTTCTTCGGTATAAGTTCTGAGTTTTATGTTTGTCTTAAAAATTTCATTTCCAATATTTAGTTTTTGATAGTCTCGTAACGACATTGAACTTAGAGTGGCTCCAGTGTCAAATTCCATCTTTATCTTAACGTGTCCTATATGTACCGTTATCATATACTTTCAGATGATTCTCCAGATATGACATTGATATTACTCCAGTCATCGTGGTCACTTGTCATTAAGTCTTCTAATAGGTTCGTATTCGGTTTAGTCTTATTAAGACTCGCATCAGAGTTGCGCTGCAGGCAAACACGGGATAGGTGACCAACTTTTAATTATTGTAGATGCATATTAGTAAAATCATTTATTCACTGTGTATGTCATTCGTTTATATCTTCTTTAGTATATAGACAGCGTTCTAAGGAGTTTCTAATACACCACAGGTACGTTAAATGATGTTAGGTCCCATGTATACCTAGATCTAGTAGGTACTTTCTTATTTAGTGTAACTACAAAAGCAAAAATTGATTTCTTCTAATTTGTTTTAGGTAGCCAAAGTCGGTCCGACGGGCGATCGTCGTTGTAAGATGGAACTGGAACTAGTCACGCCAAAAGGTCCTGAAAAAAAACAGCTAACCCGTATCGACACAAGAGAGACACAATGTGAACCAGAACCCCCGCATTGTCTCTGTTGTAAGAGGGTTCATAAGAAACGTCTTTAGAATGAAATTGTCACCTATAAAAATACCTCCTAATGCACATTTTTTTGGATTCAAAATCTCATTCATGTCATGCGGACTTACTGAAAAAAACGACATTCAACTTTGTGGCCATTATTTCTCATGTTTGATATACATACTTAAATACTTTTATGTAGTACATACATATATATTATACATGGAATCACCCAGACCAATGCAAATAGACATGTTCATTCACACAAATATTTGCACTGACGGGGAATTTAACCCGCGACCTCACCACAGAGTCAGTCAAAAGTCTTTAATGCAGATAGAGCTGCTGCCCGTGGCTTATTCTGTTTATCCACCTTAAAAGAGCCACTTTAAGGTGAGTGACTTCCGATTATCCACGTCGCGCAAGGTGGATAGACGGACACGCGTTTCCTAGTATCTACCCTAGGATGGCCGTTTTGAAGTAGATAAACGGAATAAGACCTCCCCGTCTCGTGGACGACATCCACGGTAATCTAAACCTAGTCAGCTGAGACTATCTATCTGTCAAATGTATACCTACCTATGTCCATGTCTTAATTATTTATTTGATAAACCTTTTGCACAAAATTGTAGTTAAATATCAAAGCTAAAAAGAGAAAAAGTTAAATAAAAGAAACATATCTTTGGCAATACTTTAAAAAAAATATACGTTTTGATATTGAACGACTTCTTACTTTCACGGCACACAATGACCACTTCTTAAAATGACCACATCCCTCATGTATGCATTTTTTTTATTATTAGAATAGAAAAAAAAAACAATAATTAAAGGGTTAAGCTAGAAAATCAGTTTAAAATATGAACATATCGGTATTAAAAAGTAAATAAATATATTACTTGACGGTAGTAGATCCACGCTGGTTTCAGCATAAATGGGCTGGATCGACCGGGAAAGTACTACCCTCCCATAGAAGATCGACGTAAGAATATTTGTTTTCATTCTAATGTGTTTGTAACTCGGTGAGCGGGAGCGCCGGCAGCCCAAATACCCCCTCGGTCCTCTTCCGTTTCCCTTTTCCTTCCTCATCCAACACAGCCTTCTATAAAGGCTAGGTTTACCACTTACCATCAGGTAGTTGCTTCTTTGCCACCAAGTTGTACAAGTTGTAAAAAAAGTAAGTAAGCAAAACAATCGGAGTTTACAAAAATACTTTGAAATTGGCACCGACATAAAGTGGTTTGTAGTAATGATTATTAATTTTTAACAATATTTCTTTAAATATATGTAAAAATAAGCATTGAGAATTTAGGAAGTTTTCAAGTTTTAAAAGTCAGTACTGTATTTATATACCTTTAGCATCTGGTAGCTATGAATTGGCCGTCGACCCAAGCTGGCAGGTATGCACACACTCAAAGTACGTACTAATACTACTTTATCCCATTTGTATTATTTGTGAGAAAATAAGTAACGTCTGGAGACCCTGGGATCTTGGACTATTATAAATATAAACAACATCAATATATTATATTGTTGACACATCACCACGCTTGCGATGCGGTGGATTGGCAATTTCAGGCTTTTAAGTCCTAGTTTTCTCACCATGTTTTCCTTCACCGTCAGTCAGAAATGGCCATGATAAACTTAGAAAGTATATACGAGTTTAAAAATTACATTGGTATTTGCATTTCAGACCCACGGTACCCCTGGCCATACCCCCGGTGGTACCGTGGGTTTTTAAAAGTTAAACGGTACCATCGACTACTAGTGTTGTGATGCAACAGCCATGGCTGATAAAACACGGTGTTAACAGTAAATAGGCAATTACTATAATATGTTTATTATTCTAAAATAACTAAAAAGACATTTTGTATAACAAATCATAGCTTTTTTGAAGCTTTTCACTAAACCAACATGTCACACACTACAAAAAAAATGTATAGGTACTACGTAATTAACGCAATTTCTCTAGTCCGTAGCCTACAGATATGTCTTTATGTACAATTTGGAGCTGTATGCTCATTATGTAATCATCGTTGACGATTTGATCTTTGCGTCTTTTTTTTGGAATCATCTCCAAAGTGTGAACTTGCTCTAGTACGTGAAGCAATCGCATCAACGTAACCGTGTTTTTATTAATCAGTTTGTTTATTTTTGAGTGGAAGGCTTCTAAAATGTTTGTTGTTCGGTGGCGTTCACCAAACACACTAATTATTTTCGGACTATGGACCTTGAACCAAAACGATTCAAGATATTTTATAAATGCTTCTGGTATGTTATCGGCTTCAGCTTTTATGTAGTCCATACCCTGTTGAATATTGTCTTCAGGAAGAAGCGGCAAGGCACTTGCCAATGCAACGATTCTACGCCCAGATTTCGTTTTTGTGCATCGTAACGACTTGCCTTTCTTCCAAATGTTGCGAGTCCAATGATAATAGCACCCTCGTAATGTAATATCTGGACATACATTCAAAATTGCATTCATCGCACCTTTTTCGTAGTCAGTGTGAACTTTATGTGGACTCCACTCTGGAAGTTGCGATTTTATCATATTGAACAAAATCGTATAACTTTTTTCAGTTCGATCCGACATTAGTGCGAAGATTAAGGGTCTTAATTTAATTGTTTCCACACCACTCCCTATGTCACCGTGAATGTTATATAATTGTGCAAAGGGTTTTGGGCAACAGTAAAAAGTACCATCAAAAAAGTATTCTTTTATATTCGGAATTATTAATCGAGACTCCTTTGAGCAAAAAGCAATGATCCGGGTTTGTTTGTTTCCTTCCTCGCAATAATAATCGGCTAAAATTAAATTATGATATTTAATGGGCACTTCAATTTCTTTCACATTCCGAAATACAGTTTTGGAAACTTGTGCTGACTTGTTTCGCGCATCTTGAAGGAAGTGCTTTACGCTTTCATATCGAGGATATTCCCCATTCACAAAATTCAGTCCAGAATTTTTAAATTCTTTCTTTTTCTCGTCGTATAGTTGTTCGATGGGTTTATCCGAATTAAGCACTCCTTCACGCAGCTTTATCTTTTCTTTTAATATTTCATTACTCAATCCATTTAACTCACAACTATGATCTTTGCTTTTGATAAATATGCAATCCTAAAATGAAACATAGACGTAAGTTACTTAGTACGAAACTCTGAAAACTGGAATAATTATTAAAAATACATTACAGCATTACCTTTGAAATTTTGACAGTACCACAACATTTACTTTTATTGTATGTAGAACACCGCCATAATGTTGACCCATCTGTGTAAGTCTTGTGTCGATGGTAACGGTAATTACCCCGAAGAAGGGCGGTTCCGCCATTTATTTTAATGTAATCTATTTCCATTGACTTTTCTTTATCTTCCTCTTCCATGGTATTTTCTCACAAGTACAGAAAGAACTCGCAAAATATTAATATTACAATTCCCTTGTTTTTTTAGACATTTGAAAGAAGAAAAATAAGAACACACTTTCAAAAACCCAAGAGGTTGTAAACAGAAGAGGTTTTACTATTTAAACGCAAAACAGGTTTTACCAACTATTTAATAGCAAATATAGGTACTTACTTGCATTCAATATTGGAATATGCATTTTCTATTATTTACCTAATTAACTAGTTATCATGCGAGAGATATATAGGTCAACACATCACTAGGGTCACATACTTGATGGTACCGTTTAACTTTTAAAAACCCACGGTACCACCGGGGGTATGGCCAGGGGTACCGTGGGTCTGAAATGGGTATTTGCTCGGAGTCAAACCCACTACTTATGTTTACGGATCGGGTGCCTTATCCACTGGGCCATTTCGACTTTTGTAAAGAAAAGAAATAGTATCTGACAGTCGACCAAAGCTACCAGGTATGCGCACATTCAAAATATACGTACTAACAACACTACTTTATTCCATTTGTATTTTTTGGGGTCGGGCGATAGATGTCTCGAACGCTAGTTGCCGCAGTCATTATAATGACTAATACTGCTTACATCCATTTCTCACTATGTTATAAAAGCATTTTGTCGTAGTCGCAGAATGTCTAAAAAAATACTGTGACCAAAGGTACAGTTGTTGAAAAAATTATTACTAGAACCATAAGGATATATTTAATGAATCTACAAATAAAATATGTACCTAGCTAATAAATCTACAAATAAAATATGTCAAGTCAGTTAGTATTTAAAATTTATAAAAAAAAAAAGAAATTAACACATTTAATTGTTTGGTTAGCCGCACACCCAGAATATTCAATTGATTGTCAATATTAATATTGACAATCAGCCAATGCATATAAAAAACCTGTAATACTGCCCGAAAACATAATATTATTGTGTTTTCGGTTTTTGTGTTTTTTTTAAATACTGTATTGACAATAATATTGCGGGACTTTATTCGCATACAGACTTTATATGTTGAAAAAAAAAAAAAAAGGTATTTTTGATATTTTATATATTTTACATATTGCATTATGCTTAAGGCCAGTAATAGGTATAATTAACAAAAAGTTTAAATACCTACATGATATTATTTTCTAGTTGTAGGTAAAGTTCTCTCATGCCAGCTACGAGTCTTCCGCAAAAAAATCTCCATTGCAATCGACTGTACCGTATTCTATGTACATTAAAGTATTTAGACATTCTGCGACTACGACAAAATGCTTTTATAACATAGTGAGAAATGGACGTAAGCAGTATTAGTCATTATAATGACTGCGGAAACTAGCGTTCGAGACATCTATCGCCCGACCCATTTTTTGTGAGAGAATAAGTAACGTCCGCGGGCCTGGGATCTTACTTTATAATTTGTTATAATTATCACTCTAAGAATCTCCATGTCTAATTATGTTAATTATGTCTGATTAAAAACTCTGTGACGGCAGAACGGGCGGACAGTCAGGCATCAGAGAGGAGTTAAGAGGATTACATGGCTCAAATGTCAAAAACACCCTAGGTAAAATACATATTCTAGACGGAACCTTTTGTGTATTGATCATATACAAACTATAATCTAATATTTAAGATCATTACAAACAAATCATGTTTATTAAATTTTTAATAGATTTTACCAAATTTTGATAAAACAAAAAATTAATAGACCCTACTTCTACCTAAATTGAAAATGTTCTTAATAAGTACTTAATGGTAATGCATACATTTTATATAAAAGAACGGTAATTACGTATTAAGCAATTCGTGTTCATCCATTTTTATGTTTCATTCATAATTCTTAAATAATACAGAAAACCCCTAGAGGAGAGTGGCGCCCCGCTAGAAGCCCCCCTCTAGGCCTGTAAAACTGTCAAATTTGACTTTAGTCGAGTCTCAACGACTCGTGTGAAAGGAGGACTGTACGTCATTTTTTTCCTTCTGGCAACATAGTTCGATCGAATCGTTCGATTAATCGCACGAAATGGATTAAAAAATCCTCATTGTTCGATAACTCAGTCGAACCATGAGCTGGTCTTATTTAAAGGTGCACACTGTTCGATCAATCGAACGAACAGTATTTTTAAATCCTCATTGTTCGATAACTCAGTCGAACCATGAGCTGGTCTTATTTAAAGGTGCACACTGTTCGATCAATCGAACGAATAGTATTTTTAAATTCTTCAATAGATCGGTCAAACCACGAGCTTGCATTATCTAATGGTGCTCGTTGATCGCTAATAGCTAGCAAGCGTTCCAGTAATAAAAGACTGCTTGGTTTTTAGATGTTTTATTTATACAATGAACCTTTCCATGACACGCGTTCAAGAAAGTGTCCAACGCTAATTTCCCCACTTATAAGCAACATATTTGTGTCGATAATAAATTCATCTCGCTCTATTTGTTGCTTTCGTCGTCGTTGCAATACTCCTCCTTTCATCCTAATTGAATAAAATGAGCTATCTTTAAATAAAATGTCCAACAAATTCATAAGGTTTGGTCCTTTCTTTCCTACACACAAGTTCAACTTGTGATGCCAGCCTTCCAAAAAATTCGTAGTTCGATGTAGCTCACCATTAACAGACCATTGCTTAATGAAATCAATGTCTCTTAGCCACTGCTTTTCGAAATACTTTCTAAATTTGTTAATCGGCTCCTCGTCATCTTTTATATCGCGCCTAGTATATGACCAACCTTCCATAATTAAATCTACAGGCAACAATGGAAGCATTGTACATAGTGCAACTATTCTTCTGGTGTTTTGATGTTTGTTTATTCCAAAAAACTTTGCCTTTCTCCATAAAGCTCTCGAAAAATGATAAAAACAACCTTTTATAATTGTTTCCGGGAAAACTTTTTTTATAGCATTCATCGCTGCAACTTCATAATCAGTCATAAATTGTAATGGATTGATTTGTGGTAATTGTGATTTTATAATACTGAACAAAGCAATGTAACTCTCCTCAGTTTTATCAGACATCAATACATATATAAGCGGGACAATATTAGAAAAATTCAGAGAAGAATCAATATCTCCATGAATTGTATATAATTGTACAAAAGGCTTCGGGCAGCTACTAAAAGTTCCATCAGCAAAATAACTGTTAATATGATCAATTTTATTTTTTGACTCATTTGAACAAAATAAAATTATGCGTTTATTGTCAAACGAGTAATCTCCTAGTATGAAAGATTCGAATTTCGGTGGTATTTCTACTTCGGAAGGGGTTTTATATATTATATTCTTTACTTTCGCAGCCTTTTTTCTATTATTATACAAAGATGTCTTTATTGACGCATAAGACGGAATTTTGTGTATTAATTCCAAACCAGCATCTTTTAAAGGCGTTATGTGTTCAGTGTATACAATTGACATAGGTTTAAAATTCTCACATGCTGCCTCTTTCATTTTATTAATTTGCTTGTCAATTTCGTTTTTATTAAAATCAGATTCGCATGAGTGCTCTTTTATTTTTATAATTATGTTATCCTGAAAAAAATAGACTTAGTTTAAACGCAGGTAGAACGGACAGAATTTTTTTATCTCTAACAATGACTGATGTCAATCGGCATCAACGGCGTTGTCAAAAGTGTCACTGTCTATGTGAAGCGGCTCTAGCGCTGCGTATTTACCTACACTAATTTAAACGATCAATTTTAAAAGTATTGTAAGCACTACGGCGACTTTACTGTTAGTTTTATAAGAATACAATTTTTGATACAAGTAATTAAAGTGATAACCTTACATGTATAGTAATTGATCCGTAACATTGTTTTTTATTTTTAAAACTGCACATCCAAATAGAAGCACCATTTTTGTAAGTTTTATTTTTAAAATATTGGTGACCTTATTATAAAAGAACATTCCCCCCTTTACGTTTGATGATCTCTAGATCTTCGTCTGCCATATGTAGGATTTCAAATAAAATAATAATAAGAGTAATAATGAAATGAAATACTATTTCTGTTAACACTTAATGCAAAATGCACGAAATCTGCTAATCAATTATATTCGCATTTGACAATTTCCTATTGACACATCAATGCATTTTAACTGCCAGTTTCTAATAAAGAGGTCAAGGAGAAGGAGTTTATAGATGATAACATTTATCTAAATAAAACTGTGATGATAGTATTTTCTAATTATTAGTAAAATAGATTAATGTAGGTATCTGTATGACAAGCTAACGTATGTTATCAACATACCTACAATGTACGTATGTTGCCGGAAGGAAAATATAACAAGCGCATGTTTCTAATACATTGTTCGATCAATTGAACTAAGTGGATTTAAGAATCCGGGTATTGCGACCGATCGAACAACTAGGATTGAAGAAATCCTCATAGTGCTACCAATCGCACGAAATGGATTTACAAATCCTCTTCATGCGAGTGGTCGCACAATGAGGATTTTTTAATCCATTTCGTGCGATTAATCGAACGATTCGATCGAACTATGTTGCCAGAAGGATTTTTTTATGCAAATAAAATACAAAAAATATTAATTTCAAATAATTGTTGAATGAAAACATATTATAAGTAGCACACATATAAATATAACGTAAAATAAAAATAGAAATTCAGTTTATATATACACTGACGGACTCATAAACTGCATCAAAGTAATAGACGACTTTGAAATAAATATTTTAACCAAGTATGCAAACTTTCTATAGGTACAGATTAAAATTGAAACCTCTAGATTGGTTCGTGAACTTTAAAACAGCGTAGGGTCATATCCCTAAGTTTAAGTTTGTGCCCGGGCTGCGTGCTGGCCAATTCATTGTACGTATCCCAACCTCTTCGCAATATTGTCGAACTTGTGCAGCAGCGTGCAGCCGGGCAATATCCTGCATTAAAGTAAAATTTTCGTCTATGAATCCCATGTAAGGTTCTACGTGATCTTCTAAGATCTCGGTTATGTAGCAATGTGCAGTCAAACCCCCTCTATTACCGTTTTGACGGACCATGTCTATGAACACAAGTTCTGTTCGCCCGTTCATCGATATGCCACCCCAGACCATACACGAACCTCCTCCAAAAGGAACACGCTCCTCAATGCAACTTTGAGCATATCGCTCCCCACGTCGACGATAGACTCTTCTGCGACCATCTGCAACATATAAACATGTCCTACACTCGTCCGTGAACAATACGGAGGCCCATTGCTCTTCTGTCCAATTTAGGTGATCACGCGCAAATCTTAAGCGAGCTTGTCTGTGAGCTACAGACAACTTTGGACCATTTGCTGGTCTAAAAGGGGTGATATCCGCTTCCTTTAACCTTTTTCTTATTGTTCGTGCACTCACATTTACTCCACGCACTTCATTAAGCTCTGTTTTGATGTTAACTGACGTGAGGAAACGATTTCGCAGTTAAGTTGTATCAATAAATCGGTCATCACGACCGGTGGTTGCTCGAGTCCTGCCTGTACCACGTCTCCTTCTGTAAGACCCTGTCTCCACAAACCTTCTGTATATTCTAGAAATCGTAGACTGGTTTAAATTTAAATTTCTACCAATCGTTCGTTTATCCAAGCCCTCCCGCACCAGTGCTACAATTTGAGCCGCTTGTTCGGTCGAAGTATCTATATTATGGTTCAAAAACTCTCGATGAGTTAAAAAACTAACCCAACAATTTTGCTGGTAACAATAATTTAATTGACAAAAGAATAAAAAATCAATGCGAATCAATTTAAAACTTTGCTTTAAATAACACGCAAATCTGATAATACGAGTAAATTTTCTTTTCCCGGCTATATTCATTTGATTTACTGCAGTTCTATTTTCAAATTTTGCTTTTTTTTAAGGTTAAGAGCCAGTCTCTCCATATTTATATAATTTAATCTAAAAAGTTTGCATACTTATTAAAAAAAAAACATTTCAACGTAATCCTGAACTTTGATGCAGTTTATGAGTCCGCCAGTTTATAAAAATTTGTTCGCAAGTTAGTTTCGTATTTTGATCATGTCCTAGAGTAACGTGACAATTATATCTTGACTATTATAACTAAAAGAGAAAAAAAAAAGATCTTATGGGTAAGGACCCGTGGTCCTACCAATTTGTCCGACTGGTTGGATTACGCTATACCACTATGCATCCGTGATCCTTCTGCGAATTAATATGTGTCGGTATTTTTATTCAATTAATAATTAAAATTAGCATTTTCTTTTTTAAATGAATATCAATTAAAAAAATATACAAATAATTAATAAAATAATAATATCACATCAACTTATTACGGTAGTAGATCTACGCTGATTTCAGCATGGATCGTCCGGGGAAGTACTACCCTCTCATAGAAGATCGACTTAAGATTAGTAGTATCCTTACTACTGCGTTTCGTTCGGTGAGTGAGAACGCCGGAGGCCCAATTTTCCCCCTTTCCTCTTTTTACCTTAGTAGTACTTAGTACCTTCCCCTAACCCCATTCCCAGCCGCCATAGTGGAGACCACCATACCAGCAGTTTAAGACGATGGCTTTTGGTATAGTGGCCGCCACTTCTGGATTCCACTGACTGCTTACCATCAGGCGGGGTGGAGTCACTTTGGTAGGCTTTAATATAAAAAAAAGAAAAAAAAATTAACACTACAACGCTAGCTATACCCAAGGTAAGCATTTAAGTGTGGTTTGCGTTCTTGAATGCGGATGAACTTATTTATATACTTTTTTTTTGTAAATACATACATGTTATACATAAAAATACCCAGAACAATGCAAATATACATATTCATGCACAAAAATATTTGCCTAATACCTATCTACTGATAACATTTAAAAGCTGCCTGTGAATGTTAATTATGAAATATATTAATTACTAGCTGTGCCCGCGACTTCGTCCGCGTGGAATAGTGATTTTGGGCAGCATTTTTTGGATATATCTTTTGGTTTGTTTTGAATTATAAACATCTTCGTTTAGGTGAATAAGAAAAATCTTTACAGTAAATGCTTCTCTATCTACGATATTAGACGTATAGCCATCGCGGATCAAAGCCATACAGGCTGCTACGATTACTTACACGTGGCAAATCCACATAAAGCTGACCATGCGAAAAACAGTTAATATTTAGATCCACACTCATTAATTGTCATCGCGAAACATAGGCTCACTGGAAACTGAACTCGTTTAAAACTAAACGGGAAATTGTTTGGAATGAAAGGAATCCGAGGAATAAAAACGCTATAAGTTTTTTTTTTTATATTAGCCTACCAAAGTGCCTCTACTCTGGCTGATGGTAAGCAGTCAGTGGAATTCAGAAGCAGTGGACACCATTTCAAAAGCCAAACTACTGGTATGGTGGCCTCCACTATGGCGGCTTAGTGAGATGCTTCTTCACGCCTCGCTTAAAAGTCCCAGGATGAAAGTTAGGTGGGAACACATGCGCTGGTAAAGTGTTCCAGGCTTTAATTGAGCGACAAAAGTATAAAGTGCTGAACCGTTTGGTTCGAGACCCTTTAGATTCCACTGTGAAAGGGTGGCACTTCAGTCCCGCACGTGTCGTTCTGGATAAAAAGGGAGAGGGTAGAATTAATTTAAAGAGCTGTTGAAAAGACTCTCCGTGGTAAAGGCGATAGAAGACGGCCGTTGAGGAGGCGATGTCTCTTCGCAGCTGTAAAGGCTCAAGGGTCTTAGGCCTCCGGGCTTCCATGATACGGACTGCTCGCAAAAGGCCGCCGTACCGTCTCGAAAATGGTCGCCGGGTCCCACTATCCGGTCACCAACCTGCACGACGAACCACTCCGAGATTATGCGCAACCTGGTGGGGCAGTCTCTTTTTTTTGGTTATGTCTAATTGGGCCCTTGTACAATGCCGCGGGCGGCCAGCGGCACCACCGTTTATACGGGTCTCCCTGGCCGGCGGGTTGACCCACACCACCCACACAATGACTCCGCGGATACTCAGCTGGTCCCACACATGCTGCGAGGTCAACGCCATCTAGACCCAAAGTAAGCATATTATATGCTTGTATTATGGGTTCTAGAATACGGATAAACATACTTAAATACTTTTATTTTTGTAAATAGATACATATTATACATATAAACACCCAGACCAATGCAAATAGACATGTTCATGCTACAAATATTTGCACTGAGCGGGAATCGAACCCGCGACCTCACAGTCCATACACAGTACCACCGAAATACAGAGGCAGTCGATTTCCCCTTGACTTTCCCCTCCCTTTCCCCTGACTTCTCCCTAACTACCCCCGCACTTTCCCCTCACTTCTCCCTTCCTTTCCTCTTCCTCCCCCTCCCTTCCCCCTCCCTCCAAATTTCAAGTCGCCAACTTCAAAAGCAAAGATCTTTCCATACAATATTTCATCCCTTATTTCACTCCTATAAATCCACCCCAGTAAAAAAAAAATTATGAGCGTATTTTTTATTGTAATAAAAGTATTACAAAACAAAATTTCAACGCTGTAACTTAAAAAATGAAGACGTTTCATACAATCGATTACATCCCTTTTCATACACTTAAGGGTTGAATTTTTAATAACCCTTTCTTTGTACACTTCTAGACATTAAGACAAACACACCGTCCAAATTTCAAGTCGCTACGACCAGCGGTTTAGGCTATACGTTGTCTGTCAGTCAGTCAGTCAGTCAGGACAAAGCCTTTTATAATATGTATGGATGTATGGATTAGACGTATAGCCATCAGGGATCAAAGCATACAGGCTGCTAGTAATGCTAACACGTGATAGTGCCACATAAAGCTGACCGAAAAACAGCTAATACTTAGATCCACACCCACAACTTTTAGTGTCTTACCTTTACTTTAATTACTTAATTAATTAATTACTTTAATTAGTCATCGCAAAACATAGGCTCACTGGAAACTGGACTCGTTTAAAACTAAATGAAAGACTGTTTAGAATGACAGGAATCCGAGGAATAAAAACACTATCAGCTATTCCGCAACCTGTTAAAATATCTGTTTCTATAAGATTTCGTAGTAAATTAACGAATGTTCGATGTGATTCTTTAAATTGGCATAACTTTTTTATTTATGAACCGATTGACATGAAACAAACACTAAATGTTAAGTGAAGCTTACCACAATATATTAGTGAAAACCATATTTAAATCGGATAAGCCGTTTCTGAGATTAGCGTGCACAAACGCACAGACAAACAGACAAACAGACAAACAGACAAACAGACAAAAATTTTAAAAATCATTGTTTTGGGTTCTATTTGCGTTGATATAGGTCCCAATAGTATTTTTTCTCATATATCTTCCATGTACAGACAGCGATCGGTTACATTTTTATTATATGTATAGATTATTATTCATATTAAATAACTATAAAACGAAACTCTTTGAATCTGAAACTACTCACTGAAACCTGTGATAATTTGTTACTTATTTCAAACTAGCTTTCCGCGGCGTAATTTCACCCACGTCTTTACCAACTAATTAATATCACGGTAGGCAGCGGCTTCGCGGAGCCCCTGGCATTGCAGAAGTCTATGAACGACAGTTACCACTTACCATCAGGTGGGCTGTTGGCTCGTCTGCCACTGTAGGCAATAAAAAAAAAATCAAAGCAACTTGGCACTTTCTCTACCTGCCGATTAAACAACAAAATACCAAGAAATACTAATTTACTTTATTTTATTAAACTTTTAAGAGATGAAGCTAAATATCAAGATGTGAGAATAAGACAGGGACAAATTCTCAATAATAGAAGTCGTAGGTCAAGAGACATTGATGTGTTTATGCAGCAGAGAGAAATTGTAAACGATCTCTTAAATGAGAAATGTTCTATTATGCAATGTCTGAACCGGTTATGTGAAGTGTAAATTTTATTTTTTCTCAGTTTTTCCTTTTATTATAAGAAGTGTTATGTAATGTTATTTTTGTTATGTTAGAAATACACTACAGAATTTAAGTTAAATCGAATGGTATTTTATTGTTAAGTATACTTCCGCCCAATATGAAACCCGTCCAAAATGGAATCCGTCCTATATGGAATCCGTTCAACATGGAATCCGTCCTAAATGGCCAGAAGGCACGGGCCCTTCCTTACCCGATTTTTTTTATATTTGTTTGTTATGATTTAACTTAGAATCTACGAAACTGACTTAAAAATTATTTCACCTTTAGAAAGCTTTATTAGTAGTGGATAACATAGACTATATTTTATTATGTTATTATGTGTATTTTTTAGTAATTTTCCGAATCTCAATATTTGTTAATTTTAAATACAGCACTGCAATAATAGTTTGCAGACAGTACTGCAAAGACATTTTATGTAGGCATCCGCTAATAAAAGATAGAACTTTTTGATACCGAAGTGAAGCAAGAGGGTAGGTGGCTAGTATAAAAATAAATATAAAGTGAAGTGTCGTCAATCTATTTAAAATTATTGGTATGTAGACTGCTAACCTCCGCTAGTTAGAGACGCACCCTTAAGAAGAAGTGGAATATTAGTTACATCGAAAAATAAAGTAGTTAATTATATTACGTCTGTAATTGACTGTAATGTACGATTTCCATCAAGCGTATGGCGACCGAGCGCTTCGGGGTGCATTTGACACTACTAATGGAAATTCAGGCTTTTATACAATAGTTAGGTGCCATCCGCTTTCTAAGCATGAGGTCGTGGGTTCAAAACCGGAAAAGTACCAATGTGATGTTTTTAAATTCATATAAAAAATTGACTTTCTTAGTTGCCCTTGGACATTACACGTTGAAGCAAATCATCGTGAAGAAATCTTGACTAATAAGATTCAGCGTCCTTAAACCTTTTTTTGGTGTGTAGGTAAACAAGGCAATGACACCACACGTAATCCATTGCGGGGTTCTTGAAACCTGTCCTTCCACTCCGACCAACTGAACCGACCAACTGATTGTGCATAATGGAACCCAAAAAAGGTTTTATTCCAATCTAGTCAACTAGTTCATCATTTATTTTATTTTGAGAAATATTATCCCAATGGGACCAACTGAACCTACCAATTAAAACGGACCAACTATTTTCTTTCTCAACGATACAACTTTTTAGTTGGTCTGATGGGAATATTTTGTTAATGCAAATTTGTCCCTATCCACACAACTTTGGTATTAAACCTTTATAATAAACTTCTTTTAAATCTAATATATTATATCATTCGCAATGATGCCACTAGAAAAATCATGATACAATGTTTATCTGATGAGATCTCAATAGGAAACGCCCTAAAAAAATGAGATAAAAAGATAGTTAAATGTATCTATCATATGATTAAAATAAAAATCGACAACTAACACCGTCGTTTTATTCAATCAAGCAAACTTTGTTTCTGTCCATAAACCAACAGGTTATTGAGTAGATATATGGATTTATTACCCTAAGAAACACTTTCCCGGTAGATACACATTTTTAGGTTTGATACTAAGTTGTGTAGATGGGAACAAATTTAAATTAATAAAATATTCCTATCGAACCAACAAAAAAGTTGTACCGATAAGAAAAACAAATAGGTGATGCGTTTTAAGTTGTGTGGATGGGGATAAACTTGAATTAATAAAATATTCCTATCAGACCAACTACAAAAATTGTGTCGTTAAGAAAGAAAAATAGTTGATCTGTTTCAGTTGGTTAGTTTAGTTGGTCAGAGTGGAAAGACAGCTTAAAACGTCTTCATTTTATGCTATGTGTAGATAAATGTCAGTATGCGTGCCATGCTTCTTTTGCCGTTGGTCTATTCTGATATAATAATATATTAGTTTACTAGCTATTGCCCGCGACTTCGTTCGCGTGAAAATTCAGATGGGTGCCTCTATGTGAATATTGCGTGACTGCTTTTATGGCAATCGTACATTGTATCAGTAATAAATATCAGTATTATCCGTCTCTATGGCGAATCCAGTTAAAACCCGCTACCGCTAAAACTGACAAACCACTTTCACACAAACTTGCGACTCTTATTTGCCCACTTAATAAGGGTGGTTTCTGAATATTAAAAAAAGAGTATTTTCTAGTAATTTGGTAATCCTACTATAAAAACTATAGAAGTTTCATACAAACTTTGCTCCCCCCCCCTTATACTCCCCTAGGGGATGGATTTCGCAAAATTCCGTCTAAGTGAGCACCTACATCATAATAGGAACGACCATGCAAAGTTTGAGATTCCTAGCACTTGTTGTTTCTGAGATTTCGTGATGAGTGAGTGAGTGACCTTTTGCTTTTATGTACCTATATAGATAGCTTTTGCTTCGCTCGCGTGAATATCGTTATTTCCAATAGACATTTTTATATTGTTTAAATACTGTTTTTCATACTATTTTTAATGTCCCATTCATACAAATCCTCTTTCACCTACCTAAAGATATCCCTCGTAAAAACAATATACAATACATAAAGGAAAATTTTCACTACAATACTTTTCTCCTTCCCCTTCTTCCCTATCGCCTTTTTTCTCCACTCTCCACAGTTTCCTCCTTCCTCTCCTCCCCTCCCCTGTCTCCTCTTCACCTCCTTCAGCATCCCTTGCCCCTCCTCCAGCATCTCTTGCCCTTTCCTCCACTTCCCTCTACCTTGCCTCCTCGCTTTCCTCTCTCTTCCCCCTTCCTTCTCCTTCCTTTTCCTCCTGTCCTCTCCCTTCCTTCTCCTTCCTTTCCTCCTTTCCTCTCCCTTCCTATTGCTTCCTATTTCTCCATTTTCCCCTCCCTTTTTCCACCATTCGAGAACTCCTTTCTTTTCTCGTCCCTTCCCCCTCCCTTCCTCTCCCGTCTCCCTCACTTTCTTCTCACTTTCCTCTCACTTTCCCCTCACTCACCCCTCACTTCCCTCTCACTCCCTCTCACTCCCACTCACTCCCCTCACTTTCCTGCACTTCCCCTCACTTCCCCTCACTTCCCCCTCACTCACTCCTCACTTCCCCCTCACTCCCCCCTCACTTTCCTCTCACTTCCCTCTCACTTCCCTTTTGGGTTTTTTAGACAAACACACCCTCCAAATTTTAAGTTGGTTTAAAGACCAGCAGTTTTGGCTGTGCGTTGTCTGTTAGTCAGTCAGTCAGTCAGTCAGTCAGGACAAAGCCTTATATAATATGTATGGGTGTATGGATGTATGGATTAGACGTATAGCCATCGGGGATCAAAGCATACAGGCTGCTAGGAATGCTAACACGTGATAGAGCCACATAAAAACAGCTAATATTTAGATCCACACCCACAACTTTTAGTTGTGTCTGACCTTGGGGTTTATTAATTGTCATCGCGAAACATAGGCTCACTGGAAACTGGACTCTTTAAAACTAAACGAAAGATTGTTTAGAATGAGAGGAATCCGAAAAATAAAAACACTATCAGCTATTCCGTAACCTGTTAAAGTCTCTGTTTCTATCAGGTTTCATAGTAAAATAACAAATGTTCGACGTGATTCTTTAAATTGGCATAACTTTTTTATTTATGAACCGATTGACATGAAACAAACACTAAATGTTAAGTGAAGCTTACCGCAATGTATTAGTGAAAACCATATCTAAATCGGATGAGCCGTTTCTGAGATTAGCGTGAACAAACGCACAGACAAACAGACAAACAGACAAAAATTGTAAGAATCATTGTTTTGGGTTCTATTTGCGTTGATAAAGGTCCCAATATTTTTTTTCTCATATATCTTCCATGTACAGACAGCGATCGGTTACATTTTTATTATATGTATAGATAAGTAAGATTATAGAGTTATAGTATATAAGTAAGTATACAAGAAGTTTATTGCATTATTATGTAAGGTGTGAGAATGTTGTATTACATACCTACATAGCTTTACGCATTTGTTTTTCCCGAAAAGAAGGAGGAATAGAACCCGAGACCATCCTCACCCACCACCGAAATACAGAAACAGTCTGTATTTATGTGTATGTTGTATAGTCTTTGTATGCATATTACACAAAATATTTTATATTATATATTTATAAAGATGACTTTTATTTACTAAGAAACAACAAGAATTTTGACGTGGTTATCTTCAGAATGTACCATGCAGTTATTCCAGCGCTAAAATAAATAAATGTTATAAGCTGGATAATTTTCACTACATATTTTCAATGTTTAATATTTTAAAATCATAGCAAGTTTATACAAAGTACAACATTTATTTCAAAACAAAAATAAATTATGTTGTAATAGAGGTACTCGTTCTAGGATTTTCAAAACGTTTTTTACGAGTAGGTTACTCAGATATCAAATAAAATAGGCATAAACCTCATTGTGTTGTCATCAACATTCAACACGATGACACATCTAGTGTGTTTTGGCGTAATCATCTTTTACCCGTAGTACGGTTAAGTTGTCCGGTCAACCGGACTACGGAAAAAAATAATTTTCCGTAGTTATACGATTAAAAAAACTATCATTCAGTGTGGACACTGAAAAAATTCGTGGTCCGGTTGCCTTTTCTATGGGAATTTTCATAATCTATACATATAATAAAAATGTAACCGATCGCTGTCTGTACATGGAAGATATATGAGAAAAAAAATTATTGGGGCCTTTATCAACGCAAATAGAACCCAAAACAATGATTGTTACAATTTTTGTCTGTTTGTCTGTTTGTCTGTTAGTCTGTTTGTCTGTTTGTCTGTTTGTCTGTGCGTTTGTTCACGCTAATCTCAGAAACGGCTTATCCGATTTAGATATGGTTTTCACTAATACATTGTGGTAAGCTTCACTTAACATTTAGTGTTTGTTTCATGTCAATCGGTTCATAAATAAAAAAGTTATGCCAATTTAAAGAATCACGTCGAACATTTGTTAATTTACTACGAAATCTGATAGAAACAGAGACTTTAACAGGTTACGGAATTAGCTGATAGCGTTTTTATTTTTCAGATTCTGCTCATTCTAAACAATCTTCCGTTTAGTTTTAAATGAGTCCAGTTTCCAGTGAGCCTATGTTTCGCGATGACAATTAATAAAGCCCAAGGTCAGACACAACTAAAAGTTGTGGGCGTGCATCTAAGTATTAGCTGTTTTTCGCACGGTCAGCTTTATGTGGCTCATCACGTGTTAGCATTCCTAGCAGCCTGTAGGCTTTGATCCCCGATGGCTATACGTCTAATCCATACATCCATACACCCATACATATTATATAAGGCTTTGTCCTGACTGACTGACTGACTAACAGACAACGCACAGCCTAAACTGCTGTCGTAGCGACTTGAAATTTGGAGGGTGTGTTTGTCTAAATGTCTAGAGGTTGTACTAAAATAGGGTTTTTTAAAATTTAATTCCTAAGTGTGTGAAAAGGGATGAAATCGATTATATGAATCTTCTTCATTTTTTAACTTACAGTTTTGAAATTTTATTTTAGAATACTTCTATTTAAATAAAAAATATCCTTATAATTTTATTTTAACAGGGGTGGATTTAGAGGGGTGAAATTAGCGATGAAATATTCTATACAAAAATCTTTAGCTTCTGAAGCTAGCGACTCGAAATTTACAGGGAGGGAGAGGGAGGGAAAGGAGGGAGGAAAAGGAGGAACTGAGGAGAAGGAGGAAGGGAGGGGAAAGCGAGAGGGAAGTGATGGGGAAGTGAGAGGAAAGTGATGGGGAAGTGAGGGGGAAGTGAAGAGGAAGTGTGGGGGAAATGCGGGAGAAGTGAAGGGAAAGCCAGGGAGAAGTGAGGGAGAAGTGAGGGGAAAGTGAGGGGAAGTGAGAGGAAAGTGACGGAGAAGTAACGGGGAAGTGAGGGGAAGTGAGGGGGAAGTGAGGGGGAGTGAGAGGGAGATAAAAAATAGTATGAAAAACAGTATTTAAACAATATAAAAATGTCTATTGGAAAAAACGACATTCACGCGAGCAAAGCCCAAAAGGTCACTCACTCACTTATCACGAAATCTCAGAAACAACAAGTGCATCATAGGAATCTCAAACTTTGCATTGTCATTCCTATTAGAATATAGGTGCTCACTTAGACGGAATTTTGCAAAATCCATCCCCTAAGGGGGTATAAACGGGTTGCAAAGTTTGTATGAAACTTCTATAGTTTTTATAGTAGGATTACCAAATTACTAGAAAATACTCTTTTTTTAATATTCAGAAACCACTCTTATTAAAAGGGCAAATAAGAGTCGCAAGTTTGTGTGAAAGTGGTTTGTCAGTTTTAGCGGTAGCGGGTTTAAACTGGATTCGCCATAGAGACGGATAATACTGATACAATGTACGATTGCCATAAAATCAGGCACGCAATATTGTCATAGAGGCACCCATCTGAATTTTCACGCGAACGAAGTCGCGGGCAACAGCTAGTATACAATATACCAAAACTTTCTTTAAAGAGGGGGTAACCCTTTAATGTTACAAATAGTGTTAACTACGTTTTTCGATCATCACCTCCTGATGCTGAGCTGATGATGGAAGACTCTTTAACGGTTAAGAGTTAGATTTTTATGCCTGGACTTGTCGTTATTGACAATTTAATTCTCTGAGAGTATTTAAGTGATCACTGAGAACTAGCATTTTAACCAAGTAAAAAAATGAAAGAGGTTGTCATTTCGATACGTTTTTAAGTTTTTATTTTCACTGACCTTATAGAAATAAAAGCTCAATAGAATCGTACATCGTAACATTTTTATTAAAAAGAAATAAATCAGCTGCATACAATATAAGGGGCACGGGCTTAACTAGACAAGTTGTTTAATATTTGCTAGCTTTTCTAAAGCATGGCCTAAAACAATTTCTTTGTTAATATACTGCAACTGAACATGTCTTATGGCATCATCTTTTAATAATATATCCTTTTTTGTCCGTTTATTGTAAACAGTTTCCTTATTACATTTTATAATTTTAATTTGTGTTTGCTTATCAATATTTTCTAAATATTTTAAAAGCCTTAATATGTTGCCATTATTTTTATTGATTGCCTGATTTAACTTTGAATTCCAACCCTCGACACTGTTGTTGGTGCGGTGTCTTTGTCCAAAAACTGTGATAAAATGTATCATTTTTTGATCAATCCACAATTTTTCTAAATATGAAAAAAATTTGCTCCTGTCAGTCAAAGCTTCAGACTTAATGTATTGCCTTGCATCCAAAATATATTCTTTAGGCAGAAGTGGTAATTTAGATGTTAACATTACAATACGATGTTCTACGCCTGATTTTGTATTACCTAAATTATTGGCTTTTCGCCACACACACTCGTCCAGTGATAATAGCAACCAATAATTGTTGCTTGTGGAAATTCTTCAACCACTGCATTAATGGCAGCTTTCTCATAGTCAAAGTGGACTTTGGAAGGATTCCATTTTAATTGACGTTTAAGCAAAGTAAACACAATTGAGTAGCTTGCTTGTTTTTTGTCAGCCATAAGGACAAATATTAAGGGTACAACATTAGTTGTTTCGGCGGAACTGCCGATGTCACCATGTACTGTAAATAATTGGTAAAACGGACGTGGGCAGCTTTTAAACGTACCATTAAAAAAAAAAACTGTTATTTGAGGTAATAATTTCCTCGTTTCTTGAGAGCAAAATATTATAATTCTGTTCTCCATAAAACAATAGTCCGCTACGATAAAATTGTGAAACTTCAATGGTACTTCCACAGTTCTTTAGTATTTCGACAGACAATTTTCCCAACACCATTGTTTTTGTTTCTAGCATTATATAGTCCATGTTGTATGTTACGAAATTCTGGAACTTCGACAAGCATATCAATTCCATCATCTTTTAGTTTCGTAACTGCTTCGTTATAAAGCATTGGAATTGGAAGATCGGATGTTTTTACCACTTCCTTCAAATCAGCCATAGCCATATCTACATCATTTTTGGCTCCATTCATTTGGCACTGGGTTAACCTTAACCACACTTTCATTCTAGAAGGAATATTATGCAGAACAATTAATTATAGAAGTTATGAAACATTAATTATAGAAAATTAAAAAAGACATCAAATTAAAGAATAAACTTACTTGAACAGTTACAAATCCTTTGCATTTCATTTTTTTATACAACGTAAATCTCCACAAAATTGAGCCATTTTTGTAACTACTGTTTCTATAGTATTGATGCCCATTATGTATCAACACTATACCACCTTTTCTCTGGACGAAGTTTAAAGGTTGAGACATTTGTTTTAACTATTGTAGAATATCTTAACACGTAACACAACTTGGAATCTAATTCACAACATAAATTTTCCCTTTGCAATAAATACATCAATGTGCAACATAATGTCAATATTAAATAGTTTCAGATGAGGAAATTTACTAGACAATAATATTTTATCAAAAAGGTTACCTACCATAAGCACTAGATCTTCCGTGGTCCGATCAACTGGACTACGGAACAAAACAAATTTTCCGTAGTCCGGTTAACTGTACCATGGATAATTTATTTTACCCATAGTCCGGTTGACCGGACAACTTAACCGTACTACGGGGTACAAAAGGGCGTAATCATAAGTTCCTTTTATAGTAGTATAGTTTTTGTGACGGTAGGTGGCGTTTTAAAAACAAAATTCACAAAATACTAGTTTAGAGGTCAAATGCTCAAAGTCATCGAGCCCTGTAATGCCCTTAAGTTGTCTTAAAAGCACACTTGGCGTACGGTATCTTAAAAACACTGTTCAAATGCGGGCAGTAAGTCTCTACTTTATATGACCCTCTCATATAAAGTTGTACCCAATGATATTATATATAGAATATCATTGGTTGTACCTAACACAGTTGTACCGAGCTAATTGATATTCATAGTAGAATGTTCAATTGTCAGCGAATGTGTGCCTGTAGAGAGTGGACCACACGCGGTCTGGATTCCTTCAATGTAACTGTAATTTCGCGCAGGAAATAATAAGTTATGTTCACACCGAAGTTTACTAATTTCTGTAGAGACAGAAATTGATTCATCTGCTTCTCAGTGTCCCTCGCTTATAAAATACTCTAATATTCATTAGCCTAATGAAGTTTGAAATCAAAACTAATCTCAGTGCAAACATTGCTCGACGTCCACTTCTACACAAAGTAAACCTTCGAAGTCTTCTTCTTAGCGTGTCGATGGCAATTAGATTTTGTCAGACAAGAACTCAGCTACAGGTATTGCGTTATCTGTAGCGTCAAACAGTTTCTGCAGAGTGCAGGTGTTTGGACACGCAGGACATGACATAAGATGTTCCATCGTTTGTGGAACGACACCGCATACACAGGTTCATATCATCGATGAATCCCCACCCGACAAGATTATCCTTGCTCCGTCCAACCTGAGTTCGAAGTCTATTTAGAGACTTCCAAGTCGGCCAAGGCAGCTCATGTCCAGGAGGGAGTTTCTCCGATGGAGGGACGAACGGAATAGTAGCGGGAACACCATCCCGCCACAGCCTGAGTCATACAGCTTCGATACCGGGGTCATCGAAGCTGTATGACTCAGGCTGTTCAAACATCCAGTGATAATCCAGCACGTTTCATTCAAAGCCGTATCCACCAGCTTTGCGTGCGCTGAGCGACTCCAGACGGGACACGCATACTCACCCGCAGAAAAACAAAGTGCAAGTCCGGTTGTCCGCATAACGTTAGGCGTAGCGCCCCATTTTGTCGCGACCAGTTTACGCAGGAGACTGTGCCGGGCATGCACTTTCTGCTTAATGGTCTCACAGTTACGCCGGAACGTAAGTGATCTGTCCAGCAATACACCAATATACTTTGGGTAGTCATTATGCAATATAGGAACCCCGCACCAGACAATGTTGAGTTTACGACCTACCTCTCTATTGCGAAGATGGAACACGGAGGACTGTGTTTTATTCGCGTTTGGCTTTAAAGAGTTAGCGATATAGTAAAGAGCTATGTTGTTTAGCGCTACAGTTAAGTTAGCTTCGATTTCCTCAAAGGTAGTAGCTTCGGAGTTATTTGCCATAATCAGCAAGATATGCGTACTTATTTACCTACTTCGCAGAACATTCTTGCTCGACCTGTGTTTGACTATTTTCTCGTCATTCCTACTATGATAACTAAACAGCTATTTATTATTCGATTAGACACTTGACTGACTGAAGTGATGAATTATAGTGAAGCTTAAAAGCTTGCGTCAAACATAAGAGTTTAATATACATAATTAGCTACCTCTTGAATTTTAATGAACCTTACACGACACAAAACAAGTCAAGGTTAGATTTATAATATATACCTACAAACAATAAATTTTTTTTTTTTGCTAAGCAGCTTAAAATCATCATGATCAGACATTCTCTACCAATTTTGATTCCACTGTGCCAGTAGTAGTTGGTTTGACATGATGACTTTTGAACCCTAACTGTTTACCGAAGGCAAGGCAGAGTAGAGGCACTTTGGTGCCCTAATATAAAAAAGACCACAAGCTGTTGTTTAACTCCATTTTATCCCAATTTCTTATATGTCTCAGCCAAAGTTAGTTGTCCGCCATTTCACGTTTTTATGCAAAAAATTTAATTTTTTGAGCGCCTAATTTACCATATTAGATAATGCTTTGTACCTGTTAAATACATGAAAAAGAAAGAACAATTGTTCGTATGGTTCTTTAATAGAACACATTTACAAAATCTCCTTTACTTGCTTTGTGGTGATCAATCTCCCACATCTAGTTTACAGAAAAATCCTTGCAGAGTCAATTTCGGAGTCCTAAATCTCACATTGATATTAATATATTTGACTACATTAGATACAGTAAACATTAGTTATATACTTTTCTTGTTTTCTGTGTAGCATACACACCAAATTTCCATTTGTTATCGGTGGTACACCCAGTAGTACCACTAGTGGTACTACGGTTAGTTTTTCATTACCTAGGTACAATCCGTGCACTGGTGGTACTGAGGTTATAGCTGTGGTACTACTGACCACAATGGTATCACGGTTATGAAGAAACTACCGTGGTACCACTTACCTAACACTAGAGGAACAACTCGTACATCTATAGGCGTACAAACTTTACGGTAGTAGATCCACGCTGGTTCACTGCAAAAGCATAAAAATGTTATATTTTTGTAATTCAAATAGGCAACTGTCACCTTAGGGTGCCTTAGATAAGCAGGTGAGTGTAAAGGACACCTTAAAGGACTGTATACACTTACAAATCGTCATAGCAATGACGCTATTTTACATGTTCTCACAATTACCACATTTAATAATTATCATAAATAAAATTATATTTAAAAATGTAATTTTGTGTGTATACAACTGAATAAAAAGTATAATACATGGTTTTTATTTATTAATCGACACTAATTACATTATGGTCGTAATATCTATGATGTCACAAGTATTACTTATTTTGTAAATTTACTTCATGTAAAAGGTATAACTACAGCCGCTTTGATATTTATCAAATCGTCTATTTATCTTGCCAGTGGACGTCATACCTTCTAGTCCGTGATAATCTCCATTGAAGAACTTTTACCACATTGAGGTCATATTCATCATCCTCTATGTGCTCTGTCACTTTAACCTACACTCTCTGTTCATTCATACCCCGTTTGAAAATTTGCCCCTCGTTTGTTTTTTTCTTAGCATTGCGACAGTAAACAAAATTTAAGACCAAATTTATATTGTGCTGGCCTAGATCGCGGCCACACTTACAGCTTTAGCAGAAACAGCCAACAAGTCCTCCTACATACAGGTGTATGTGCACACAGGGCACAGTATAAGGTAGGACATCATTTAAGGTCCACCACACCGATACTCCAGATTGGTAGCATCATTTGTTAGAACCTTTCGATACCTCGTTTAAAAATAGGAAAGCCTATTATAATAATATATAGTAGACATACTACGAAAAATTTTACGAACCTCTACGATAATACGTAGCTCCTCTACACACTCTTTGTGCTCTGATATGTATAATTTTATTATCCTTTCGAATAACACTATATATAGCTATACAATATTTGACAATAGTAGTCATAGAGTTCGAAAACTAGTTGTTACCTGGATTTTTTTCTGGGAGTTTCGAAAATTACCAATTTTCTCTTTCCGAATTTGACTTTGCCACCTCGTATTTTTTTCGCATAAAAGCATTTTTTGACAATGTGTCATTTCCGACTCATTTTACGATAAAACATGTATTACTTAATAAAACTACTGAAAATTGCCAACATACAATAATTTATGTGTTGAATTTGTTTTCGTAAAATCAACAGTTTTGGCAAACAAGCGCAGCAAAGTGTAGTTCAACACAAATTTGTCAAATAACCCTATAATTTGCATACTATTTTTTAAGGTAGAATAAGCGTTGCTTTTTTATCGTGATAACTTCAGTAGGCCTATTCTATATGTTTACGGAACAGAGAGTTTGAGTGTGGTGACAGGAATTAGCGCATTTTATTCGTTTCCATACCGCTGCAGAACCTTGTGATAGATTTGAAACAGATGTTGTCGTGCTTCTGCTTCTATTCAAAGTGGACGATGACGAAGAAATTTTACTATGTGGTGTTTCGTCTTCATTACCGATGCACTGAAGACTAATGAACTCGTGTGTACAAAACCAAGTGTTGAACTACACAATGGCTAACTAAACTGTTGATTTTACGAAAACAATTTTCTCTAGTTTTCAAATCAAATCAAATCAAATCATTTAATCAGTTTAAATAGAAGTACAATTTTAGTGGCCTAATATTAATACAAAACAGGTATAATAATGTTAGGTGCCTGTACTAGGAGTATTCCTGTATCACAGGCGGTTTATGTGCTAATTTTATAGTAACGGATACATGTACACTTAAATTGTTTAGCAATGAAATATATATTATACATACATTACAATAAAATAAAAGATATGTATTAACTTAATTATCTCTAAAAGTCTATGTCTGATTATTTTGGCAAGTCTTATAATATTGAACTTACTAGGTACTAAGTATACTAAATTTTCTTACAAAATAAAAATAATTAGGATCTTGTTATTATTAATTTTAAAAGAAAGAGTTATTTATTATTATTTACATAAGTGAGTTATGGAAGTATAGTCATCATCAGTATTTTATAATCTAGGTTAAAGCAAATAATGTGTACCTATGTCACGTCTGTGGCTACTCATGTTTATTTTAGTTTTTTTTTGCTGTGAAAGCATTTTATTCTTAATTAAAGAATAAGTAGAACAGTGTCCTGGTCAATTTTATTAATAACTTTGTAACAAGTGTCATCCATAAGTAATTATAGTCGTAAGTATTAGGTACGTGATGCTAACAAAAATTTACTTTTGAGTTTGTGGAGTATGATACGGGAGTATGTATTTAGGTAAACATAGGTTTATGTCATTAATATCTAATGAGTCATTAAATTTATCAGCTAGGTAATACAAAAAATATAAATTAATAGAATAAAACTAGTGTGTAAGTGCTTATAAGGAAATAAATAAAACAGGTAAGTAGTGCACTTGTCACCTATATAGTCTACCGAGTTTATACATCTATTTTCGGCGAATTTACGTGCGGGACAAGATTCGTCCCCTGTCCTGTGATCACACTTCTTCTTGAACCGTTTACACGTCGCACAGTTGGGGTGGACATCCTTCTTATTACAGTCCTTAAACGAAAAAAGTTTCACCACAATGATTACACGTAGGGCTTGTTTCTCTACAGAATTTTGCAGCATGACCAAATTGTTGGCAATGATAACATCTCGTTACCAGCGTGAAGTCCCGAACTGGGCATGACGTCCAATTGATAAAAATGCGACCTTGAGTGATCAAGCATTTTCTAACATTAGCGGGGACTTCAATTATATAATTGCAAAAGGAATGTGTTCTCTCACCCGATTTATGGCTAAATTTTACCGCCGCCATAAAGGAATCTCGGGTAGTGTTTGGAAATTTATCGGCAAGATTTTGCTCGTAAATACATTCCATAACATCTTTCTCATTAAGGGCTATGGGGACGCCAATGATGACAATCCTGGGACGGCGTTTGGGTGGCTCCTCGAGAGTGAGACCTGAAGTTTCTCGGAATTCTTTATTTTCTCTATATCGCCTTTGGATTCGGTGCTAATTAGAACCCCTCCTTTTCATACTTTTCCTTTTCTTACTCCACGTACACGTAATTTCAGTTTTTCGGGCGAGATGATTTTTTGTACCAAAGACTTGGTGTCGTCACTTGTTTTGCTTTTATCTTTTGGATAAATCGCAACATAACTCAGGTTACTAGGACGAATAAAATTTTGAGCGCCTTTTTCACCATATCGGCAAAAAATGTATTTTCATTAGGTATCAGCTTTTCCTCTACTACGTCTTTGAAGTCTTTAAATGAGTTTGATAAATCCTGCTGTCTCTGAAGGTCATCAATTGTGTTATTGGCTTCAATAGCTTTTTGCTTCAAAGATTGATACAAAACAGCCATCTGAGATGTACCATTCGTCACCTTGCGACATAGGCTTGAGACCCGAAGCTTCTGTTCAGAGTTCATTTTTCACTCGCCTACAATAGAGCATATATCATCTAAAAATTCATCAATGGTCGCTACCCATCTCTGGATCTCTGATGTGGGCAACATTCCACGGCTAGAGGGGTTAGATCCTGTGTTAGCCATTATAACACAGAAAACACTATTTATAAATAAAAATAATTTATTTCATACTTGCAGTTTGAAGATACGAGTAGACATAGAACACTTGCGAGACAGTTTAATTAATTGCTCACACCACAAAAATTGTTATTAATAATTTTATAAAAAAATTATCACTATTTAAAATTTCATTGTAGACAAAAACACGTCCGCATTGTACAAAGTGTAAAATATACAGTCAGTTTTATCTTGTAATAGGTACATGTTTTTATCGTGCAAGAGTTTGAAAAGTTATATTATTAAAAAGCTGATTTCAAGTCGAGTATCGAAGCAAAGTCGAAATATCGGAAAGAGCACATCAAAATCTATATAAAATTACTAATTTTCAAAACTTCCGGAAAATTTTCAGGTAAAACTGGTTTGCAAATTACTGTAAGTGCATAAGTGCTAATAGCTTTTGTCTGTAAAAAAATCTATGATAGTTTTAAGTTTTCTAAATTACATTCTCTTTGGTCTTTAATCATATCTTTCAAAATCGTCGATACATGTTTCTGATTTTTGGTATCTAGGTTAGGTATATCAAAATTGTTGTAAATTATCGTTCAATTTTTTAATGAAATGGCGCCCGATTCAAAACCACCTAAAGTGGCTCAACATAAAAAGCCCTATGAAGAAATAAGTGCAATGTTCAATGGAAATGAGGTGAAACTATTTTATTATGATTTAACTTAAAAGCATTCTAGATATTGCGTACTTTCTGAGCATATTTTGATCAATTGGTGTATAGGAGTCCTTACGGTGCAGTGATGTGGTCGTTAACTATGAGTCTTATCAGAAGGCTCAAAGTCGCTCAAAGGGGGATGGAGCGGGCTGTGTTATACCTCTCCCTGCGCGATCGTTTAAGAAACGAAGAAATCCGCAGGCGAACAAAAGGTACAGTGGCGACTACGAACCGGAAGATGCAGCGTGGGCAGACCCCTCACAAAGTGGACCGACGACCTTATAATTATGGCGGGCAACCGATGGATGAGGGTGGCAAACAACCGGCCACGGTGGCGAAAATTGGGGGAAGGCTATGTCCAGCAGTGGACGTCTTTCGCCTGATATGATGATGATGATGAGTCCTAGGAGATCGTAACTGTTACCACTGAAATTCTTCTAAATATACTACAAAAATCATATGCTATCATCCAATATTTACCGGATCTTTTAAGCCAAAGCGTGAAAAGGCATCGCATAAAGCCGCTGTAGTGGAAACTGTTAGAGATGTTTTCTGTAACGATCCATACTAATTCGGGACTAGAGTATATAAAAAAGTATTTCTCTATTTTATGTATTTCTGTTTGTCATTAACAGGTGAAGATCAGAGTACCCAAGAGTACTTCTAAACAGCCGAAACTAACAGCGTCACAACTGAAGCTGCAACAAAGTTGCACATGTGAAGATGACGAGTCGGTGTGTTCTGAAACGTGCGGTTTAGGCAGATCCGGAGACACAGGCAATAGCCTTAATTTTCAGGTGACAATAATTTGTATTATGAATCATGTATATGTAATGAGAAGACCTGGCCTGACATTTTTCTAAGAAGACTTGTCGCTAAACTTTTGATGTGTGCCTCTGAGGGTGTACGTTGGTGTGTAAAAACATAAAAATATGTAGCTGGATGACTATTTTTCTTAATTGTAGCGTAAACAACTTGCATATTATTGTACAAAATGCCACTTAGGTTTAAAGCATACATTAAGCATACCTAGATTACTGTTGTTGTTTGTATTAATTTTAAATGACATGATGCCCGTGCCATGTTTGAACAGTTAAGTACACATTTTGTATTGTTTTGTTAAAATTGTATACTTAGTATTGTTAAAATTATACATTGTGATTTGTGAAATAGAGGTACATTGTAAACTCCGGTGGTAAATTAAGTTCATCTTACTTTATACTTATATCAAAAATTAACAGTTTATATAATACCTACATAGAAACATTTATCACAGTTCACATGTTGCCTTTACCTTTTGTAGCAATATGCAAATTGAGGCAGCCTGTAAAGCACACATTTTACTTTTTAATTTTTCTTTACAACATAGAAAGCTGTAAGTAATTAAGTATCTATAGAGTTAAGTGTATTGCCTGCGTCACTTTGCATGCTACTTGAAACTGTAACTTACAATACATTGTTATAACCTGCCGATTAAAAAGAGTGGGCTGAGTTTCTTGCCAGTTCTTCTCATGGCTCTACTTCGTCAGCGAACTGGCTGTAGGCTAATTTGCTGACATTTTGTAAACTTTGACGTTTATAAGTGTTAATTTAATTAACCTATATGAATAAACATATTTCATTTCATTTCACCACAGATACCCGACGACTTGTGCGAGGGACTCACAAATCGGACTGCGTTGAACTCTGAGCTGGTTTACAGTAAACGTGAAAAGCATGACACCCTTTGCAACGTTTGCAACGTAACGCCTAAAGAAGCACCAAAAGGCGTCAAAGCTCAAAAAATCTTACATCCAGACAAGGATGTGTTCGTTTTGAAAATTGGAAAGCAGACTGATGAACCTAACCGCACTGGAAACATTGAGGTACGTACTTATTGTTTTATGTTTTACCAGTACTAAGCAATGGTACCTACCAGCTTAAAACCTCCATAGCTATTGCGCTCGCTGTTAAAAACAGAATGCAACTACAGCCAATACAACACAAACATTATTAACCTATACATCGTTGCTTGTTATTATTTTATTTTATTTTATTATCATCATTAATATTTTAGGCGAAAGACTTCCACCGCTGGGCATAACCATCTGTCAGTCTCTTCCTCAAGTAGATATTGCTACTTTGACTATTTTATTTACTAAGGTACCTGAAATTTTTGAACGCGATTGTTGTAGACGTAACATTAATTTTTAGAATATTTCTGATGATTTTGTTGCCATATTCATCGGGTTAACAAAAACATTGTATTTATTTTTCTTTTAAAGCTTTGGAAATTTGCAAATGGTTTATTTGAAGTACATAACTAGGTCAAAAACTATTGTTTATTTTGGCATAGTTTTTAACCGACTTCAAAAAAAAGAGGAAGTTTCTCAATTCGACCGTATTTTTCTTATCAGAGCCGTCTGTTGTAAATCGTACAGGATATCAGGAATGAATAACATTCCATTCCACCCAGCATTAAAGCTGCCGCTGTTGAGTTCACAGGATAGAAGCGGGTAATTGGGCAAGATTTTATTAGAGTGTTATTATTTATTTCACGGCCGGATTTTGGCTGATGCAAGACTTACTAACTGTTGGCGCTTCGCGAGTCGGAATGACTACAATTTAAAATTGTACATTCTAATAGCAGCTCAGTGCGGCTCGTAAATACCTAAGTTACAGCTGCGTGTATTAATAGATCAAGACAAACTCATTTTTGATGTCAATCTGTCGACGTCGATCATAATTCTCAATGGATGGATGCAGTAGCGGCTTCAGGATTTGAGTTTGGAAGGAGCTTAAACATTAAAACCCTGCAACAGCGAGCTAGGGGATGAGAGCCAGTAATGAGCTAAGGGGAAGCTTGACGCCACCGGTGTAAAGTTTTACTAAGAGACACATAAATTTTTACGCGCGCACAGATGCGTTTGGAGGGTGGGCTTGAGTCCCTGGTTTCTCCATAGATCCGCCACTGGATGAATGACTGTTTCCTAAATTTTCCATGTCCTAAAAATGCCACTTTAGGCTACTGTCCAACCACCGGTGAGTTAGCGAGTAACTATTGGCGATTATCTCGCTCAAGAAACTAAAATTATTTCAGTTTTTCTAGAAAATATGCAATGCTAACTTCATTGCATAAAAGTTGAATTCTTTTAGAAGCACTGATCACTTGCTTGCACTTTTATTTTAACAAATGAACGCTAACAAAACAAATGTAAGTCGGCAAAATAAAACAAACGCAAGTGATCTGACATCGATAGTGCTTGTAAAAAAATGGGCAACTTTTTCGACCTTATTGACTAAAATTAGAAAATTGTTATTTTAGACGTAAACAAGGTAATTGAGCTGACTTGTAACTAAAAATAAGCATAAAAATAGGTAGAGATAAAATAAGTCAACAAGGACGAAAATCGTGTGCAACCAATTTAATGATAATCTTTTGCTATAGCACTTAAAAAATCGATGCAAGCAATTCTCTATCTTATAGGTGGTGCTGATCACATACATTGAAAAAAAAAGCACAAAATTAGCAGTGTAAATAAAGTCCAAAATTGCTTGCACTAGTTTTCTCCAGCCTATGCCACAAAATATTATAGGAAGAGATGTTCATTTGTTTTGCGATGTATTTTTGTTGATTTATTATTATTATTACTTATTTACTTATTTTTACACTTATTTATTTATTACTCGACGTCCGCCTTCGCTTCGGTATCAAAAGTTTAATTCGTCTCATAACAAACGCCTACGGAAAATATACTCTACGTTTTCGAGAGTACTTTACTTATTTTAAAACGAGTTTGGCCACAAGGAAATGGAATTTTATTCCTCGTAGCCAAATCAGTTTGGCAAAATAGTTTGACTAAGAAGAAAAAGAGAATATTACACTGAAAGTAATCTTGTATGATTTCATGGCACATGTGATCTAACATCTAACAGTTGCCTCTCAGTACCTACTTTGTCTGTGCTACTACTGTTAGATATAATACGTATAGTATATTAGCGAGTTCCATAAACTATACCCATACTTCTTTAATCATTCTTTCGAGAATTTGACTACTTTGGGTCTATTATATGCAGTTTTAAGCTGAATCTAACTTGAATCGAAAATACTACAACCTGTTTGTAAGTAATTAACAACGAAAAAGTACATAATGAAACCTCATAAAACATTGTAAAATGTACAAAATGACATTATTTTGTCACTTATCGTCTGCACAAAGACTTCATTCCGCTACATTTGTGTTTGTTCTGAGAGAGATTTCAACTAAGTCTGCTACTTAAGACCTCACGCAGGTAAAATTTCTCATATAAATAATCAGAAAGAAGTTAATTTAATTGTTTTTGCTTAGGTGGAATTGGTGACTCCCCGCGCACCAGCTAAGTTCAAGCCACCGACGCACAACTGCATTCAAATTCAATGTGAACCCAGCGATCTACCGTGTTGCTTGCCATGCCGAGGTTGCCAAGGTTCCGCGCCAAGAAAAAGAAGAATGAGGCGTCCCGGGTGTTGTCATTGAAGCCATTTGCATTTATCAAGTTATACTACAAAAACTGAAAAATAAACTGTGTAGGTACCAACCTGATTAATGTGTTTTTAATTAATAACTAGCGACCCTCCTCGCTTCGCGTCGATAGGTACCTATTAAAAGTTGTTGCCTGTTGCCCGTTTGGTTTACTATTATCCTTACTGCTCCTATAGGTGATATCCTATAGCTTGTATATGTTTGATATACTTAAACCTTCCTCGAGAAACCTACAATTAATGGAAACTGTATCCAAATCCTATGGGTGGTTCTTGAGATTAAAGCATTCAAACAGACAGACGCTTTCCTGCGACATTTATATACCTACTACTAGCTTTCCGCGGCGCGGTTTCATACGCGTCTCAGCTTACTGCTCTGCTCCCGTCGCCCAACAGTAGCGTGATGTTACATTGCCTATAACCTTCCTCGAGAACTGAGCTATCATACGCAACAATAATTTTTCTAATCCCACTGGTAGTTACAGAGATCAGCGCGTTCAAACAAATAAACAAACTCTTTCGCTTTATATAATAGTATAGACTAGCTTTTGCCCATGGCTTGGCTCGCGTGGATATCGTTTTTCCCACAAACATTATTTACATTTAAGAGACGCCATGGGCGGTGCAAACCTGCTCAAAGTACCTACTTCATTATAAACGATATGTTTTGTCTTTCTAAACATTCAGACAAACAGACTTACTAAATTTCAAGATGATAACTTCAAAAGCATAGATTTTTCCATACAATGTTTTATCAATGATTTCACCCTTCTATAGCTACCTCTGTCAAAAAAGAGTATTTTTTTATTTTAATAGTAGTAACATAAGAGTTTAATACGAACGTTTTCATCCCTTTTAACACACTTACCTAGAGGTTGAATTTTAAAAAACCCTTACTAAGTAAATCTCTAGACATAAAGACAAACACATTCACCAAATTTCGAGGCACTAACTTTAAAATCAAAGATTTTACCATACAATGTTTCATCCCTACACTCTTCTAAAGCCACCCCAAATATATTTATGTAAAAAATATGTATGTAGCTAGTCATTTTTTATTTTAATAGAAGTATTCCAAAACAAATTGTCAGTCTGTCAGTCAGTCAGGACAAAGACCTTTATGATTCGTATGGATGTATAAATAGAAGACTCCGTTTCTCGTAAAGAAAATTGAAATAAGATCACTTCGTTGTCACAATCACTAAAAAGAACGGTTGTAAAAAATAGAGGATTTACCGTACTTGCAACCATTACTCATTCCTCACTACCACAAACACAACACTAGGCTTAGGCTCTATTCATATAACCACGGTCTATTGTAACCTATATAACTGGTCACTAATTTGACCTGTCTCTCACAAAATTGGCAGAAATTACTTACATCATATTTCGCACTTAGAACCCAAAAGGCCAAAGTTATTGATCCCGGCTCTATCTAGTTGAAATATTCAGTGATCTAGGACAAAGATTGCACTTGTCGAATGAGTATTTAACTGCAGTAATTGTTCACTTGAATAAGTTTATATCCATGTAATTGATGTAATGTATAGCAACTATTACTACACGAGACGCTTAACGCACGTGCGTAAATCATTTTAATAAATAGGTGCGTCGAAATTAAAAATGGAGACTTCATGGATTTGCGTTAAAGAAATTGTGCACTATTGTAAGTAAGCACAGTTGTTTAAAAAAGAAAAGAAAGTAGCAGTTGATAAACGTAAGAAGCATTCTTTTATATTCAAAACGCATAGTTATTAAACGTTATTAAACGTAAGTAGGTAACTAATTCAGTAATGCGAAGTATCAAGAGCTAGTACGTATTGCATCAGCTGGGATCGCCCGCTTTAATACGACAATGAACTTGAAGAAAGAGACCTTCAAAAACCCACTCACTTTACACAGAATTGTAACCGTGGTATTTTTATGAGCTAATCGTCAAGGCGCTAAAGTTTAGATTGTTACATTATAGATCTAATAGTAGGTGTGATTACATAATATAGGGATCGTTCTAGGTAGGTGTACAAGAAAGGTACTACGTAAAGACCTTTCTAATAGTGTCACTCGCTTGAGCGTTACTTAATGGGTACTGGATGGGCATGAACCTTTAATGAGAGGGTTACAAATTAAATTTGAGGTTTGATACACAACTATCTTGTTCTAATTATACAAATATCATGCTGAAAAAATAGTATTAATGAATATAGGTTAATAGTTTAATGTTTTAATACAAATATATTTTATACTTATCAAGGAAAATACATACATAATATATACATAAATATTAGAGGTATAAATAATTCTGGTTAATCCTGGCTCGGAGAAAATATTTACGTATTTACAATAATTAATGTGTGGGTATACTGTCCCGTAACCAAGTAATAAATCTATAGCAGAAAAACATATCGTAGGTGGGTCATTCCATTCTACTGTAAAAAAAGTGTGCATGGATATATCCTTAAAAGTATTGTTGTTGGCATCGTGATTACAATTTTATAACGTAAATTGATAAGTATTATCATTATATAATTCAATTAACAATATAACTATACATTCAGAATAAATAACACTATGATTTAAAAGCAAAAATCACGTCCTGTTATCTGTGTAATTCACAGGTTAGCACATTTCGATGGCCAAAAAGTATATAATTTGTTAGCGTGAAAGATTATTAGTATTGCAAATATACTTTAAAAATGGTCTACTTCATGATGTTTCAAGCGTATATTTTTTGTGCAGTATATCAATGAGTTCTACATGATTCTACTCGCGTTACAAATTTTTCGTCATTTCTGTAATCAAAGGTATTTTTTGAAAAAAAAAAAACTGATAACGTAACTTAAGTGGATTTATTGTTTTTAAATAAAAACATTATCATATTGTTTTTGCTTCTCAATTACAAAGTGTATGGTGTTACTCTTAGCTTTCTGACAAAAAATTTTTTTTCTTTCTAATTATTACTGTGTAAAAGTTCGTTCGTCATATCTGTTAAGACTGTACAAAGGTAAGTTTTTAAAATTTAATATCAAAAATGCTCAGACTTCATGATTTTAAATGACTATTTTCGATGTAAGACAGGTAAACCGGTTTATACTTGACTTCCACCTAACGGTAAGTGTAATTTTAAATTTTATCATTCCTGTGATCATCACTTCTGTTACAATTGTGATAACATAAATGACGAAAGTTCACTGAAGTGACAGGATTAGAAATTGAGTTGATTTAAATTTCATTTATGATCCTAGAATAAAGTAAATAATTGCTAAATCAATAATAAAGTCACGTTTGTGCTAGATTGTTGTATTGAAATTCTTATTGTGCCATGATATAAAAAAAAAATTAAACATATCATGGTAACAAAAGTAATGAAATAATCATTAAAATATTCTAGATAAGTATTTTCTTGTTTTCTTATAGTTGCAGTATAGCCCCTGCTCACACTCGACAAAAGAAAAGTAATAAGAAGGATGAAAAAGATGGAGTAAAAAAACACGAAAAACGTAAAGAACAAGGCAAGCTTGCCATGAGACGACATCAGAAAAAGTATACTGAAGAACGGCTTGAATAAAGAAGAAGAAAAGATTTAGATGTTATTAACATGGAACCTACTCGAATCAGTTCTCAGGAGTTCTTCATTCGTCGCTACCACACACTGAATGTTTTGACACAGCCACTAAACGAGGGTATTTCTTCACTGGCAAATAGTTCAACTGGTTCAATTACCCTTCATACACAAATTTCTGGACGTTGTACTACTCCACAGGAAGACATAAATAATATATTAGATTTTGAAAGTGATGACCCAAGTTTTGTTGAACATCTATCTAAGCAAAGATATTTAGAATTAGATATGTCTGCTAGCGATTCTAATGGTGACAATGCGACTGATTTTAATGCTTTAGATGAGAAACCTGAACCAGTTACTGTGTCAGTTTTGTTGAGTTCTTCAGATGACAGCTTGGAGAGAGATATTATAAGAGAAAAAGTTTATAGATTTAACAATCAATGGTGTTAAATTTAAAGACTAAAGACAATGTTAAAAAAACATGTACGTTTACGATCGTCGTCTTCTGTTGAAAACATAGTTTAAAGTCATAAGAACTGATCTCAATTTTCTCTCCCAATATGTAATCTCACTGATTTCTAGTTTACTATTTTTGTTAAAGTTGATTTAACTTGTTTTATGCACAGTTACATAATATAAACAATTATTTAAGAAATGATTTTTAGTGTTGTCATTTCTGTCATTATTCCGTTTTTATTATTTTTAGAATTTGTTACTATTTTTGGGAAAAACTTTTGCTTGGTTTTTATTATTGTTTCACGTGTGTTTTTCATTTAAAGTGTAATCAATCTCGTATATATTTCATAAGCACCACTTATTTAAAATATTGTCATTCCAGAGGCCCTAGACAAGTGTCAAACATTTCTATTCTATTCATAGAATAGATAGAAAAATGTATTGGATTGACATAAGCTAACGCCGACGCTTGTCTTGTCACTTGTCTAGGGCCTCTGTAATGTTAAGCGTCATTTCCGTTAACACTCTTTTTTAGATTTTCACGATTTTCTTCGAAATTAACAGAAAAGGAGCTCTATTCCTTATATTAATGTTGTTATTTTCTTTCAATTAATATAAAAATCCAAAAAACCTGAACAAAATTAAGATTTAATTTTTTTAATTTTTTTATCGTCAAAAGTAGAATGACCCAGGTACTTAATCCGGCTAACGATACATTATGAGACTTTACTGAAAGCTCCAAATAGTATCTAATTCCTATTAATCCATAATTTTCTATACAAATGGTAATAGCTTAATAATGTAGTTTTACAGTTATGAGTCAGAGTTCAGTGGATTATTGAATTATGGCACCGAACTCGAAAATCGATTAAACGCCCGCGCACGTGCACGCGCTTGAAAATGCTAATATTATATATTTTTTTTTTTATACGACTAATGTGACAAACAAGCATACGGCCCGCCTGATGGTAAGCAGTTACCGTAGCCTATGGACGCTTGCAACACCAGAAGCATCACTAACGCGTTGCGGACTCTGTTAAAAATCTTTTAACTCCTTTCTTGAAGAACTCCATTTTGTAGTCTCTCGGAAAAACGTCGACGGGGAGCTCATTCCACAACCTTAGCGTACGAGGGAGAAAGTTTCTCTGAAACCTCACTGTACGGGACCTAAGAGGTTCTAAGGTGTGAGGATGAACTTCTAGCTGATGGCGGGAGGTGCGATGATAAGAAGTGGCCGTTGGCACCATCCTAAACAATTCCTCAGAACACAGCCCATTGTACAGGCGATAGAATACACATAAGGTGGCAACGTCTCTCCTTAAGCCTAGTGATTCAATACTGCCTGTTAGCCTGGGATTGTCGACAACTCTTACAGCACGCCCTTGGACCGCGTCAAGGGGCCCAAGCTGGTATCCGGGTGCTCCCGCCCAAAGATGGCAGCAGTACTCCATGTGGAGACGAACTTGAGCTTAAAATTAATAATAATATTATAATAATTGATATGATATGATGACTATTCTAAAAGTAATAGTCACACTACTGCATAGACTATCGTCTACGATTAGGCCCGCATGCGGTGCGTTATCCGCATGCGGTCGTGCGTGTTCGTAAACGATAATCCTGCAATAGGTATAAGTACTCAGTCTATGAATTTTATTTTTCATTAAACGAAATAATCTGTTAAGGCTTTTGGCACCACGTTTGATTGTAATCCTTGAAAGTGCGAATACAAAGCGTAAATCTGATAAATGTTACATCAGCCATTAAATATGTAAACATAAAATAGACAAGACGCGGGGTGTGGTATCTGTTTGTTGTACGCCAGTTTTAGGGTTAAATCCTAACTATAAAAATTTATATATAAAATCCTATAAGTTTTATAGGCTTTTAATGACTTTACTTACATTTTAGTTAAGCATTGTTACAAAGAGAAGAAAAAGAGTTGGTAGCTACCTTGTGGGATCAGATTAAGTTGCTAATTTCCGCCCGCTAATTATAGCTGTCCTCAAAAAATATAATCGTAAGGGTGGGTGGCATGTCCTTATGCTACAACTACACCTCTAATTTATGTAATGTATAATCTATTAAACTAAACTCGAGTTCAATTCTGTGTTGCACGAACTACTGCTTGTGCCTTTGAGAGAACTCTGTTCAGTATTTACTAGACAAACTTGAGCGGTTGCAATCACACGCAGTTCGAAATTCGTATCGTCAAAAGCCCAGAAGTCACTAAGGCATAAACGTTATAAAACTAACTATTTGGTTGTGTACTGGTTATAACGAGACCAGTATATAACATGTTAGTTACATAATAGTCATATGGGCTACATTAGTTCTATTACCCGTGGATGGTGGTGCTGTGAAATTACTGTGTTGTTTTTATACACGCCATTAATATAAGTTTAAACTTTCAAGTAGGTATTATTAGGATTAGGGTATTATTACGATAACGAAACTACAATTAATATTATCCCTTATTACTGCTTAAATTATGTTAAGTGTAGTTCTACTGGGGAACTTAGTTTTTCGATAATGTTTGTGTGTATTTCTGTAATGTTTTTAATAATACAATATAATATAAAACTAAAAAATACAGAGGGGGCGCTGTTATTTTTGGTATTTCATTATTGTTGTTTATTTATTTATGATATATTTACCTATAATAGTTGCATCTATCTTGATTTAGTTACGTGTTGACTGTTACACGAAGCTTACTGAAGTTATAGTTATTTAAACGTTGGCTTTTAGACCTTAAGACATGCACAGCCATTACGTCTGACTTTGTGGTTTATATAAAAGTTTAACCCCCAGTTTCTGAAAGGCTGATCAACGAAAAATTAACTAATCACCTGTTAAATGTCATGTGAAGTACTAGTTGGGTTACTAAAAGCATGAATATTTATTTTAATTTGATCTAATTAATAACTTACTAAATCAAATCAAACTAATTATCCATGATTTTAGCACGCTTTTAGGTACTTTACATGAGATTTAACAGGTGATTAGTTAATTTTAGGTGATTAGTTAATTTTTCGTTGATCAGCCTTTCAGAAACTGGGGGTAAAAGTAACATTTAAACAACAGTTTTGTTACATAAATGTTATGTAATTGTTTTAAGAACGACGATATTGTCTTTCAAAACCCTCTTATATGACTAAAACGTTGTTGTTGTCAAGAAAATGTCGCATTATTTTGTTGTTTACACGTTGTTTTGACGTATACAATATGACTTAATAGATTCACGACTTCAAACTACGATACTGTCTGCCATAAACCTGCTATGCGACTTAAACGTATATACGACCATAGGTACGTCGAGTAAACGTTACGGCCGAAACCATTTAAAAATGTGGCATAATTTACTTGTATAGGCTTATAATCGACGTTTACAATATGACTTATTAATCACACGACTAAATTGACCCTATTAGTTAATTCAGTACCAATATAAAACTGCTATGACGTTTTTACTTATTGCAATATGGTACGACCAGTTAAAGAGACTTCTCAAAAATTAACCGACTTTAAAAAAGAAAGGAGATTCTTAATTCGACCGTATATATTATATTAATTCTCTTAAATCAACAGAAAAATTGGCGTGTTGGTAAAAGAACGGGCGATTTCAATGTTTTTCAGTAAATGGTCACCCATCGTTGAATTAGTCGTAATAAGTGTTTTTAATTTTGCAGATCTGTCGATTACCCCAGTATCAGTTTAATATGGGTATAGAATAACTAATGGTTAAAGTATTCGTATGTTTGTACTATCGAACCTTCACAAGTATGTACCCATATATTATAATGTATTTGAATTTACTGCAATCAAAAGCTACAATGCACATTAGTCAATTGCAAAAGTTTAAGTGACTATAATAAAGAGGTTCGAAATTAGATCTCGTCAAGTATCCGACGATTCACTTGCTCCTTGAACTTTAAATTTATCGTGTCAGTGCGTAGACCCTATTGACAGAACTACGCGGCTATTGATGATGTAACAAAGTCATAAGCTTTCAGTTTATACTACCTAATTTTGGGGAATTTTTCTTATAAAATATTTTTGTTAGTATGATTAAAATATCTGGTTATTACATTAAGTTATTATATTATCTCATAAAAACTTCACTTAAATCATTTTGGAGGTAATTGATGAGATAACTGCCAAAAAGTAGGTGGTCAGAATTTTAAAAAAAATTGAAAAGAATCAAAACTTTACTTTGCTTTGTAAAGCTATCACAACTCGTACTAGGCCTACGGATCGAAAAATGTATACGTACTTGTAATTAGCGTCGCGATACCAATCTATGACAAGTTCACGGAAGTACATTACAAGTTCAATGACCCCTTTATTGATCAGGGGCCAATGTACGAAAATAAACACACTGACCTACTTCTAAATGTCTTCCATACTAATCCAAGACCAAAGCATTATAATTACGCCAAATTTAAGTGATTAAATGAAGCCCTTTAATAAGAAAATTGTTTCGAACGATAAATTATATAAATAAAATATATAGCGCTTTATACCGTTATAAATAATTAGAATTTTAAAATAAGTTGACATTGGGCTCAATAATCTCTGGCGTCCATCCAGAAATTATTACTCAAATAACTACGTATAGGTATATTTTACATACATTTCCTAGCAGGTTATTAACAAATTTTATGTAAATAATGTAACAAAAAGAAAATTTGTATTATGAAGGTTTACACATCATGAACGGATAGTATTACCTTGGTTTATACGTCATGAGCGGTAACGTCGTAATTTAGTGTCAAACGTCGTGGTAATAAAAATTGAAAACCACGAAATATGACACTAAATTGTGACGTTACCGCTTACGACGTTTAAACCATGGTAATACTATCTACATAAACGCTCTTAATAAAATTGAATACAAGTATCGTCCTCTGTACAATCGAACTTTCAGTGTGTATCTACTTTAGGTAAGTAGGTACCTACCTATTGTAATTTGTGAACATTCGTTTTTTTTATACAATTTTAGTGGCAAACGAGCACACGACCCACCTAATGGTGAGTGATAACAGTGACCTATAGAGATGGCTATATTTCCCAAGCATTGCCGAATTAATAATGCTTAGTAAACACAATCAAGCCTTTGCCGACCACAGTAAAGGGGATGAGGAAGGATAAGGACCGAGGGGATATTTGGGCTGCCAGCGCTCTCACTTACCGAGCGAAACACATTAGCATGAAAACTAATAATCTTACGTCGATCTTCTATGAGAGTGTAGAACTACCGAGTTCGATCCAGCCCTTTCATGTTGAAAGCAGCGAGGATCTACTACCGTTCAGTACCAAAGTTCGCTTTACTGTGTTTTGGTTGTTAGTCTTGCCCCCAGTTTCTGAAAGGCTGGTCAATGAAAAATAACTAATCACCTGTTAAACGTAAAGTACTAGCAACCCAATTGCTGCTAAAAGCATGAATAATTACTTTAATTTGATCTAAGTAATTAGTAAATAATTTGATCAAATTAAACTATTTATTCATGCTTTAAGCATGCTATATGGTATTTCACATGAGATTTAACAGGTGATTAGTTAATTTTTCGTTGATCAGCTTTCAGAAACTCAAATTCACAAATTCACATGAGCATAATTAATATACTTGTAATTAGCGATACAATTTTATTTTATACTAGTGGCCCGCCCCGGCTTTGCACGGGTGTACATTTTTTTAAACATTTTGTGATAAATAAAAATACTTTTGTATGGGAATATAGAAGTGTTTTTTTTTTTAGACATTTTTTTTAATTTTTCGCTCCGTAGGAACCATCCTCGTACTTAAGAAGAAAGAATATTATAAAAAAAAGAATTAGCGTAATCGGTTCAGCTGCTCTCGAGATTTGCGCTTAGCAACACATTCTGCGATTCATTTTTATTTAACAGATGTATCTACCTACTTACTCTAAGCAATTTTACGAAATCTTTAAAATTCTTAGTTTTACCCTACAATGCATGTGTTGTTTTGGATTTAGACCAATTTTTTTATAAGAATCACTAAAGGCTGTTATCAAGGGTGTTATCATCGTCTCTAAATAGCTACAAAAGCGCTAGGGACTAACCTGTAACATTTGTTTGTGAACTTAAGAGAGCGTCTAGTTAGCACGTAAGTATTAGAGGAAGCCATTTTAGAGACAAGAGTAGTATTACAAAGGAGTAAATTTGAGGATAATGCCTCGTAGACCTACATTTTATTGTAGATAGACTTTTTATTTTAACAATGTCCGCCTTTAATGTTCATCATCATCATCATATCAGCCAAAAGACGTGCACTACTGGACATAGGCCTCCCCCAATTTTCGCCACCGTGGCCGGTCGTTCGCCGCCCTCATCCATCGGTTGCCCGCCACCCTTATAAGGTCGTCGGTCCACCTTGTGAGGGGTCTGCCCACGCTGCGTCTTCCGGTTCGTGGTCGCCACTCTAGAACCTTTCTGCCCCAGCGGCTGTCAGTTCTGCGAGCTATGTGTCCTGCCCATTGCCACTTCAGAGAAGCAACTCTGCAAACCACGTCAGTCACTTTGGTTCGCCTGCGGATTTCTTCGTTTCTCAAACGATCGCGCAGGGAGACGCCTAACATAGCCCGCTCCATCGCCCTCTGAGCGACTTTGAGCCTTCGGATAAGACCCATAGTTAGCGACCACGTCTCTGCTCCGTAATGTCTAATACACTTGAATACAGTGTCATAATTGCGGACAAGATCTACCTATGCTTGTATTTGGATATTACGAAGCAAAACTGCTGATAGAGTGATTAAACGTTTTTTAGGAACAACTTTATATAATTATGTCGCAAGCAAATTGTATGAATTCGCCGTTTACAATCTGGCATATTACATAGCGCCGGATATATTACCAGCAATGTAAATAGCTAATTGGAGATATTTAAAATAGTTTGACAATAAATAAAAATCGTTTAATGCAGACGCCGGCGGCTGCCGTGTCATGCTCGCTTCGCTCGCTCGGCTCGTGCGCAGGAGGTCACAGTTCTAACTTAACCTAACCCAATCTGCCTTCGGCATAATATGAAACGCTGATGAATGCGAGCGTTTACAAAATCCCGTGGCAGTATGTAAACGGCGGGTTTATACAATTTGCCTGCGATATATACATACTATTATACCACGGTCGGTGTTATTTTTTAATTTTACATTTTGTATTATAATCTGTAATACAAATATGTAAGTCGTAGTTAGTTTTTAATGATTATTGAAGCATAACGAAATCATTATCTTTGCCTTAATTTTCATTATAAAAGTGCGCGTGTGCCTTTGACGATCAGCAATAACTTATTTAAGAACTTTAATTGTAATAGTTACTACGGTGACTACCTCTGATCTTCTTTTTCTGGTGCCTCTCCAACACTAGAGGTTGGCCGTCAGCACAGAAAAATTATTTCTGTCTTGTGCCAAGCGAAATATATAGTTCTTCTATGCTTGCAATACAGGTGCGTTCTCGGATGTTTCGCAACCACGACTATTTCTGCATCCAGCGCAACGCTATCCCTCGATTTTGCCCATCAATATTAGTTGGAGAAGCTTGTACTTATTGTGTTGCAAGATATGACCCAGTTTGGCAACTTTTCTTCTCTTGATGGTTCGCAAGATTTCTCGTTTCTTTATCATGTGCTGGAGAACCCGCACATTGGAAACCCTCGGTATCCAGCTAATGCGTAGCGTTCTACGATAGCACCTCATCTCAAAAGCTTCGAGATACTTCTGGGTGTTAGCTTTTAGAATCCAAGCTTTGCTACCGTACAACACTACAGGCCTTACATAGCATTGCAGCATTCTCACTCTAAGCTTAATGAATAAATGGCGACTGCATAAAACCTTCTCCATTCTGTTTAGATGATTCTACCTCGATGAACCAGGTCAATAATTCAACCTAGAGAATATGTAATTACCAGTTACTTGCCTTATTTTGGACATGGCTAACATAGGTACAGTGATGTAGAACATCATAAGGGCCTAAAATAGTACTGAAGACAAATCCAACAGAAAGAATTTTTATTTGTCATGAGGATTAAACCGAAAGTGTACTGACACGCATGCTGTGTTTTTATGTATGCCAGACGCACGCGGTCACGCCGAGTGCTAACTTACACATGCGGTCATGACATTCACGCAATTGCAACAAGAAGCACGTCCCAAGGGATGTAAGAAATTATTCTTTATGTGGCAAATACAAAGTATAAATGGCTCATTTATGTTAGTATAGCATAATAATCAACTGTTCCTCTTTACTTTTATTTATATCTACTAGGTTCTTCTCTGCATCACCCAAAGGTCGGCTGGTTGGTAGATAATGCCTTTGGCATTAAGGCTACCTATGTAGTACATAAAGTAAATAAATAAAATCGTGTATTGTGTGAACTGTAAAGCGTTATTTTGTAAGCTGCGAATATAAATATTTTTTAACGTGTAGTGTCCTAATACCGTAGCGCCTCATGCTTGTTATCGAATGAGTGATGTTTCTAATATAGCAAGCAACTAGTCTAATACCAACACGGTACAAAACAAAACGCAATAAAAAGATCCCAAATGTTAAACCTACAGCCAAAGATTTACACAAATTGCTGGAATGTTGTGCTGTGTAGGTACCTATCATTATTTCATACATTTCACAAATTATCAGTACCTAATGTAACCTATAACTAAACAGCCTATTCCGTATTCCTATAACACTGCTGATAGGAGATTCGATGCAAAAAATCGATGATACGACTTAATAATATCAAATCATAACATTAACTTATCAACTAATAACAATGATTTGTTAAACAACGGATATAAAATGTATTACTTTTAAGCCTTGTTGTTTTAATGATTGATAGAGCCGTTCGACACATCGGTGAATGAACCGGCCATTGTGTTCTCAGATACATACACAATCTGTCGAGAAGAGTAGAGAGCCGGCATCACATTACTATTTTAATGGAACATTTTGCTCAGTTACGTAGGTAGTAGGTCAAGAATATCGTCTTTCTTTAACTAAGTTTTCAAACAATACGTTCTATATTAATAATTAAAAAGACTTAGCTAATATTTTCATTATCTTTTAGTTAAAGTTACGAGGATATCTTGTAAAAAGTTTATTTTAACGAAAGAACGTTTGAGAGGAAATTCTTCTTTATAACGCAGGGGTAAATATTGTTTATTATACTCTCGTATTTCAAAGCAGCAAAATGATGCAATGTCGATAAACATTTCAATGTTTCTTGCGGTAGGTGTAATCATTATACTCGTGCAGAGTAATTTCATTCACTAGAGTATACAATACTGCCTAGCTAAGAAAGAATACAAGGACTGAGCCACAAGCTACTAATCGCACCTATTTTAACTATAATTAGACACTAGAACTAGACTAGTTCTTCCTTAACAGGTACTGGTAAATCAGTCAGGCGTTACGCATTGAGATTGTTATTATTGCTTAAATAAATTTATCAAAACCTCGCAGTAAATTCTGTCATCTTTGATAAGTTTGCTAACAAACTTAGATAATTCGCAACATTTGTCTACACTACATGGCTTTTGGGGGCTTTTAGTAGGTACCTAGTAATTCAATGTGTGATAATTCAGATATCAATCAAGCGCAAAGATTCATGTCGACTTCCAAAATCCATTGATTCAAGAGAAAAATTGAGCGTATTAATTTTATGGGTAGATTATGTAATGCAAAATTTATACCATTGTAAAATTTACTTACAAGATACGATATAGAATTTTATTAAAAGGTATCTGCTGTCTGATAACTGGCGCAAAGGAACAACTAAATTTTCTGGTAAAATTTGTTGAATGATTGTCAACCTATAGTAAGTAGTTGTCTACACTCATTAGGACTTTGACTACCTATATTTTTTTAAAGGCAACAGGCATTATGTTATAATAGATGTCAGAACAAATAGATTGACATAACTTCTCTGTCATGGGCATTATTTAACAGACACAAAAATACATACAAATTCCAAACAAACATTGGTGGATCACACAATTATTTGTCTTACTATTCGCACCTACTAATGGTGTAATGGTGGCAAAGTGAGGTAAACTTTTAATTTGAATATACCTAGTCTACGCGTCTGAATAGAAGTAGATAGCTATCGTTACTAGTGCCGCAATCGATAGTACTCGTATTTGCATTCGGCACACGTCTATTTGGACGTATGCTTAATGGACTTCGCGTTAAAGGTAACTAACCTTTAGAAGTTGTAAATACATAGGTATTCAATGTCTACTCGTAACCTGCGACCCAGATTAACTTAAAGTTTTAGTAATGAAATTTACGAGATTTGTAATCCTATTAATATTATAAATGCGTATAAGTTTGTGTGACTGATTACAATGCTCGTGTGTATGTGTGGGTGTGTGTGTGTGTGTGTGTGTGTGTGTGTGTGTGTGTGTGTGTATGTGTGTGTGTGTGTGTGTGTGTGTGTGTGTGTGTGTGTGTGTGTGTGTGTGTGTGTGTGTGTGTGAACTGATTTCAATGAAAATTGTTATGTAGATAGATTTGGTGCCGAGCGAAGCCGCAGGGCGTAGCTAGTAGCTAGTAACATATATATATATATTATTTTGACTATTTTATAAATAATAAAATAAACCCACAGGTTATCCCAAAGTGTGTAAATCACTTTGGGATAACCTGTGGGTTTATTTTTTATAAAGATTGACATGGTCTGCAGCAAATAGGTAAATCTCCTTCAAGTAGAGACATTGGCCATTATTGCTAAACTTGGCAATAATGGCCAAATAGTTAGACTAGACTTTTACTAGAAAACTAACTCTTGTCTTTAGGCACATGGTCTTTTGCACAAGGACTTTGTAAATGATATACTTAAAGTATATGTAGTAGTTTACGTAAGGTATAAGAAATGGAGTTCAGAATGTAGGTACAACTAAAGAAAAAAAAATTGTTAATTTAATTTGAAAAACTTATGTATTAAAAATTTAAAATTAGTTAGAATAGAAAGTTTTACAATTTGCTGGCAAATTTATTAAAATTCAACCAAATAAACAAGCCCGAACATTTTGTGAAAAATCAAAGATTTTTCCCGCTCCCATTTAAATCAGGGCAAAAGGAAGAGCCGGATGTCGATGGCAAAGATGCATCCTATAGGCACACGGATTGCTTGCCCGGTTACTTCCATCTTCTTAAATCTTATTTGTACAGAAAATTGATATAAAACAAAGAGATAATATTTATATTATTAACTAGTTCTATATTAACTAATTTAAGTAGGTGTAGGTTAAACTTGTCAAATTTTTTAATGCAGGTATCCTTAAAATGTAATTTTTAACCGGCGAAAAAACGGAGGAGGTTCTCAAGCCGACGCATACATTTTTTTTTATGTATTATGACTACTCATATCATTTTACAGAGTAGTCTGATTGGATAATTCCTTTTTTATTAGAAAGGTTAAGTACACCCACAAATTAGTGTCTAAACTTGCAATAAAAATTCGTACCCTAAGTGTAGAAAAATAGCGGATGATTGTCGCCCTAAGCGTCCCACAGGGCTCAACTCTTGTACTTTTTTTATTTTTCAACCAACGAAAAAAACGAAGGAGGTTCTTATGTCGACGCGTATAATATTTTTTTATGTGTTATCGCGCATAACTTTTTACAGAGTAGTCCGATTTTGATAATTATTTCTTATTAGAAAGTGTATACCTACCCCGAAGTTAGGAAGAAGAAGGAGAAGGTAGGAGGAAGAAGAAGGTAGGAAAACAGGGCACAAATGTTGGTTATTAGTCAAAGTAGGATTATATAACAGTTAATTAGCTAAAGTGATGTAGATAGCTATTTGAAAAATCAAAAATTAAGCACATAATAATTAGTAGCTTATAGCCACAAAAAATATAAAACAAAATTTGTGACAAAAAAAAATTACCGGCGAAAAAATTTCAAGGCAAAAAATATTGAGATACCTTAATTTTATTTTTAATAACTAATAACAAGCGCAGACTCAAAATTACTTAGATATACTTACATTAGATGAAGAACTTAGGTTAAAGGTTAATAAAATAAAAAGTGTTTTTTTTTTTGTTAAAAATGTTAATACTTACTCTGAAAACAAAGACACAAGCGTAATAAATACCGCGATTCAAAGTGACGCCTATGTAACGTAGGTACTACTTATATTACATATAGGTAGGTATTTATTTACTGTTTTATATTTAAGTTGTATATAGTAGAAAGTGTTAAAACTATTCAAATTGCAATCACAATCACAATACCAGCTAACGATGATGACGAACAACCCATAATTGCGTTTCGCGACTGTCACAAATAGCTAATGATGGAAAATACATACCTACTTAGATCAATACTATAAATACACCTACCTCATTAGAGGTCCATTCTTGCTTCGCTTCGGTATCAAAAGTTTCATTCGATCTCAGAACAAACTACTAAGGAAAATATTTTAGCAATAGTGTCGTATTGCATCATTCAGATTTTTTTATTTTTAATTATATGGTTAGGGATTTTTATACAAAATACATGTACATATCAATCCCGTAGTACATTTTAACGTTATTACCTACTTAAATAGTTCCTAAAGTTAACATCAAGATGAACATAGATTAATAAATAAAAATAGTTCCTTCGCAGGTTTCTTTTTCATTTAATTATTTAAGTGAAGTTAACATTCCATTAAACATATCAACATCAAATTTGTTGATGTTTAGGTTTCCTATTAACTACTGTCTTTCCGATTCGAAACGAGCACACTCCACTAAAACATGGTATGCATCTTCCACTCTCCCACAAGTCTCACAATTCGGAGAACTGGTTAACTTCATTACATGTTTAAATTTACCAAGTGGAACGTGACCTGATCTGAACCGGAAAGCTGTGGTAACAAGAGTTTTGTTTAATAGAGTAGGTATCTTGAAACCAGGGCACATGAGGAGGCTCACACTGTAGCGATTTATACCATATCCCTTTTACTAATGAAATTTCAGTGTTCTTTCCACAAACTATGACATCTCTTTCTATATTTAGGTAATAATTCCGAGTAACATGGTTTTACTTTAATTTCCATTCCTTGTATTTACATTGGCAAAGCAAGGGATATCCCTTGCTTTGCCAATGTGTCAGCCTTCTCATTGCCCTGCAACCCAATATGTGATGGAACCCATTGCAATGCCAATTTAACACCACTACAACATAATGCATCAATTTCTGCTAAAATTTAGTAAGCTATCGGAATACCTTTTCCCCCCTTTCCTCTTTCTTCACCTCCCTCATTCCCTTCCTCTAACCCCATTCCCAGCCGCCATAGTGGAGGCCACCATACCAGCAGTTTAAGACGATAGCTTTTGGTATGGTGGCCACCACTTCTGGATTCCCCTGACTGCTTACCATCAGGCGGGGTGGAGTCACTTTGGTGGGCTAATATATAAAAAAAAAAAAAAAAAAAAATACCTCTGACTTCAGAGGCGCACCGAGCTATGTGTTGTATTGTAAGGCACTTTTACTGTCAGTACATATTACTATCATTTTATATAAGTGCTTCTAACATTGCAATAAGTTCCACCGACATAATTGAAACTGCACCAAGGACTTTATTATATATTGTTAGCATGTAATGATATAGCGTCATAAAAAGCAGCTCCTCGCCCACGGTTACTTTTCGAGCCATCAGTAAACATAAAATGTCCTAAAAAAAAAGTTCCTTATTTATATTACATTTCAAAGTATTTAAATCACAATTTCGTTTAGAATAAATAACACTATTTAGCCCTGAATTAATTACACTTGCAGTATCAATGTTTGTTATCCAGGTTCGTAGACTAAACATGGCCAGTGGTGTACAACTAGCAACATCGTCCTGTCTTATTTACATATACACAATGTATGTCTTATATACATTGTGGTTGCAAGTAAAGGTAACTTCTTATTACGCCAATACTTATTATTAAAATGGTCCCTAAGTTGCGACAGGATTTTATTAATGAAATGACCTTCTTGGGATTTAATCTTAATACAATATTTATATGCTAAATACTTTCTTCTCATACACAATGGAGGCACACAGAGCTCGCTTTTCATTACGTGTAATCGTAATCATTCAGATTTACGAAGGCGCATAAAATACTCAGGTATTGAAACTTAAAAAATTACAAAATAAATAATGTTAAACATAATGAAGTATATACAGCCTTATGTTACCCGCTTTGTTGATTTCTAAAGATTTTTAGTTAAATGGTTGCAAATAAACATACCAAAAAACAAAATTATTCTTTTTAAAATATTAGTACCTAAAGATGAAATTGAAACCGGTGTCAGTTGCTCGAAACAATGTGTAACTAATGACAAAGATACATATAATTTTTATGAGGACAATGACAGTGCAAAATCGCTCACATAACCATTAAGAACCATAACATAGTGTTTATAAATAAGTGTAAATACTGTTTACGCAAGATTACCTACTGTTCGAAAATCTTATGCCACATAATAATATCTTACATATACGTCACATGGGTACCGTAGTATTTGGATCATTAAATTTCTACACAAACGCGTGAAGCACAATGATGCACAACACGTGAGCAGCTAACGGGCCGAATTAAAACGCCATCGGCAGTGCTAGTGTCAGGCGAGCGCGGGCAACTTCACCACTTGATCGGCTTACACAAATCGACGCGCCAGGTGGACACGCTAGCCGCGGCAAAGCTGAAGTGTGCAGACGCCGACTTGCTCGTTACTCGGCTACTTCGTGCACTATGACGCAACAATGAGTCTCGCTTGCCTGTGCCATGCGTATTGTATACGTCTGCTTTGGCAGTTCGGTCTGCTCGCGGCATCGTTCATTCCGTTTTTAACTCGCTAGTTGGTCGCTCGCGCTCCGCTGGCTAAATATAAAGCACGTGGCCCAGTGCTTCGATTCGGTTTGGTTCGTATAACCTATAACCCTTCGCTCGAAAGCCGGTGCCAGCTGATCGTAAGGTAAGCGTCCTATGGTACTATATTTTTCTATAAAATGTAACTTGAAACGTGATTGTATGATCGAAATACTTCGAGTGAGCTTTCCTGCAGTCACATATGAAGTGCATTTATTTGCATTAACTAGAATTTGCCTGTGTCAAGTCGACGTCATCAAAATAATGTGTTACAATATGTTGGTTAATTTATGTAGCTGTGCGGTTGTTTTATCAGTTAGAAATATACCTAGTTAATGTATTGTTGACATGGTTTAGGAAACTCATGAATCGATAACTTTTAACTGTTACTGTGTTAAATAGTTGACCTACCTACTTTTTAAAAGTTACGAAGTTTTTGAATTTTATACTTTAACTACTTATATATTTTATACATAAATTTTTCGCAGAATGCCGTAGTACGTAGTTGTTATTATATGTATGTTTTAATATACTCACTAATAACTGAAACATAAGTACCTAGATATCATACTGACAAGTAAACTCGTGTAAAGAATGTCATTACCATGAGCCATGCAGTTGGTACGCACCTACTTACATTTAAGTATTTGAAGTATGTAGTCAATTATTACTGAAAAACCGCCTGTATTCTAATAGTATACGTAAATATTTTTCTACGTAGGTAGATGGATTCTTGTTTGTTTTAGTGTTGTGCTGTACCTCCAGATTTGGGTCAAACTGTTGAGCATACAAACGTGCTGACATCATTTCGTTAATTAATATTTTACTTCGTCTACAAGTGGATATTTTTATTGAAGATTGCATTTATGAAATGGGTATATATAATAATAATATTTAGTGTTGCATTCCATAACAATATGTATCCTTTATTTTATTTGATTCTTCCAGTATAGCAGGTACTATTAGACCTATCTAAACTGAGTAAGTATGAGATCAATTGTATTTAGTACTGACTGCAGTTGCTCTGAGGTTGGTAATTGATGAAAAATGGCATTTCACAAAAACAATTTTTTTTAAATAATATTGAAAAAAAGGATATGTATCTGTAATAAATCATATTAATTTATTACATAAGTAGGTCCCTACCTAGTTCCAATAATATAAGCCCATATCAAGACAGCTAAAGGAAAGAAAGAATCCTACGTCAAAATGTTCATGACGTCATCAATTTAAAGGCAAGTTCTGCTTTGCCTGCCTTCTCTGGATGAGTTAAAATTTACTTGAATATCAGACATTCTCTCATAGTTTTAGCGTACTTAGGGAATCGTAATTCGCCTAAATTAGGCATAGACATTTGTTAGAGACGTGAATTAAAATGTCGTCTCTTATGACACCCACGAGCAAGATAGGGTGGTTCCATTTTCTAAATTGGGGACCACATAATCAATAAGGTCAATATTGTTATTTAGGTTCATTCGGACACTTATGTAAAAGACTGGTATCACACTCTCGCATGTAACTCAAACGAAGTTGAAAAAGATGTCGCGCGGTCGCATCCTCGCCAATATATTGCGTGTTCTCATACAAACTTTGACACAAGCAACACCGTAAATAAGCATGCTTCGTTAAGCATTCCAGTGTAATACCTGCCTAACTGTCAAACGCTTACAAGACTAGTAATGAATGAATGAAGCGTGTGTCACATAAATTAAGCGTTCCTGTGATTGTTGGGCAATATGTAAATAACTGCAATTTTTTTATTAGTTTATTACATTGTACACATTTATTAGTGTCAATGTCATCTCAAATACAAGGCGTGCGTGAATGGAACGAGATAAATGGCGAACATATTATGAATATTTCATTCATGTTTCCATAGTATTCAAACTTGAAAAGATAACCGGTATCCAGTAGTGACGTCAATATGAGCTAAGCACGTTATGCACTAAGGCCAAGTAGAATACTAGGGATGTGCTTTAATTAATGACCAAACTTTCGTTTATTGGGGAGGGACGAATGGGGTAATTTTTCGTAAGTAGTTTGAGTGTGATTTTTAAGTGTCCAGGAGTATTATAGATAGACACATTCGCGTCAAATGGTGTGCTATTTAATTGAATAAATAGAACATCGAGTGCTTGTCACTCTGTGATGATTGTTTACTCGTAGATCAATATTGGTGCTACCCCGCGATTAAAAGTAATTAGGTGCAGCAGCGTATTTTGAAATCAAGTAATATTTGTTAAAATAATTATTGTCTGTAATAAAATTAATCGTAACTACTGTAATGCCGGGTGATACAAGTGCCTACCATAGACCTCATTTACATGATAAACTTATTACTTTTATATTTTGGGCCATTTTAATAAAGATTAAGTATTTTTAGTTGGCATGGGCTCATTTTGGCTAAAGCCACATGTCTCTACGGAGACTAGCTAGGAACGTAGGATTAACATAAGTAGGCTGGATATAGACCCATCCAGTACCTAATCCATGAAATCTCTCTTAAGTACCTAAAGGGTCTACCTACAGGTAGGCAAACCCGCCAATCAAGCATTGCATGCATAGCAATGTTGTCGGCAAGTGATTATAATATTAACCATATTTCTATTCTAACAATATAGCGATCCTATCAATATCGATAAGTAATTTCAATGCAATAGCACTTAATTGCTGTTAATAAATTTTAGGTAGGTACTGTCGTTACACATTAAAAACATCGTGTACTTCACTATACTATTATTATTTCAGTTAATGAAACTATTGCAGATATAGTTACGTATGTTACCGTAGACATCAATGTGTAATATATTTTTTTGTTATATTAAAATTATTAGGGAAATATTGCATATTTCTTTTCATTTTATTTTGTTCTCTATAACGCAACTGAACTTATGGATATGTCAGCTATTTTGCTAGAGTTGTAGACATTGTAGTTAAGTTAAGGATAATAAAATTGTAAATTTTTAATTTATTTTTTTTCATTTTAATTACCTACTTTACAATAGCAAAAAATCTGGAATCTATAATTTAAGCAACACAGCTTAAAAATAAAGCCCTAGGAGGGATTACTTAAATTTAAAAAAAAAACAAATGAATAAAAGTATAGATTTCTTAACACTAAAATAAACAAATAAAGTAACGGCATCAGATTTCTTTTTGTTTAACTCTGTTAACTTTTGTATAGAGCTACGATATTTTGACAATGGCTTCTACTACCTGATCGTCCTAATGCTATAAAACCTTATTATAAAAAACAACATGTCGAACTTTGGCAATAGATATAACACCACCATAGTGGACCTGACAAAAAATTTAGAATGCTTATTTTTCTCCACTTTTTTTTAACTAGCTATGAGCTTAGGAAGACTATGTTTAAGGGGAAACCAAAACTCATACTACTTAGTGCAACCTGTTTAATTTAGACACTAGGGAGCTATCTCGGTGACGCATGTCACAGTACAAACTTAGTTACATCTTAATGGATACAAAGTACCTATATCCAGACTCGGAAATAATAATTTTGAATAGCTTGAGAACGTGTGAAAATCGAATTCACAACCTCTTGCATATCAGTTGCACGCCTCAAATAAACCAATGAATATTACATCTTTTTTTACATTCAATGATAAAATTTACATTCCTCATGAATAGTCATGAATAAGAGTAATACCCCAAATTGTGGTAAGTATATGTCTAACAGTTGAGGATGTTTTCAGATTGTGTCAAAAACGAACCTATAAAAAAAGGTGTCCGATCCTAATATAAAATAGATTAGATATGACCGAGCATTCTGGCCGAGCCAGCAGGTAAGAGTGCAAGGTTAACAAGGTGCACTTACCGGGACTGTAAACGGATATGGCAGTGATGACTATTAAACATCTATTGTATCTTCAGTAGTGTCCATAAAAGGGTTAATATAATTAATATATTTATTCAGTAAAAATTGTACAAAAAGTGTATAGGTAATTCTTACAAAATAAATTATGAATTAAATACAGTTGTAGGGCGCCTGTACTAGAATATATTATCCTGTTTTAGAGGCGGATTAAAAGTACTTTTAGTATATTATGGTGGCTAAATTTTTTTAACAATATTTAAATAATAATGTGACACAAATAATATAACAGATCATGTCCAATGCCAGACATAAACGAGGCGCGACAGTAATCTTACTTCCGTGCTAGGTTTATACCAGTGTTACGGTAAGTTAGATAATCGACATACCAACGTCTTAGAGCTTGAACACATATCTTTGCATGCCTCTGCACCTATATACCTGTTACAATCTGAAAGCAATTACAATTTATATTAAATTATTTAACTATATGTAGTCTTAAAATAGAACTAGTAGGTATATTTAATCAACATAAAAAGTATATTATGCAAAAAGTAGTATGTAGGATAAAAGTACAATGTCACAGCTCGAAAAAATTGTGTAACCATGAGATGCATAGCAAGCAAATTCGGAGCGCTCGTAAGTAGCACAACGAATGATGAGGTAATTAAATATTAAAAATTAATTAAAATTAAATGTCATCGTGTTTAAAATTATATGGTAATATTTATGAACCCTCATAATCAACAGAGTTAATATATCTTAACTCAGCAGCTTTTCTAGCTGGGCAATCTGCTTCTCCAGTTAGATGATTATGGGGCTTTTTAAATTGTTTGCACATTGCGCATTTTGCTGGTACATGCCTTTTCGGACATTCGGCGAATGCTTGTCCAATTTCAGCACAATGTCCACATGTGGGCATATCTTGTCTGCAGAACTTGGCAGTATGTTCATAATGATGGCACTTGTAACATGTAATAATAATAAGATAAATATATTTTAGCAGATTTAATTACCTAAATTTGTATTGTTATAAATAATAACAAGTGTTTAGAGTTAATTAATTAATTAATTGTGGTATTAAGCTTAAGTTACAATGGGACTTACATATTCGTAATAACGATAACAGTTCCCGAACTAAAATAGAATAAAAAAAAATACATCCAATGATATGCATCCAATTTTAGGCTTTATGCATCGATGGTCAACAGCAGTAAACAAATTCAATCAGTAATTTTAGGTATACTGGGGATAAAAAATATATATAGGTACCTAAATATAACACCAATCACTACATTATATTTCTAGTATAATTCTGATGCTATGCAGTTTTCGACGTCAAACGCATTTACACGCCCGGAGAAGAATAAAAATTTATTTTATTGCCTTGCCTACAATTGACACGTGACGTCGCTGTCTACTGAACGTGAACTTGCTACTCTACTGCACTACACCATATCAATTCCTATAAGGGTGTTACTACACCAATCGATCGATCGTTGATCGACGACATCGATCGATGACAGAATGTAGTGACTTCGATGAATAGTTTCTACCAGACCAATCGATCGATGGTAGAATGGATTAGTCGACGCCGCCGAATGACGTCGGCCGTTGCGAACGACTGGCAATCGATCGATTGGTTAGTCGACTGGTATTCGTCGATTAATTAAAGCTACCTGAGGCCTTAGACAAGTGGCATAGATTTCTATACAAAAATGTATGGGATTCACTGCTAACGACAAAGTTGGCGTTAGCTTATGTCAAATTTATAAAAATATTTTCAAACACGTACAAATGTAGGTATTATATAAGTATAAGTAAGTAATAAAGAGACAAAACAATAAAGAATGATTTATTTATTTATTATTTTCATAATTCTTGTAGAATATAACTAACTAATTTAATTTATGTAATTGTATGTAGTATTTAGGTTTATATAGACCACTATAAAACTGCAAATAGCTACGAAAATTAAAAGACCTTACACTTTGGATTTATTCTAAATGCTTAGGTCACATCTTTCAGTAAAGGTCAGTATTTGAAAGCGTTAGTTACTATTTCCTGAAATAGGTACTGCCAGATCTTTTTTTCAAACTAACGCATCTAACCTGGCTATCCTACTAAGATAAACGATAGATAAAACTGACTGATGCCCTCCAATGCAGTTTAATCTTACTTATAAAATTAAAAAAATGTCCACGTGGTGATAATGATTTGTTTTAATCGAATTTACTCGTAACTGACATATTGTTACGGCTTTTCTTTTCTAAAAGATTATGTAAGTTCAAAATATAATATTTTTAAAAGAAAATGGGTTTTCACGATGCAGATTGCTTTGAGGATAACAGCCTTCAAGGAAATTAATTAACATGTAGTGTTGCATGCAATTTTAACGGTGGGATTAATCAATACTCTACATGCGTAGATGTGCTAGCATAACATAAGTAACGCATAATGTGAAATATGTGGTTAAGATAACCACAAAATCTTTCACCCAAGCTATACATTAGCCTACTTTGTGCGGCTACAGGTCATTGCTCTCCTTTATGTAAGCAAATTTGATGTAAATTTGTACAGATATTAGGTTTACAGGTAGGCCCCACAGCATCATGCTGAGTGGGATCCAAATTTACTGCACAGATGTGACGTGCAAACTTGCCTTTTTTATGCATTATTGTATCAAATGTAATTCAAAACCAAACAAGTTTAGTATAAGTTCTAATTATACTTACTAGTGCAAAGAGTTTAGGTTAGGTTTAAGTTAAGGTTTTGTACAAAATTTATAGCTTGTTATCGTTTGTATGTCGCCTCTGGACAGTAAATAAATGCTTTTTTTTTCTTTCTTTTCTAAATAATATTAGTAGATAGAATTATACAACAAATACAAAAAGTAATACATAGTAGTCGATAACTTGATACGTACCAATAAAATCGCTGAATTTAGGAAGCTATTAAACTGCTATTAAATGAATGAAATTAAAGAATTTTATCAGTAGTAATAATATTACCTACACTCAACCGGATTTAACTGCTTCGGTACATAAATAATACGTCGTTGGGAGTCATATGACAGCAATCGACAAAGAGAAGTAAAGCTTTAAGTGTCTGATCCTATTTCAAACATAAAACTTCAATAATATAATAATCCTAAATTTTACAATCAACGCTGATTCTTGGACTTCCTTATTACATACGATCGACCTGCTCGTGTATCGCACGTGAGTACTTTTACAATTTTTGTGGCAGGATCATTCTTGGCTTATCTCTACTCTACTATGTATGTTGTAAACTACTAGTTCATAAACCTTTAAAAAGAAATGCTCTAAAGTATAGTAAAAACCGAATCAAAATCCATTGCGTGATTCAAAAGAAGTTAGGGCAAAAACCTCGGAAAAGCAGACAGGCATAGACATCGATTATATACTACGTGCATTAGCTTTAGAAGGAATTCTCGGTCCATTTGAAGCAACCTATCGGTCAGTAGGAGTGACAGACGAAGGTTACAGATTCACAGGTTGTACGTTTATGAAATTCATAAGCGATGGTTGCCACCTACTATCAGATAGCATAATGTCTTGTCTAGCTCCACGTGTAATAAATAAACTGAGATTTAAATATTTGAATAAATCGATACATTATTCATTGACCTATATTACCTGTCAAACATGGCCTTCGCAGTCTGTTCTGTCAAGGACTATCGACGTAACGCATTTAAGGTATCTATATGACAGATAAAATGTATTATCTACGTACTAAATATTGACTTACTGCTGTCAAACGCTTGCATGTCAAGCACAGACCGTTGGCATCTTTAGTCCTTGTTCTAAGGTTGGCATAACTGAATTGCCTGTTCTCTGGGTGGAATACTGAGCACTATTTTTCACTAAAACAGCAGTCCACATAGTTATAATTGGGCAACGTGTAATGACAACTAAGACGTCAGAGTATGCCGGCAAGTCATGTTACTTGAACCGCATAAAACAGTTTGGATCGATAGAGCGTCGAAACATTCATACTCTAAATTAGTATTAGAGTGGATTAGAGGGTTATTAAATTATTATAAGTAAGTGTAGTAGAGTATTATAAGTAATAGTAATTAAAAGCGGCATGACAATTATATATTATTGATCTAAATATCAGAGTCACTAACGTATTCCGTGCTAGGCAGATGCGTAGGTGATGTACTTACTCGTAGTTAGGCACTGGTTTATGTATTTGTTTATTGACTAACATGTGATTTATATTTAAAGATCTATTAAAACTAACATTCTTCTATGATTTATGGATACTTGTTCTTCTTGTGGCATTACGTAACGCAGTATGTTGTTAAAACATCTGTCATTCAAAAATGGCTTGCGGTCAGTGAATAAAATGATGGACACCTAGTTCCCGAAAACTTTGCTTCTTGACAGTAGGTACTAATTGTAGTGCTTTTAAAAAAGAGTAATTACTGGTAAAATGACTGTTAATTCATTTACTGCAGTACCTACTATTTACTAAGAAAAGCTTACTGTGCTAGCCAATCTTTATAATTTATGCAAAAACCTCACAACGTAGATAGAGTAAATGTGGAAATAAATTTCTTAAATTTCTTAAAATTTATTATACGAATAGATTGAAAAGACTTGGTTTTAAAATCACCGCTCTAACTGCATTGCAAAAGTACTTGAAATTTCTTGTTTAACTACCAATATAGTGCCTTATAACCTATCATCAATAGTTTTAATGACATATCAATCAAATAAGCGATTACACTCGCACTCAACAGTGATTGATAAACGGTTAACGAAAACATATTCAAGGAAGTGATTGAAAATAACAATGTGATGTAATCACTGGCTTATGTAGGAGTGCAATAGCTATACTAACGAAGAGCACAAACATGTGCATACTACGATAAAAAGTCTAATAGTATACTTAGCATTATATGCAATATTTAAAAGTAATGTTATAGGTACGCCGTTATTAATTAATTAGACAGGGTATGGTTAAGCGAGAGGATAAAGAAAATCTGCTAAAATACTGATAATAAATAAAATTGTTCCTTTGTTATCTTTGCATACTTCGTGCATTATCATGTAGTAAATCCAATGACAATTCAAACACGTTGCGTGGGTGGCCACCCACAAGGCGAACCGGCGGCCTTGTAAAGGTGACGAAGAATCGATGAATGGAGGCGATTCAGGGCCAGTCCAAATGGAGGTGGGGGCGAACCTATGTCCAGCATTCGATGTCTTTCGGCCGTCAACCTTCAAGTTAATAAAATTACTGTATGCCTTTTGTTAAAAACTTAGCCAAAGAATAGAGAAATTCTACCACGTATTTTCGTGTATACCAACAATTACTTACACCTAATACATCGCCATATCTACTTTTTCTATGTACTATACATCAGCCACTTAGCTAGAACGCAAACGCTAGAAAACAAATTGTCAGTGTTCCCTGAAGTTATTCTGAACTGAACCTTAATCATAGAAATAAGGATGATCATCAAAATTCATTTATTAAATACCTTATTGTCCAAGACACTAATAGTTGAATTGCTACTTAGGTATTTAATTGTATATTGTTTTAATTCAATTGCCATCATTGTGTGTCGGCGATATGCTAAAAGTAAAACATCGCTCACCATTTGTTTAAATGACTTGCAAATTTTAGTTGAGCGCGAAAAGTAGTTAATCTTTATATTTATAGAAGATCTTTAGTGACGAGAATAACAGCACAAATCGCTTGCACTCGCTCAGTCCGAATAAGTAGTTATATTATTGTGACTATATGGTCAAGCTCACACGATTTTGGTCGTTGTTCAAGTTGTTCGGCGTACCTAAAATGATTGTAAGCATACAAATTTTGCACACGTATACTCACACTTGTACGATATTAATTTGTTATCACTCTCAATGCCGTGTCGAGATAAACATAATACAGCGTAATGCCAATTTTTATTATCAGGCAAAATTTGGTTTTCGAATAATTTATACCTATAGGGTAAGTATTGTAAAATATATTATCGAGTTGACAGAAAGTAGCTGTCTTAGACTTGCGGCTTTGTTTGCGCGGCATAACGACATCATCATACATCAGTATTTACTAAAATATGTAAAAATAACTGATAGACAAGAAATAGTTTTCTACTTAATTGAACCAAAAAATTAATTTCAAAGTAGGTAAGTAGGTTCCCAAGTGGCATTCGGGGTTCTATATAAGATGTCAAGTCGTTCACATGTACTCCACAAGCTGTGTAAATAAGCTGTATAAGAGCTGTATAGCTTGCTATAATGCTCTTATAGAATCAGTTTGGGCACAAATTAGACAGCCTTAAGTTCACTATGTCTGTACATTAGCAGTATAATAGCATTATAATAGCAGTTTAAGTAGTAACATCGGACTTAAGGCTGACTTACGGGACTACATGGGACGCAGTGTGAACCATACAACGTACATGAGTGTAATAAAGAGTAACAAGTGGCTAAATACACAGCCTTCAAAGTTATAAAATCCGACAAAGTACTCCAGTGCTACCTAAAACTCACGTGTGTCCTAAATTATTTCCTTATTTTATGAATTATCCTCATTAGTTTGGTTTTGTGTGTGCCATCAAGAAACACTATTAACTCCGGCGGATATCAATTCGATAAAAATGTATGATAACACGCGGTCAGTACCTGTTTTAAATACTTAATAATGTTAATGCCATGGGAATGCAACTTTATCGTGAAATGTATACATATTTAAAATATTCACGCGCCTCTGTAAAAACGCGATATTCATTATAAAATATTTAAAACTGGCTGAGGCGAAATCTACAATTTTCAGTTTTTTATATTATATTGGCATTATGATTATATTATGGTAATTAATTATAACATGAAACCAAAACTCAATCGCTCTATTTGCGTTTTTCTTGATAAATCTGCATGATAATTTTGGAGATTTATTTGGTAAATATTTTAGGTTACGTAGAACAAAATGGTGGAAATTAAATACGGCTATGTGAACTCTTATAACTCCAATTTAATGTGGTAAGCGTATATAGGTTCACATGTGTTGTGTTAGAATGCTGTTATCTATATGAAGTCCCACATTTGTACCACTACAGAGCCAATGTCTATAAATTTATTCTAATGTGAACTTATGTACAGCTTTAAGATGTAGTTCAGGTCAATTGTGTATCATCATTTAATTATTTCAATATACTAAAATTTTAGAGATCCGCAATAATAATTATTGCCCGTTAAATCGCCTAGCCCAGGTACTAAGTCAAGTATGAATGCCTAAAGTACAAATTTTGTAACAAACTAACAAAAATTACTATTTATTTAACATTATGCCCTGCGACAGAAAAGGACAGAAAATAATAGTTGTCACTCAGCCATAGTAACAAACACTGTTTACAATTTTATATAGGTGAATATACACCTGTCAGCACAGTAAGCGCCGAGTCAGCAAGTGTAATAGTGTAACCATATTTTGCAGAATTTATTAGATAAATAACTGGTATTCCTGTTATTTATGTGATAAATAACTGTTATTTCTAATATTTATCAAATAAAATTCTAAACTAGGTAAAACGAAGTAATATTGCAACGTACGTCGAAGCGCAAACTGAACTACGTATTATGGAAAATTATACAGACACAGACAATGAAACAAGTGCATCGCGCCCTAGCCCAACACCTGTAAGAATAAACCGAAAATCGTTTTGAAAATATGGTGCAAAATTATTTATTGATAATAGCCGATGTTCTTATTTTTGTGCGAAAGATTATATGATTGTACAAATCAAAATTGTATTTACTATTACCAGTGGCGTGCAGTACCTATAGGCAGAAAGGTACTGCCTAGGTACATTAATAATTGCTTAAAATCACAATTTTAGCAACATAATTAAATAATGCCTACCCTGTTAAAATCTATAATGCCTACCCTGTCAAAATTATCTGTGCACGCCACTGACTATTAGTAGAACTGCAATCACCACACTCTGATATCTGTATATTTTGAAGGGATCTTTCAGGTTCAGCCACATTTTCCTCTGCATCATGTACAGAACCACATGAACAATGGTTGAAGCCGTATCGACGGGCTCATTTTCGGGCGTCGTTGTCAATCGACTGTTTATTTTTACAATCTGCGAATATTCCTTTGCAATTTTTTTTATATTCCACCGGTTCTCGCTCTTATTTTCCAAGATATTTTATTAATTTTCACAATTTTTTGCACGCAACGTATAAACACCCAGCTTGTGGGATAAGTGTAATAGAATATCACATTCACATTCATGTTCAGCTTACAGCAAATAAGCGTAGTACTTGTGGACAATTAAACTGCTATTGATGTTAATGGACAACACATATAGTCCTTTTATCAGCCTACAGTGCACATGCGAACCATTTAAACACTTTTGTACATATAGTAAAAAAAGGTTATTTTAATGATCACAAACAAGTCCTACTACAGCTACTAGCTGTATAACAGTCTAAAACAAGTAAACATAACAGCCTTTGGCCTTATAAATGACCACGTGTGTTTTATTAAAAATCTAGCTCTTTAACATCGTACAAGTAGGCCGTTAAACAGCTGTTGCAATATCTCTACCCTCCTATAATGCTCTCAGTCAGACGGCTGACTAAAGGATAGTTGTTAGTGTATTATAACACCAACAATCGTATAAAAGTATAACTCTACACTCCTATAAGTCCCTTAGACAGGTACCTATAGGTGTTATTATTCGCAATAATGCAGCTTATACATCACGAGTGAACTGTAATAATTCTTCAAGTACACCTGGGAACTAAATGTGTACTCTTAAATGGAGTAAAATGCTATTTGGGTTATACCTACTTTCTAATTAGTTTTTTAAAATTCATGACACAATGCCTAATCGAGGAAATTGATTATTATAATAATGATTTAAAGATTTTCAATGTTTCCCAGAATTAATGTACCAAAACATTATATTTAAAGACGTATTTGTTTGTATATTACATATATTTTCATTGTATTCATAAATATTTTATAGTCAATAATATAAAGTAGAAATTGTCTATTCTATTTAATATCATACATCATTTTGATTCTAAGAATTTTGTTTCTAAGTACCTACTATATCTTCTGTGTAAAGTATAGTTAACCAAACAAGATACTATCTACATAGGCAATATAATAAATAATTATTATAATTGTTATGAATCTCAAATACATAATTCAAAAGTATTGTTGCTTAATAAGCATTGTTGACGAATTATTATCAGAGTCAAACAGAACAAAAACAAGAAGCTGTGAGGATATAAAAAATACATATAAAATACATAACAACATATAAAAAATAGTTTTTGTTATATAAATACAATGTATACTTATCTAAAATGTCAACATACTTATCTTGTTTCAATATGACCGATATTTCTTTTAATAATATCTCACAGGTGATAAAAAACTTACGTGCGGATTCAATCTAGCATTTTTAATAGAAGCAAACACCACCGCGTTTTTATATGGAAGCTATCACTACTTTCATGATTCGAAGATTTCTATCAGTACTAAGACAAATTTGCATTGCGATTATATTGCGTTTTAATCACAACTGTATTGCGTCTTGCACCTATACCTACTAACACGCATTTATATGATGCAGATGACGCTGACGGCACTGTTGCTACTCAGCTATATGCAACTGTAAACCCGAGACGAAAGTTTAAGTATTGGATGTTGCCAAATACGAAATCTTAAATTCTTGACAGTTTAATCCGCAACGACAACTTTCTGAGTTACCCATCTGTAAAAGTGATTTAAAATTTGGATTCAGTGTTTTTAAATTGTCACATACGAGGCGAAATTTCGAACGATAATGAGCAGTTCCGGCATCAGCTCTGGCACCAGTACTTTGTCTATTTCCATCATAACTGTATCAGGCAGGCATATCCAGACTCGAAACTCGAAATCGATAGATTAATAATTTAATATTTATCGTTTTTATAAACCAAGATTTGTATTGCGATAAACTAATTAAACAATTATCTAGTTAGCTAGATACATAAAACCAGTCTTTAGTAATTGCTTTATCATGTTTTATTTACAAATGTCTAACGCTTTAAGAATAAACGCATAAAGTACGTACTTGAATCATATCTTGATTACCCATGGCCTTAATTCTTAAAGTTGACAATGAAGGAAGATACGAAATTAAAGTACATGTATGACGATTCAAAATTATAAGATGTAAATGATTTTCTTATTTAAGGATGTAACATACGAATATAATCGCTTTGTCTACGGAACAAGACCGTGACTCCATGTTTTTGAAGTCATACTAAAATAGACCGTTACTTCCTGTGACCAAAATATTTATTTTTTATTCATACATTTATAACATTAGTACAGTTTGAACCGATTCTGTATTACAAACAAAACTAAATAAAACTATAATATTAAGAAACAGAAGTAAGTAAAATGAAATATTGAAACACAACAATACAATAAATATAGTGGAATAAAATAACAATTGTCAGCTTTCTCTCTTTTTATTATATTGTGCCGCTTGCACAAAATTGAAGAATTAAACTAAGTATATAAACAATCATGTTTACTTTTTTATGATTGAGCGTAATTATAAAGCTGGTGGCAAGCGTAAATCTTTAACTTCACCCCGGAAACGTCCACTGCAAGACATAGGTCTCTCCCAAAAAGTGTTTGTAACAGTAACCGCGGTTTTTGATTGGATAATGATTTTAAGTTAGCAGGTAACGCTACTACCTTAGCCTCATATTCTATTAATTATCAGTCTCATCCATCACATACGATAACTGTGGGGTAGAGATGATTGAATGTTAAGGGATACGATAAATAATTACTTCATCATAAAATATACTATACTTTACTGGTACCAGTGAATATAAAAAATACATAACAATACAACTGCACTACATCACTGTGGGAAGACGACTGGCGAGCCCTACGGTTGTGCTAACGCTCCTACACATAATTACAACGTATTGCCAAGTCGCTACAATAACCAAAGAAATGGTGTAGTTACGAGTTCAACATCAAACACCTCACGGCGACGCGTGAAATAAGCTAAACAGCAGACATCAATAATACACAATTATGTCTCTGTACTCGCAAACTGTGTATTGTTTGAAACTATACACGTGGTACAACAGCCTGGTTAACTTTACAATGGCGACGATGTTAGTTTGTGCTAAACTAGTTTGAGTGTCGTTCACAAGCAATTATAACATAATTTGAATTTCAATCGGTTTAAAAGTTAATAATCACCTTTCCTTTATCTCTATACTAGCTGTTAAGTCACATCTTGCCGCTCCCGTAGGTCATAGCGTGGTGTTTCATAGCCTGTAGCCTTCCTCTTCCTTCCCTCTATGGGCAATCAAATGCAAAAAGATTTTTCTAATGTCTGATAGTTATCGAGATTAGCGCATTCAAACAAAAAGAAACCCTTCAGTTTTATACATTGGATATGTAGAACATCTACCTAATTTCTACATTATTGAATTTATGAAAAATGTTTAAATTGCTTTTATCTATCAAATATAAATTTGTACTACATTAGTGACCCGCCACAAGTATACATACATACATTATAAAACTGCTGCAAGCAAAGTCTCTGAATGATATCTAGTGAATTTCTTATCAAAATCCGTTATGTGGTTTGCAAGAAGTTAGATCACAACTGCTAATTTCACTGCAAAGGTTACACGTCTTGTGGTAAGCGAACACTATTGTATACTGACTACTGTGGTTATTTTGTATTGTCATAAATTATAATATTCTCATTTGATTAACAATTGATAAAAGCATGTCTGCTTTAGACAAAGACCTCTTTGAAAATACAATATTGCGTAAGTGTAGATACTACGAATATAGACAATCATAATTCTACTACAATTAATTTAATAATAAGATGCATTAATTGTCATATCATAACTCCTCAGTGACCATTAATATAAGCCGTGTTTTGGCAAAACGCCTGCCGCGACATTTAAAACAATTTTCTTTGTCCTCCTATGTATCTATTCATTATTAATTTATTATATACTCCATTAGGTTTATACCTTTAACCTACGCTTTTATTATCCTTTTATAGGAAATTCTAAATATAATGGACTGTAATAGGTATCACACTACTGCCCTGCGTACCTATATCAAAAATCCAATGAGTAATTAAATTCGCAATAGATAGGTACCTACATTTTATATTATACTATCAAGAGATATACCTATATGCCAGGTTTTTTATTTTAAAAGGTCTGTGTATGTCTGTTAACAAAACCACACCATAATTATGTATAGTAATATATTTCATTTCCTATTTTCCCTATTTCAACCCCTTCCAGCCAGTTTTTCGCAATAAAAGATGTCAAGCCTATGTTGCTCGCCCAAAATTTCATGAAAATCGGTTCAGTGGTTTAGGCTTGAAAGCATAACAGACAGAGTTACTTTCGCATTTATATTAATTATTACTATGGATAACTGACACGTCTTCTTCCGCGCCTATATCCAATGTAATATGATTTAGCTGTCTAAGAAGTTTTTGTTGCATTTCGATAAATTTTTCATGTTTCAATTGTTATCTACCTCTACGATTCAATTACAGGGAAAAGCCGGTATGAACTTCTTTTGTTAATTCTGTATATCTAAACAAATACTATAAAGAGCAAAGGTTTGATATTTTGTATGTTTGTTTGTATGTTTGTTACGATTTAACTAACAATCTACGTTACCGTTATATTTTATTATGTTCAAAAGATTTTTAAATTTTCAGAATTTCATTATTTGTAAATTTTAAAAATTGAATTATATTTGTAGTACCTATAGCAATAATATTTCGCAGTCAGTACCTACTGCGATCGTATTTTTTTTTGGCGTTTGTTGTACTTTAGATGACGCAGGCAGCTAGTCACATGTATGACGAAAATCACGCGCATCTCAACGTTTATTTAACGTTTTTATCTACCTATGCACTAAATGTCTATTAAGTTTTATTAATTGTCTAAGACCACTTAAATGTTGTTGCTACAGCAACCTGCATAAGCACTCATTACTTTTTCTATGGGAATTAACATATATTATGTTATATGGGTATCAACAAAAGTCATAAAGAACTTAGCTTTAGACGACTGTTTATTAAATTGATTAGACCGTGTTGATCTGCCAAATCCAATAATATCAAGTCAAGAAAAGTGCGCCGCAGCTTTGTCTTTAAAATATAAAGTGTTAAAAAGAATAAACTTCATAAATTACATAAATATAGTAATTTAATCCTTCCGTTTCAAAGTGATCGAGATCGATTAAGTGCTTCACGTGCGTCTCTATCTGCACGAATGCTATTAATATAATAATTAAAACATCAAACACCAGTATACGATACAGTCACACTTGTCATTATAAATAATTATCACACAGCACAAACATATCCTGAATGACCCTCATATTATCTGTTCCGAACAAGCTATCTTTTAAATGAGTAGTTACAGATTGTCAAACGGACCGACAAGAAGAGAAGAAAGACAAGATAATACTCTTACTATGTAAATGTATATTTAACTGTAAGTAGAACAAATCTTCTCTTCTAAGAAACTAACTACATATGTTATATATGTATATTTACCATCAGCATAATAGTTAGAACCCCGACTTGTAGTTACGTACTTGACTGTACGTATTAATTACACATACAGTGAAAACCATATGAACGTAGTGGCGTAGTTTAATAAACTTAACAAATAAACAAACAGAAGAAAACAGTGACTTTTATTACTACTATTTAGAGATTTGTCTCTGATGTAAATCGAACCCACATAATTTCGTATGAATGAAAATAAATGTCTACCTTAATCGTAAAACTACATGTCATACATGAATGGGTTTATAATGTAGCTTATCATTTTCTTTACACATTAGAGAATTAATGATTACAATGAAATGTGATAATGCAATATTGTTTATTACTTTGAACGATAACATATTGTTTACATTATCTTGTAAACAAATGAACATAGTAGTTTATTTGTAAACTAAATTTGCTTAGAAAATAATCAATCATTATTGCCTTCAGTAGCATAGTCTGCACATGTCTGTGTGATACAGCCCTTGGAAATTCTGAGTGGTAAACACAATGAACATGGCAATATGCTAGTCTATTTTGTTTTTATTGAATGCATATTTATATAACATTGCAACCACTGCCATAAGTTATATACAATTTTCGGTAACGTTTCCCTTCCATTATAGTTATGTACAATATTTTCACCTGTAATCGCATCCTTCACAAATCTTGTTATCCTCGTTATCGATGACATTGATGAAAGATAACGACCGCTGCTAACGTAAATAATGTACTTCACTAAGACAATGCAATACTTGGAAACAATGAAACGAAATACCTTATGTTATCTAATATTAGTTCACAAAGTACATAGTATACCTCTTGTGTAGTATTTTTCTTCGATTTGAGTAAATAATCTTATGATCAGTCAAAAGACTGCGTAGCCTATACACGCGTTTCATAGAGCGTGCATATAAATCGTAAAAATATATTGTGTTGTATGGACGATCATTTTGTTTATTGACCACGTTTCTTTATCAAAACAAATTATAACTCTTTTAAAAATAATTAGTTGACACTTTGCACTAGTTATTCTAACTTTCATAAATATAATTTGTATTTTGTACTACTCGTAGCTTTCCGCAGCGCGGTTTCACCCACGTCTTTGCTTACTGCACTGCTACCGTCAATGTTATATAGCCTTATATTCTTCCGCAAGAACTGGGCTGTCATAGGTAAAAAGAATTTTTCAAATCAGACTGGTAGTTCCAGAGATTAGCGCGTTCAAACAAACAAACTCTACCGCTTTATATAATATTTTGTATGAATATATGAGTTTAACTTTGTAAACATAATGTCCTTCAGCTAGGTACCACTATGCTTGTCGCGCTTATGTCAAAAATTGAAAATTTTGTTATCAGAGTAAATACCAGGGGCGCTGTTAGATTTTCTTATAAAAAATTTCTTCGTGACCAGTGAGAGCTGCTCTAGTGCCGTAATGTTTTAAAGTCATGCTTATAAAAAAAAAACAAAACTAAAATACGTATAAAAACTAAGTATACAAAAAACTTAGTTCATTAAATTGTATTTAATAGTTTCAACCCTACGACTTCTTCTTTTAAATTTCTCAACTGCCTTTTTATAGCTTACGATGTACGGTAATATGTTTATCCTAAGCAAAGTTTAATTGCCTTACATATTTACCCAGTATTATTCATTTTAGTAATTGCTAACAATCTGTCACCACTAAAATGCATATTATATTTTCGATCCCTAGATCTAAATATTACTTATTGACGAAATTAGAAAATTTTGTGCAAAGACTTGACTAATTACTAAACAGTTAAAAACTAGATTATATACACTAAAATATATTTGTGTTAAGTATATGTACGTCATAACAGCATTACATTATATTCTACTCTTCAAATCTATCCAAGGTTGTCTTGAAGAGATCGCTTCTAGTGATAAGACCGTCTATTTTCACTACCTATTGTAGTACTGCTTTCTTATTTATGTTCTTAAGAACACGTGAGGTTTCAATAATTGTATTCTATCGTAAGAAAACCTGGACTTAAAAGTTTAAAATTGCCAATCCGCTTTGAGCCAGCGTGGTGATTAACGCTTATGACTTCTCTATATGAGAAGAGGCCTGTGCCCTGCAGTGGAACAGTAAACAGGTTTTCGGTGAACTGGTTGATGATACTATGGATAAAAATAATAAAAATGTATTATTAAAATAATAATAGGTACCTTTTTATGTATTATTACTTATAAATATTATTATTATTCTATGCTTAAACCAGCTACCTACTTACATTTCTAAGGTACAATGTTTAATGTGTTCCATATCTTGAATTATAAATATTTCATACAATAAATCAATTAAAATATTAGTCCTACGTTCTACTATTCTACATATTAAACTGCCCGTACCTAATACCTGCAAAGTCTGGTCAAGCGATCTTGACATTGCATTGGTAATCAAAATTTCATCTAAATACCTTTTATTACCGTTGATATTATACTAAATAAACATATAAGTAATTTAATTATCTCTTAAGTTACAAATTTTAAGGTTCTACAGTTTTCGCGTGATTTTAGTTAGTGCCACCTACGTGTGCAAATTATTTATTCTAAGTACTAATTCAAACATAGTTCATAATATTCACATACTTTACTTTATCTGAGATAATGCTATAGTTTAACATATTTAGAAGTATTTAGGTTTTTAATCATGTCATGTAAGAAGTATACTTACAATAGTTTAGACGTCATCTCCAGTTAAAAATCGTTAAACACGTACTTACATAAAATAGTTAAATTAGTTTCTTTTTTAAATGTTTCCCGCTAAATTTACTTTTCTCGAGAGTGCTATCTGTTAATTACAGGTTTGTAGCCGTTGCCTAACGCGAGAGTAGGTACGCGAATAAAAAAGCAGCTTGTCAATGTTTAATTTGATTTTGTTAGTTTCAGAACAATATAATAACAAAAAGAGGTCATTATCCGTAACGGGACCCTGGCATATTTAAGCACGTGCAGATCAAAAATTCACCGTTCTTTATCTACTTACTGAACGATATTTTTTGTAAAGGTCAACAAACTGTTATAGAATGTTCTAGTAATTTGTATTCGTAACGTAACGTAGTACACTTGACTACGTCTCGTGTAAAATACGTGCGTAAACGTTTAATATAGGTAAGTTTATTCTGGTTTCTATGGCTTCCCTTCTTCGGCAACGTAATGCAGCCCTTGCTCGGCTTCATTATCACTGGTGCTACTTGTATGGATACGTCAGCGACTGAAATACAATACAGGTGCTCGTATGCGTATTCTGATACCTATTGACACTATAACAGACAGGATTACAACGTTAAGCAATGCTAAATAAGTACATTCGTAGCAGTAGGTATCCGCATACGGAATATAAATCTGAAACTTTGAATTATTAAATTTACATGGATGTTAATCGTTTTTATGTTACTAATTTAAGAGTTTGGACACGGCAAATCATTAATAAAAGAGTAGGTACTGCCACGAGTCGTATTCATACGACAAACAATCACGCATTCCTTTAAAAATTGTCTCATAATTGAGAATAAGTTAGCCACGTGCTTGGACACAATAAACACACTGGGTATAAAAGACGCTACTACCAGAAAAATCGCTGGCTACGGAACATCAGTCTGTTGGATAGTGAATAAGTATTCAATTTTGTCAAGCAAAGTAACACCTCCATAAATAGGTAGATAAGTCTTACTACAAGAACATATTAAAATACCACACTAGATCAAAAAAAGGACGATAGGAAATGCTATTAAGCTCTGGCGTCATTAACCGTGATTACTAGTACTTTGATTTATATTGATTATTCTCTCTTTATCGCGGGTAGCTGCTATGCCTATCAAACTTCACACTGCCTGATAGTGACTAGGCAGTACAGTATAAAATTTGACATTGAGAGAATAAAGAACAGACGACACCTTTTAGATACATACATGGGTACGCTTAACAAGTACTCTACCTATTTAATAGTAATTAAACACAATTTTGTTTGAAATAACATTACTAAACAATTCAACGTTATATACCTAAGTATAAAGAATATTTAGATAAAGTATATTTCAAAAAGAAAAGCTTTCGTTAGTTACAATAAGTCCCTAAGTGGCGTTTATCAACTTTAGCATACACTACCGAACAACAAGAAGATTTTATTGATTTTATTATCATCTTAATTTTACTATAATACCTATCTATTGTTTTGTAAATAACTAAAAGTGTTAATAATTGTTAGTCAGATTAATTTATCTCTAGAAGCGAAAAAAGACCTAGTCAAGCCTGTAGGTACTGTCTATTAACCATAGAGATAAGATTTCTTACTAAAAAGTTTCTGTATCTTCGACACAAATAGATGGAAGAAGTCCTACATCGTCACAAGCCTTTCAGCCTAGTTGTATTTTACAAACTATATATGTCACAGTTTGTTGATATTGAAATCGCTGGACCTATTTGGCGCTAATAAGATGAATAAATAGGTAGTCATAGTAATAAATTACCGTAGTGCCAATATATTATCCTTGACGTACACTTTAACAGCCCTCGCGTCAACGAACACTTTTTTTTTATTCTTGGTATACCTCTTGGTGTTCAGCGTTAAACAGCGTTTAAGTACTTAAGCTACTGGTACAGGTATTTGAATCAATAGGTACTTAATTCTCTGTTACTAAAACACCTAATGTAGAAGTACCAATTTAACTTAATACTAAATTTAATCAACGACATCTAGGAAGTGTTTTGTAGCCACGTCAAAATCTCCGATGTTAAATTCGCCTATAATTTTAGCAGTTGGCTTTTTACAACGTACTTTATAAGGTAGATGATTAATTAGTCGGGTCATGCATTATTTTTATAATAATACTATTACTCTGCATAAACTTAGTACTAGCGGGCTGGTTATTGTGAATTGCTGTTCTTATACCTACACATAGATGCGACGTGAGCCAGGAACATGCCTTGTATGCTGGTATTATATCCTATAATAGGGTAGTTATTAGGTATACACATTCTTTGTTATAGTTAATCCGTTTTAATTATAATCTTCTAATCATAATAAAATAATGTATGCAACTAATTTAGCATGCATGAGCTGCAGCTAGCCACCTACGTTAGCTCCATAACATAGTGGCATGCCTGAATAAGGAAATACTAATCAGCAAATAAATATGACACGTGATGAGTACATTATTACGCTATATTAGCACTTATGTACACACTTATCAGTATATACTAATGGAGGTCAAACTGTGACACTTCAAATAAAAATATGCTCACAATATCTGCGACTTATGACTTAATGACCTTTACACTGTATTGATGTAATATTTCGTTTGCACATCTCACAAAACGACGTGAATTTTTTTCTCCGCACTACTCTCAAAAACACACCCACACAAATTGTAATAGAAATTGTATTAATCGTCTCATTTCAATATACATGTGAATTTAATGTACCTAAATTTACTTTTGCTGTCTTTTATAATGCAAATTTACAAATATTGAAATTCGCAAATTAGCTAAAACATATATGTTAAACATAATAAAATATACGTAGTCTATGTTACCCGCTTCACTTATTGATTTCCAAAAATAAAAGAATTTTCAAGTCGGTAACGTAGATTTTTGGTTAAATCGTTGCAAACAAACCAATATTTTCTCCTAATACCCATGCCAGATACTAGGGTAGCCTTGACACTATTTAAAAGATCACTAATGTACGTAAATATGACCTTGCAGAGCCCTAAACGTAATAGACTTCGAACCCATCGCTCAAAAAAAATTAACAAAACTTTTAATATTTGTATTGAACATTAACTTCACTTTAATAACATCTCTTGTTTACCTAGTGTTATCATACCAGTTTCAGCAAGAAATCTGAACTATAACAAATATCTCTATATAACAGTGGTCTTACCTTTGTGGAAACATTAAACAAAATAATTAGTAGACAGATACTGATACGTAATTATTATGTCATATTACCTAAAATACACAGCCTCTACTAGGTATGGGACTAGGTACCTTGTCCATATGCTTTGCAATGTGACATTATTAGAACCATGATTTCATTTAATATTGCTTTTCAATTTATAATGCAATTGCATCTGCAATGCAAAAGATAAAGCTGTTACTACAATGTATCTATCTAGATACTTTGTAGTAACAGCTTTATCTTTTGCATATTAATTAATAAAGACGTTACAATCAGCCAGAATTGTTAAAACGGTTGTTTTCGATGCTTTCTACCAAGAATATGGAGTTACCAATAGACAAATAAAATAGGTCTATGGTCGCTTTGTTAATACAATGGCCTACTTAACTGATAACTGGTTGTACTATCACTAGGCAAATATTATCACATTTGTTTTGGTGATAAGCCCGATCGGTACACTGCCCTTTGTTTGAGACAAGGGATACTACCTAGAACAATTTCTTTTGGGAGATATGACACACGCTTATTGAAATAATTTCGTAGTTTAAATGTTCGCATAAAACTTCATTTACAACTACTACAGAATGTTGTTATTATTGCCGTTTTATGTACGAGTAGAGTAACAATTGGCGTATAGTCAGTCAAAGCTTTAGTAGCAGTCACTTGAAGATATACGCCACTATTACGAGTATAATGTTTCATTTGTAAAAAAAAAAATATATTAATTTCCAAGTTACTGCACCGAATCATTCATATTCAAAAATGCTTATTATTTTCTTACCATTCTGTTATTACATAGAGTAATTTAAGAACTCTTTTTAGAATACTTTGGGAATAATCCCCCAAGAGTAGCTGAAGTATTTGATAAAAATCTTGTCAGCATCAATTACAGTAGCCCCCTTCAATTATATCCATCTATCCTCCAATTTATGAGATCCTGGTTATGTCACAATTAAAAATGATGGCCTACCTCGGTTTGACTATTTTAAACCCCTGGCGATCTACAACTTGACATACCTAAATCCACACATGGTTGGATTGCACACGACGATAGTCCACTATATGTTTTAAAATGCTGCATGCAATAATTCCAGCAACTTCTATGCAAAATTAATTATTGATACCACAATATTATTAAAGTACCTATTTCATATTTAGACAAAATAATAAAAAAATATGTGCGTCCCTCACGTCTTGTATTACCTGCATTTCGATACACTCGATACATGTCATCCTACCCAATTAACATGATTCATTAATCTTAATCACTGTTGTAGGACGCCTAGTGCTAAATATAAGCTATCTCATCGATTTTCGAAGGGATTTGTTATTATATTTTAAGTCTAAGTGCAATTTTTGCCTTGGAGTTTAAAGAACGGTACAACTTTTCGAACCCTAATCTTATGTTTTTACAATTCAGGTAGTCTCATGATTTGTCAGGACAAAATGACTATCAAATGTCTGCCAAATAAATTATTTTAGTGTACATTAATAAATAAAAATCAACTACAACAACCCGCCCCGGCTTCGCACGGATGCAATGCTGATACTATATTTTTAGTAACAGCATTGTCCGTGCGAAGAAAAACAAATGCTGTGAACGTTGTATTTACAAATAAACCGATCCCCGGGGATCAGATCTGGGGGATCAGACCGGAATAACTCGTAATTACACATTCTGTAGTATATTTAATTTTACTACAGAATGCCGGCCCCCTGCCGCTATATCCCTCCCTGCATTTTTAATCTCTAATATCTTTGAAAATATTTATTTAAAATACATTCTCCAAAGAGCATTATTGATTTATATTAAACACACAATGTGTTTAAGGTATTTAATTTGATAAGGATAAATGCTGTATTGCTTAAAATTGCTTCGAAAATAAGCCATTATTTCTCATAAAATGTAAAGAATAAAAATGGTTATTATGGGTTATCCCTTAGAGATATATATATACTATCGCGGACTCTTTTGTAGACCTTTTTAAGGTGTACAATACTGTAGTACATTATCTTGTAGGGTTTAGCCAGCGTTGCAACGTAAGCGCAAAAAAATTGTTTGTTTACGACATCACATTAAAAACATCTAAATTTATCAATGTTTCTCTACTATATTATGCATGTTATATACATATAAACCTTCCTCTTGAATCACTCTATCTATTTAAAAAAAACCCGCATCAAAATCCGTTGCGTAGTTTTAAATATCTAATCATACATAGGGATAGACAGGAGGAACCGACTTTGTTTTATGTTATGTAGTGATGATATGGTGGTTAAGTATCTTAAACTTTCTAAATTACCGCGCAATTTTCTTAGTTTTCTTGCATAAGAACCTTCTCCTGACAATAACAAACACAACAAAAAAGAATCAACGAAATTGATCTAGCCGTTCACGCGTGATGCCATGACCAAGGGAAATAGGGATTCATTTTCATATATATAGATTATCGTTAATAATTAAATTAGCGACAGTAATCTAAGTACATTAATTAATTAATTAATGAAATCAATTATCGTTAATAATTAAATTATCGGCAGTAAACTATGTTCAGTAATTATTTTTGTGACTAAAATCTTGGAGCCATTTATAAATGAAGGATTATTTAGCTAATTATTTTTGTCCCAATCCACTCAAAATCGCAATGCTTTAACTTCACGGTATGTTTGCTTCATTTCTAACAAGATATCTGTTGCTTCACGATCCATTGTAGGTATAAGAAACTACGATACGCTATAGAAACTGATTGTGGTCGGCATAGAAAGCTAATTTATGACTTCTAAGAACCTCATCGTCTGAAATAAGGTATCAGAGCGGAAAACCTTTGTGCAAATTGTTTACCAATTCCATGTAATTACAGAAACGTAATATAAATCAATACTTATTATTCAAATGTCAACATTTTAAAATCATAGCCATGCCAATTTTTGTAATCAATTTTGGTAGACGGATCCAATAGTAATTACTAACGCCGAAGCCCTTGGACCTCAGATATGCTAAAGACACATCTGAAGGTGTCTGCGACTCCTCTGCCTGTCGCATGAAAAAAATATAATACTGTACTGTACTTGCAATGCGATGCTGTCAGTTCAACAATGATAGCAGTGGAGATATTGTGATAAGGTCATACTTCCTTATGAAGCGTAGATAGAGCTTGTTTGTACTTCGTCACGTCTACATTATGAAGCATACTAAAACAACTGGTAATCAGCAGTTCGAATTGACAATGAGTTACTTCTCTATGAGATGATATAACATGGTCTAGAATTAACTAGGTGAAATATATAGGTATCAATGTAGCGAAACGTGAGTGTGATTAGGTGACCGATTTTACCGATCTCCCTGGATAACGCCGTAGTGGTCTCATCTAAACTAATATAATAAAGAGAAAAGATTTGATTTTTTGTATGTTTGATTGTTTGCTTGCAACGATTTAACTAAAAATTTACGTTACCGATTTCAAAAAATCTTTTGCCATTAATAATGAATAAATGATGCGCATAACATAGACTATATTTTATTATGTTTCACATTTTTTCAGTCATTTTCAGAAAATAACAAAATTAATACCTATACCTTTATGCCAAAACCATACACTATAAACATATATAGTAACTTAAAAAACGATAGTCTAATAACTACTTCAGTAAAAAAATTAACTAATACATATTTAAACAGAGATATTGAAGCCAAATATTTATCCATGCGTTGTGTAATTAAGGTAGTGCTGAATCATGTTATTTAAAAGTATTGCTAAGCTTAACTGTAAATGTGTAGATACTTTTATATATATGGCTTAGCAGTTAATTTCTCATCCGAGACAATTTATTAGATACTTACTCCCTTATTTCTATGTATATATTCTTTCTTTCTTTTTTTTCTTGTCATAAATGTATGCAGGTAAGTATAAAATCATCATCTAGACTTGCATCATAACGGAGCGAGTGAACAAATGATCTTGAACATCTTTCTATAAAACAGTTATTGACACAATAGGTATTTATGTATTTCTTTATCATTTACTCAGGTGAACAATTAATCGTTTACTTACAACAGCAACTATTAGGTACCTACTATACAAAAGATAAGACAGTCTTTTGAAAATAAATTCGGTAAACCTGTCGTATCATTGTGTTTGACGTACTTTTCGCGACATTCCACGTGTACCTATTTGAATAGCCTATCACAGCAGATGATTAACGTTTTGAATAACAAAACAGTTCAGTGGAGGTGAAAATGATCATTGCTTCAGGCTTACGTCGTAATCGCTACGTCGGCGACTGCATTATCGATGGTAGACACGACCAGAATTCATTTTTCCTGTGGGTTACTAGGTGCCTATTTACCATATTAGTGTCGTGAAGCGTTTTGTTGATAACTTAGAGCAGTTTGTAGCTTGGTAAATTGTTTTGGTGACTTTTAATTTAAGTTATTTATTACCTAGCAAGCAGCTCTGGTCCTCAATCATGATAATCATCTTTTAGTAATACTATGTTTCGTATTTTATCTCTCATGATATGATAGAGCAACAGTTTGTATCACGATGTTTTTGCTAAAATAATGTCTAAGATAAAATTAAAAAGTATAAACGATTTCATATAAATTTCCAAAAGTCACATTACATAATTATCTACTATGCACTCAATCATATTTGTGTACAATTTTCGCTTCGGTATCAAAAGTTTCATTCGGTCTCACAAAAAATATAATTGCAATAGTGTCGTATTGCATCATTCATTTTTAAAAAGGCGCTTAAAATATTGAAATTCTGAAAATTACTGAAAAATATGTGAAACATAATAAAACATAGCCTATGTATCTATGTTATGCGCATCATTTATTGATTACTAATGGCGAAAGATTTTTCAAATCGGTAACGTAGATTTTTTGTTAAATCGTTGAAAACACAAAAAATCAAATCTTTTCTCTTTATAATATCAGTTTATATGATACTACTTCGGCGTTTTCTAGGGAGATCGGTAAAATCGGTCACCTAATCACACTCACTTTCCGCTACATCGATACCTATATATTTCGTCTAGTTAATTCTAGACCTTGTTATATCATCTCATAGAATCAAATATGATTTCAATTTGTTTGACTTTGACTTTGTTTAATGACAGAAATTCAAACACTTTGCCATGTAAATTCTTTTGCTGCACTCAGAGCAATTAGCGCATTACCTACATTAGTTATAGGCCATATTATAGCATTCAGTTATAGTCTCACTTCACCTCACCTCAAGCGCAGCAGTTGTCTGCAGTAATCGGAACGACCGCGGACATAAGTACCTCAAAGTCTTTTCTACGCACACACATATATAGTATCATTCACGTTTAATTATCATACATTTAGTTTGGTAATTAATTTATTAAGAATCGTAACTATTTGCATATAATTAAAATTTAAGTAAAAGTACAATTGATAAACTACGTCGATTTCAAAGTCAATATCCCCGTCAAATGTTAATGGTCGTCTGTCCATTAAAACTAGGTAATTTGGTTTGTTCTGTTTATTTTTGTTTATTTAAAAAAACATTAATTCTCGGAGCCTAAAATAATGGATCGCAAATAATTTTAAAAACATACAATTGGCGGATATACAGACAATCGAAGCAAATGTTTGTAGAATGCACAAATATTTGTCTCCAGTGAGTTTCAAACCTCATACCTCCTGCGATTATTTTTACAACTTCATTATACTACTTCGGCTAGAACTAGAATAAATCTCTAATTATACTACATTTCCGAAATTAACACCAACACAACCGAATTTCAATCTCAGACTACATACAAAGTGACTCATTCATGACTTGTGATTTCAGCACATTGCGTAACTAACATGTTTTTTCTATGATGGTACTACTACCATTGGTGTTCGTACCATGCATGACGTGCCAAAAGCCACAATTTTCTCCTAGTCATGCATTTCACTTATTCATGTAGAAAGACGAACTAAAAATATGAAGGTGAATCGTGGTGAAAAATATAACTTCTTTTCTTCATGATTGTACAAAAGTAAAGTAATGTATGTCACTATAGTTATCTTAAGTTGTAAAGGTGCGTCAGTTGTACAGCATACGATTACTAGCAGAAACCTTTAATTTGATTGTTGTAAAATTTACTGCCTTAGGTACATAAATAAACATGATTACCAATACACACATACCATTTGTAATCATATTTACCCCGCATAGATAGTTTAGTCATCGTTGAAGCAAAATTTTATATTTATATATGTAACAGAAGCTGTAGATAAATAATAACAGTGATAACATTTTTTTATAAATTTTTACTCATATCATGTTTATTAGGGTTCCAGTTTTACACCTTTGTGTCGATTTTGAAAATGTTTTGTTTTTCTTTTATCAAAGATTGACAGAAAAACGTACAATCACGTTACCTACACTCTTTTTAATCACATTACATTAGGTACATTGAATCAGTAAGTACTTGAAAATTAAAGAGAAATTAGGACTAAAACCAACTTTCGATCCTTTCCAAAACACAGTGCAAACAGCAGTGCCAACTTTCAAACAAGTTGCTTTTTTATCTTGTTGGCAAAAAATGTCATGATTATCTTGTTTATGGGCAGCGCTTAGGGTACACGTAGTAACGACTTATTCTACAATCACAAGCGAAAAGTATGAATACAATAAAAATGGTAAAATAATTTAGTGAAGAAACAGACAGGATAAAACCATAACTTTAATTTAAACTATGTAGAAAAAATTTACGCTCTTGTAGAAGTAAACATTTACAATCTTAACAGCCATATTTAAAAGCGGTTATGGTAATGAACAAAGCTGCATAAATATAGGTAATATTTACTAAAACAAATATATTATGTTCTTTAACAGCTATTATCTTATTAAGATATTTTATATTATAGACGTTTAAAGTAGGGACAATACCTACTGTAATTGGTATTGTATTAATGCTTTATTTGGTCTGGGTGTTTCTATGTGTAATATCAAATATGTATTTTCCAAATAAAAATTAAATGTGACTAACAGATTATCCACATTTTCGAATCCATAACACAAGCTATAATTATATGCTTACTTTGGATATAGATAGCATTGTGTAGTTGTTGTGTCATTATTATTATAATTAAGTAAAAGCTGGTTAAATGAGCATGCTTTTGGTAAGTAATTAGTATTTATTAAGTGGTGTAAGAATATCTTACAGTTTTTATCTATAACATGAATATAGATCACAACATAGATGTGGTAAAATATGTTAACCTTTAAAGTTATTATCCAAAAGCAGTGACATTTTAGACCAGCAAGTCAAAGGACTAGTACCCAAATTAATATTCAGTTAGTGAATCGCTGTTTGTGATCATAAAAATGTTTGAAAATTCATACCTGCTTGGTAAGATTGCAAATATGTGCTGATTCATAGTCATCTGAGCCATAAGACAAACGACACTGAAGTGCACACGCATGTTGATCACATAATGTACGATAGTGACGATACCAATTTACATATCACTCGATATATTATAAAGGCTACACTCGATACTCGTTCGTTATCAGTCGTGACTGGGCAATTGGCAAGCCAACACGTTTAGTGACACAGTTTTCACAACAGCAGCGATCTAAACGTATACCTAAAGTAAGTGAAAAATAAATAGCTATTTATTTAACATGAAAATCAATGCGCTTTTTTAGTTTAAAAATATTTTTACATATTAAAATACCTATTTAAATAGTAAATAATTATTTGCAATAAATAGGTACAGATTATTTACTATTATTTGTAAAAAATATTATTATGTAAGTAGTTAATTTTACAAGTTGGTACAGTTTTATTTTAAAGCGATAAATATTTTTTAAATCTAATTTAATACTTATTCGATTTGTAAGATCCAGAAAAATCCTTGTGGTTTTTATACGAAAATCTATATGAAACTAAGTGCTTTGATAATTTTTACTTTTTATAATTATTTTTTGCTTATGTATTGTAAGTTTTATGTTACTTTACATTTTAAAATGAATATCAATGTTACTGTGGTAAATTGTTAGCGATAATGAAACCAAATAGAAGCGATAACATTTTAATGAAAAATGTTACGAGAAAATATTAAAAGAAACGCTGTTATTATTATAAGATTTGAATAGTAATGGTTGTTATTACTAAAATAACTTTAAGTAAATACGTACTTTATGGTAGGTACTTGCCTGTGTTTTAAAAGTTTATTAATTGTGACTATTAATTTACGGTCACATTTATTTCAGTCTCACGATTATATTTGTTACCAATTTTTTCCCTAACGATAATAACGATATAAAGAAAATATAATATTAAATTATATGTAGATAACATATTATTTAATATTATATTTTCTTTATAAGTATTGTATAGTAAGTGATACACACGTCTGGCACGAATTAGGAACATTGTTTTGTATACTTTTAAAACACAATGGATTTAAAACTAATAAGTACTTTAATTATTTTTTGTATCTGATCCTAAAAATATGTTGTCACTTTTTTATATAAGTAGCCAACTAAGCTTAGACCTTGATCTGCCACATAAAATTTTTTATAACCTTGTCGTCCAGAAGTCAGAACATTATATCGAGTTCCCAACGATTGAGATCTGACTGAAGCTGCTTAAGTATTATTATTTATCAGTTACAAATTCATTAGCACTTACATCTAAAACGTGCGGATAATGCGTAGACAAATTGACTCTTTGCTCGAAAACTAGCGTAAAATTGTTATAAAAGTAAATCTATCAGCATTATTGCATTAGCATTTTTCAGCAAGATAAAATTGCTACCTACGCTTTAAAGGTACGTAGAATTTACACTCATTAGATCAAACGGTAATTAACGAATCGCGGGACAAAAACATAAAGCAATGCTCGATTAGCATTTCTCTTTATGTATCAGTGCCTCCAAAGTCATTTATGACTATGTGTATCTTCAAATTTTCTTTCAACTAATATTGTTTAGCACACAGCATTATCTTGGGTTATAGAGGTCAAATAACAATGAGTACGTGAATGCAGTGATACACTAATTAGACGATAACAATTATCCATATTATGTAATAATATATTTAATAAACCTTTTATTCTATAATGGCAATACAGCAGGTCTTATGATTATTGTCTAAAAATAGGTACCGGACGTTGCATCAAAGACCTCAATATGTAGTTTGTTATTTAACTGCAGAAAACCTATACACTGATTCGTATACCAAACTAGCGATCCTAGACTCCTATGAGAATACCGATATATTTTTTACGACATGATTACAAATCTTTGAAATACACGACTTCTCTACTATAAATACCTTCTATGTCTTATAAGAAAACCTTCTAGATGAAATTATCTGAACGATAGTGAAAACGATATCGAAATGCGTTGCGTACTTTAGAAGAAATAAGTGGTGAATGAAAAAACTATGGCTCTATTTAGAATAACAAGAATCTCTAGCCTCTTTCCAAAGAATCCATTAACAAGACTATAATATATATAAACTGATATTCCTTACAAATGATATTTGTTATAATTGCCGTATTCACAACATAATTCGATATTGTTATTTACAAGATATAAAGTATAATTAACTCTTGTTTGTTTTGTTCACAGACCTAAGCAACACCCAAATTATCCCGATTGAGTGACATTAAAAAAACAAACATGGTGAACGTAAGTATAAAAACCTCTTCTCTATTAAAGCCTATTCAAATCTGAGCGTTATCGCTGCCTTTGTGGGTAGAGGTAACGCGCGGATTTCGCGTACCCACTCGGTTTTGTCTACCATATGCGGTAGCGAATACCACTCAGGTTTGAATAGGCCATTACATAAGTAACTATATATAACGAACAAATCGTTTGAGACTGTATCACTACCTCAGTGGAAAAATGTTTTAATGTGAAACACTATATCACCAATTAGTATCTGGTGTAAATAAGAATAAGGTTATTTGCTAAATAACAATCTTATTTTTACCACATCTAGTAGGCATTGCCTTGGTGGTCGTCATGCGTATTTACTCTGATATTTGAATGAATTTACAAACTTCGTAGTTGTGTATCTCCTAAAGGTGCTAACTTAATATTAACAAGATTAGATGTGACACTTTTCTATAACAAAGATTGTACGCCAGTAGCGTGATGTTACCTACCCTATAACCTTTCTCAAAACTCGGGCTATAATTTTTCAAATCCGACTGGTAGTTCCAGAGATTAGCGCGTTCAAACAAACAAACTCTTCCGCTTTATATAATAGTTAGGATTTACGATAATGTATTAATTCTATGGAATCATAAATAAAAAAACAGACAATTTTGTTATCTATGCTTATTATTATACATGTTGATTTATTACATTGGATAATGTTGAGCACAATTCAAATATTTATATGGGATAGTGTGTAGGTATCATTCACTTTTAAGATAGTCACTTGTATTATTCTGTAAAGACGATTCCTGCACTATAAAACAAAAGAAAGTCTAGCCAAACTTGCAAGCAACGAATAGCAGTTACCTACAGTCTAACTTTGAACTAAAAGGACATCTTTTAGTTGTTCAGAGGGCCTAGACAAATGGCATAAATGCTAATAGAATAGAATTGATTCCTTCCCATTTATGGATTTGCGTTCCCATACATTTTTTAATATATTCTATTCTATTTTAATAACATTTATGCCACTTGTCTAGGCTCTCTGGGTAGATGTCCTCTCGAAAACTTACTCATATGGTAATCAAATCCATACTACTTGGGCATGAAAGTTAAAACGATTTTAGTTTTAATTCGATAATGTTATAACATTTTTGTAGTTAGAAATAGCACACTCTATAACCAAAAGCTTAGAATACATAGATCCCTAATCGTAATAGTTTTTGTATTGTCATGTGTTAATATATGGATAACATCATTCATCTACCACATGCTCAGAATGCATAATGAATTTAAATAATAATATTAAAGATGACACCGGTATTTTGATAATTCAGTTACGCACATCGTTCAGACCTGTTCTGAGGTTCAGACTAGTATCTATTTTAAATCTCGGTTACACGTGCCGGTTTTCCTTTTAGACCAAATAGTGAAGGTAGGTAGCACAAATATCTTATTTTAACCACCACCACCACTTCCTATAAGCTGCATAGTTAGCCATTAGGATTACAAACGAGTTCCAAATGCGGAGTTTCAAAAATGCTCGAAGATTTTTGAAGTTAAAAAAAAACATTTTAGTAGAGTTGAATAATAATAAGCAAAATCTAAAGCCGTGAGGATACCTAGAACAAAATTATGACTGAGTGGAGTCCAAGACACGGATTTACTAACGTTATTCACACGGCCTATAAGTTTACTGTACACCTTCAGAGAAGCCTATGACCATGCATAAATAATAACAGTTTGGGACTGTACCGCAAACAAATGCAATTTTTAATGAACATTTTGATTGGCAATATCAACTAGCAATCAGTTCTGAGTAGAATACATCCAAACAGAGAGATTGGTGTTTAATTTTTGAAATAAGATAGTGTAACAATTAAAAGTTAAAGTTATAACTTGAATGTATTTTTTGAAGGAATGCAATGGCAGCGCTCCGGCGCCTCAAGAGTTGGAGACGTTCCTGTCTCCTGAAGAAAAAAAGAAGGAAAAAATCGTCAGCACGTAAGTACTTCTCATTTCATTATTATATTTTATACTTCTAATAATTATTGTAAAAAGCGTATAACCCGTTTGATACTAACTAATTATTTATTGATTTATCGATACCTCTCATCTGTGGACACCAGAGAGAAACATTTATGCATGTGGCATTCCATTAAATAGGTAGGTAATCGCTAGGCACGCAATCTAAGAGACAAAATGCAATCTGTTCCTTGTGTAGGAAGTTTTTGGAGACCTCACCTCCAAAGCGAACCTAGTGTTCATCATATCAGCCGAAAGACGTCTACTGCTGGACATAGGCCTTCCCCCAGTTTCGCCACTTTGACCAGTCGTGAACTGCTCTATCCATCGAATACCCGCCATTCTTCTCAGGTCGTCGGTCCACCTTGTGAGGAGTCTGCCTGCGCTGCGTCTTCCCTCACCTAGTGTTATTTAACTATTATTGATTGTCGTGTGGGGTATGTCCTCTCCGGCGAAAACTGTTATATATGGCTTCACTCAGTCCTTAGCACTTTCGAGATTATTGAGCAGTTACAATTTACTATCAGGTGTGCTTTTTGGTCTTCGACCATTCCATCCATAATTTAAGAGTTAGACTCTTGTCGGTGGAACTGATGCAATTCCTGCCACTTCTCCCTGTCCAGAGCCATCTCTTTAACCTCCTTATACGACATGGCACCAGCACTTTTCTTTATTTGACTCATATAGTTTATCCGTGGTCTTCCCCTACCTCGCTTTCCTTCTATTTTCCCTTCTATGATGTTTCTTATAAAGCTGTCATGTCGTATAATGTGGCCAATCATCTTTCCTCTTCTACTTTCTATTGTCCTGAGCAAGGTCCGCTTTTCTTTCACTCTTCTCAACACATCTTCGTTTGTGATCCTCTCTGTCCAACTTATTTTCTCCATCCTCCTCCAGCACCACATCTCAAATGCCTCCAACATATCCCTTTCTCTTTGTGTCATTGTCCACGTTTCACACCCATACAGTGCTATGCTCCAAACATAAGTTTTTATAAATTTCTTTTTCACTTGTTTTGATATTTTAGATGTAAATATATTTCTGTTTTTATAAAATGTTTGTTTTGCTATTGCTATTCTGGTTTTTATGTCTTGTACTATTAATAATAATAATTAAATTAATTTAAAAAATCACCGTATTTATTTATATTAACTTATCTTATTAATTAGGTATAGGTTTTCTGAAATGACAGACAGTGTATGTAATAGGACAGAAGTGGGATATCGAATCAATAATCTTTTGTTCTTGGCAACAATAAGTCAGAAAACGTAATACGTATATACGTAATACAACAGTCTCTAACAGATAGAGTGACGGCCTAATCAAGTTAGTGGAGAGACATTTAATGTAAGCCGCTAGGAATCAGTCTTCGTCTAAGTTCTAGTTGAAGTAGAGTGCCTATTCAACAGTCGTCTTTAGATAGATAAAAAAGTGTACGTGTTAGTTAATGTCCAAAGAATTTGAGATCTTAGCAAAATACCTCTACGTAATTTAAGCTCCTTGTGAAATCTGATGCTATGTAGTCAGCCTTTTTTATACTTAAGCACGCAATATGCCAACGTTTATTAACGTTATTTGTCTAATAATTATGAGTGACAGAGACATGTATTCTGGTGTTTTTTCCTTCATTGTACAATGGAACCCCTTTACCCCGTTGGAGCCGAGGTTATCGCGTCAGTGCATATTTAACATAATATATGTTAACAAGGAGACCAAATGTAGAGTTATACCGATATAGATATGTATTTGTATTTTTTTATCTGTACAGATACAACATGACGAAGGATCCAGAAGCTGCCGACTTCGATCCGTTCAGCGAGAGAAAACTGGAGAATCCCACTTCGTAAGTATTTTATTTTTACTCGTTCGTATCTATAACATTGATTTACAACTAGGAAACTGCTCATTCCAATAATTCTTCCTTACATTTAATTGACTTAGTAAATATTCATCTGTGTTTAGTTTAACAGTTAACATACTATTAGGTATTTTATTTGCTTCCTCTTGAACTAATCATATTTGATAGTTATTGTAGTATAAATATTCAGTAGTTAGACTCAAAGAAGTAGATATGTAAATTATAAACTTAAATACTGTCTATAGTGCAACCGAATCCAATGCGTTACCTACCTATCTAATATTGTATATATTAGTGCAATCAAAAATGTGTTAGACTGAAAATTTGGAACCTTTTTATCATCAGCAGAAGTATCGCAATGCCTTTTATGTTAAAATTTCTCAACCTATGATTGCGTAGAAAAGGTTTTAAAATGAGAATGTAGGAACTACACTTACATTAAACTATTTCTCAAAAATGCCATTCGTTTTGCGCATTAAAATAGCCGATGCGATTGTTTAACTGATGTTAATGCGATTTATTACAAGCTAAGCGTAGCAATTATTTGCTTTATCGACGATTACTTTTTTAATACTCAATTAAATCATAGATTGGTTTTATTAACATTTATAGAGCTGGATTATGCTAAGATATTTATGGTCTGTTGTTAAATTATATGTTATCTAAATTTCATTTTACCTGCAACTTCTTACAAAATAGCATTATGTTTAGGAGCTGAACTTTCAAAGACATTGAAATGTATAAATATAAAATGTCTATGATATAAATCAGTCAAAATATTGCAATTTCATACGCAGATGCGGTAGACTATCTACCGCATCATACTTCGGATTGTTAACTTTTGCTTAGTAGATATTTGATTATTAAATACATCATATTTAGGTTTTCTATACTTTGTTTACTGTGACAGTTAGTTTTGTTTTAAAATAAATCCAAACCAGTAAATAAACAGTATTTAATCCTATAGCAACAAGAAATGATTAACTATCTTAAAACCTTAATAACATGTTTTGATGTCTTTATCGTTATAATTTAATAGATATAATGTAATGCGATTAATGTTTAAATATTCCTCTACATAGAGTTGTATTGACTTTATTTTTTTACCGTAGGTTCAACACATCAGAAATATTTTGCTTAATGCAGATAGATAAAAAATTACTGATTTACGCACATATTTTTCATATGGCCTTGACCTTAAGATAAAAATGTACTTTGTATAAAATCAACAATTCAAAATTGCGAGTTGCGTCAAAAAGGGGATAGCAAAATGGTATGCGATATGGGAATATAGTAGGCAAAAATTTGAATAATTTGTGAGAACTCAGTAAACTTGGGCATAAAAATGGTCTCGAACTTGAAATATTTATTGCCATAGCTCTCAATAAGTTATCTTTTAAACAGAATAGGTATGGAGGTATCTTTTTTTGGATTTATTATACCTAAGTACCTACTAGAAGTCCAAAGAAAGAAGTTCTAGAAATCTGGAGTCACAAAGGATGTCTGCCATGTTTCTTAAATTTGGGATCTGAAATGAAAACATGACATTATTTTACTTTTCTTGTCAAATAAATATAGAACCTATCCATCTTTCTCAAAAATAGCTTGGACTATGATTGAATAGAAACTCTGTTAGTAAACTTTGTAATGTTCTCCAGTTCAGACTTAAGCAAATGCCTAATCGGTGTTGAAGCCTTTTCTGTATGAGAATATGCCTTTGTTTAGTAGTAGCCTAAGCGCTAGACCTACAGGGTTTGTAAAAAATGACATATTAGAAAACGAGCTAAGTGTCACTGAGATAAAGTATTATTTAAAATCATACACTTTATAAATTTCTACTAGTAGGTACACCTAGATTCCCAAATATCAAGCAAACAAATATTTCTGGGCGACACGCTGCGAAATTAAAGTAGCTATGCGATCTCTTTACGTGTACCTAAATAAAAGAAGGACTTTCAGTCCTAGATATTTAGGAACAAAGTCAAATGACACTGGCCACGCTACCATTGCTCCTACTTCATGTTACAGAGATATGGATACGCTGACTCATCTGCTGAAGGCATCTCTTGGTACTGGCATCTTGGCTATGCCCAAAGCATTCAAATGTGTTGGGCTCATCAACGGAATATTCTTCACGATTCTGGTCGCTGTTGTTTGCACGCACTGTTCATATATTCTAGTAAGTTCTTTCAAGTATCTTTGCTATGTTAATTGCCTTGCGATTGTAATCCTGCCAAAGCATTGCTAAATGCGAATTGCCGTATTTCATTTTTAATAATTACATTTATAAACATAAATATGCATTGTCAACAGATTAAATGCTCACATGTCCTTTATAAGAAAACAAGAAGAACGCAAATGACTTTTCCAGAAGTGGGTCAAGCAGCGTTAGAGAATGGACCGCAAGGTCTACGTCGCTGGGGAAATGCGTTTAGGTATGTACGGTAGTGATTGCCGACACACTCAAATATGTATCACTTATATTTCTAAGACGCTTTGGAACATTATTACAGTAAATGTAGTGGTGGCACTATAAGATAATCTTTGACAATATTAATTGCGGGTAGTGAGACGAAGACAACAACATCTACATCAAGGCAGACATGCAGTTAGTGGCGATGAACAGTGAGATCAAACCTACCACACTTTGCCAGTACTTAGTAGTAAACCATCAGTATAACTAGCCTACAACGCAGTCGAAATTTTATACACATTGCGTCCTTTCCAAACACTTATCTTGTTTGTTACCTTATCAATAAGTAAAATTTTAGATACATATCTATTTAAGGACATTAGTAAATCATCACCTTGAATATCAAACAACTATGTTTGATTAATTATAATAATTAAATAATTCGCCTCAAATCTATATTATAAAGCTTTTACTTCACACAATCATAATAAATCGAAATTGTTTTAATTTCAGAATCTTCATTGTACTGAGTCTCTTCGGTACCTACTTCGGTACGAGCTCAGTTTATACTGTGATAGTAGCTAAAAACATACTACAGGTAATATTTGCTTTTATATATTCTTCAGTTGTATATTTTCGCTTTTTTAAGATAGAAAATATCCGCACCTTGTGAAGGCTTTGTGGAGTGAAGATAATGCAATAATGTATTCTTTGGCTTAGGTTTACGGTCACAGTTAGGTACTTACACTAGCTATAACTAATACCTAATAGGTATCTACCTACAGTTTAATCTACAAACAGTTTTACTATGCATACAGTAATAACATAATTGTAGACATAACTAATTTAACATAATATCAATTTAAATAGATTTGAGCTGAATGGTTGGTCGTCGTCTGTCATCTTTCCAAGTTCGAATTTTGCCTTTTTCCCTTCATAATGAGCAGCGCTTTCCATGTAAAATCTAAAATATTATACCTATATCTTTTACGTAAACCTTTCAAATCTGACAAATTTATCTGTACCTAACCTAATGCATACTTACTTATAAAGTCAATCGTGGTGATGATAAAACTGTCAGTAATAGGTACACAATCTGTAACTGAACGCATTATCTTTTCTCTGGACACCTACTCACAATACAAAATCAAATGTATTTATTGTGCTGAACCAAATTACCTACCTACATTTAAATTATATCTAGGAAATCGAATAAAATAGGAAATCTTTTTAAATCGATGATGGAGCTATTGCTCTATCATCTTTAGATTGTAAGATAAATTTAGTTAAGGGGATGAAATACTGTTGTCCTAGTCAGACTATAAACGTTATCTGCTTTCAGGAGACACGGGTCGGATCACAAATCAGAGATCATAATGCTAAATCAAATCATACATTCATTGTTTCTTCTGCTTTTACCAATCCTCTTGCCAGGCTTAGTGACCATTACAGACACTTCCCGGTCTGTGTATTAGAGTGAACGTCACACACATTACCATATATACCTACTTATCTTCTGTCTTTTTATTTCAGGTCGTCGCATATCATATGGGGACGAAAGAAGAAAATGTAGATATAAGACTGTTTATAATAGCTTTACTACTGCCTCTGATCTTTATGGCTTGGATTCGCAATCTTAAATATTTAGCACCCGTCTCTATGATCGCTAACGGATTCATGGGCCTCGGTCTTGCCATCACTTTCTATTATCTTGTTGGAACAGGCGACTTAAAAATTAATGAAATTTCTGACATGTTATTCAGACCGATGGTGCAGTGGCCCGAATTCTTTTCACTTAGTATATTTGCCATGGAAGCTATTGGTGTGGTAATGCCGCTTGAAAATGCCATGAAAACTCCTCGGTCTATGCTGGGCATGTGTGGAGTTCTCAACAAAGGAATGAGCGGCGTCACTCTTGTGTATATTCTTCTCGGATTTCTTGGATACCTTCGTTATGGCGACACTGTTGAAGACTCGATTACTCTCAACTTGGCTATTGAAGAAATGTAGGTTCAATATATTATATTCTTTCTTTAAATAAAAACGTAAGAATTAAGGTAGGAAACTAAGCACCAATTGCCTCAAAAGATCTCGCGAGAAAAAGATAATTTTGTTTAGTTGAAACACTCTACCTACAATGAAAGAGGTAACTATCTGAATAGTAAGTACCTGCTATGAAGAAGTAAAAAATAATATTATGTAGCAAAACAGTAAAACAGTGTTTAGTTTCTTTACGTTGGCTTAAATTCTACCAAATCACGAATGTTATTCTAACAGAACCAGGACGCCCTACAGCATAAAATGAACTATAGAAACTACATGATATACCTAGGTAAAATATACCTTGTGAGATCTTAACATCATATCCTTTTGTTATTAGAATTTTAGTAGATGTAAAAATCTCATTTGTATTTATTTTGTTTTAGCCCTGCCCAGATAGTTAAGATCTCCATCGCCATCGCTGTGTATTGCACATATGGACTGCAGTTCTACGTGTGCATTGAAATCATGTGGAACAGCATCAAGGAAAAGTTCACCAAGCGGCCTGATCTTGCTGATTATATCATGAGGACGCTCATGGTAACCGCCAGCGTCTTGTTAGCCGTAGCTGTTCCTACCATCGGACCCTTCATGGGAGTCATTGGAGCTTTCTGCTTCTCCATTTTGGGACTCATCGCTCCTGCCTTCCTGGAGGTGGTCACGTACTGGGACATCGGCTTCGGTCGCACCTATTATATAATTTGGAAAAATGTCCTTGTAGTCATCTTCGGACTGTTCGCGCTAGTCTTTGGTACCAAAGACGCTGTCTTAGAAATAATTCGTGTTTACAGCAAGTAAGAAATTATCTTTTGAAACTCAGGACCCTATTCAAAGATTCTGTGTTAAGTGTGTGATCGATATTTGCATACAGCATAGTGATTAGTTGTAGATTATTTTGTACACCAGTATTGCGCGTGATACTTCAAGTGTCAGAGACAGTGTCACCGGCCGAGTCCTCACAGACTTGCACCTGTTAGTTTGTATGTAGGTACAATATTGTGTATCTGCGATAACCGAGTGTCTGTTGTGGAATGGCCATAATCTTTGCTGTTTTGAAAATTATTGGACATGCTATTTTTATAAAATGGTGCTATTTATTCCAGCATGTGGTCAATATTGCTTAGGTACCCTTATCTCGAAATTTTTATATTATTAACAGATACCTAATGTTTTGTATTTTATGTACTCGTAATATGTTTATATCTATCTATGTATGTAATCAAAATCTGGTCGAGTTAACATTATTGAAGATCGCTATTACATTCCCTAATCAGAACTGAATGAACCTAAGAATGGTATAGTATGATTGATGAACTTAGAGAAATAAATGAGTCAACATATTTGTTGAGCGAATGGTGAAAATAAGTGGTGCGATAATATTGTTGTAACTTTACTGTTAGTCCCACACAACATAAGTTATAGGAATTGTTTATACAATGCATATTTACGTAAGGTATAATCGACGATAACAACGCTAGCCATCGTCGCAATAACTTCATGAAGAGCCTATTAGCGTAGACAGGTACTACAAGTGCGTACATTGTGTAATTTACCTATGTTAATGTAGTGAAAATATTTTTAGCATTTTATGGAGTAACTGTACCTATTTTTATTTATATAAGTACATTGATAACTGTATTTAGTAACTGCGATCCTATCTAGGTCTTATTATTCACTCTAATATACTGAAACGTAACTAGATGACTAGCGATGGTAAGTCGATGCTAAGAATATTAATAAGCAGAGACCAAATAGCTCCAACGAACATTTTTGTCAGCGTAACATCGTTGGTAGTACTTAGTGTAACTGTAAAGGCCTGCACAGACGGGGGACTTTTGTCCCCAAGGAACAAAAATCTCAAAAGCCTGCGTAAACGAGTGACTTTTGTCCCCGTGGCAGAAAAAATCCTAAAACGTGTAAAAATGTCCACCGAGTACTCGTCGCGGACTCAACGCATACGGTGTGTGGTCATTTGTTACCCGGCAATTGTGTCATCGTATCGACGTGCAGACATAGGGCGCTATCGAGCGCTCAATACAAATTAAAGTTCGTCGTGTGCGTTGTTGCGCTTAGTTACGTTAGTTCTATTTTTTCGGGGACTCTCCCGTACTTTTGTCCAGTCCGGTCTCTCGGTGTACGCCGTAATTTGAGGGATTGATTGTACCTACCCAAGGTACAGTCTCTTGTTTGTGCAGACCTTAATGAATCGTTTCCACGTTTTATTAAACAAATGTTTTTTTTTCCTAATTCGACTACCTACTTATTTCTGTAAATAAACATTTTATCTTAAATTGGTGACTGGGATTTTGCATTTAGTGTTGATAATCTAATGTTTTATAGGTACATAGCTGTAACAGTATTTTAAATAGACATTTTTGTATTTTTAGGAGCAAATTATAGACGAATTTTAAGTGAAATACGTGAATTTCAAATACAATAACTAGTTATTATACAGGGTGATAATTGTTTAAGCATAAAGAAAGCAATGTATTGAACTTTGCTTCTTCTGCCGTATATGTATTCTTTACGTCAAATGAAACCAAATTAATTTCTTAATTTTTTATATGTTTATTTTTATAATATTAGACCAGAAGGTATTTAGTATTTTTAAATACTTCACATTATGTAAGTAAGATATGTTTTGTTGTTTCGAATATTTCTAAGAACTCATTTGTGTCAACCTTATAGGGAAGAAATCCAAATAACACGGGAAAAAATTACTAAGCACATATTTTTATTAGGTACCTACACATTATGGTCCTAAACGACATTTTTGAATCTCTCTTTTCTGATGTTAAAGTCAACATGCGGTTGTACCATGTGTAGTGCGCATTCGATGGCGCGTGGCGTAGTTTAGCCATCTATTTACACTTCTTAGAAAACTAGCTTTTACAGAGATTTTGATAGTCACCATATACTAGTTTCTTGTGTAGCTTAAATTATCACTGTGTATAATATAAGTTACTGTGTAATTGAAATAAAAAATCACCTACCTGTCAAAGCCGCGGCCTTTGTTCCTTTGTAGAGTGAATAGATAGGGAATAAATTAAACATTAAAATTGTCATTTTTGATAACTATATACTTAGGTACAAAAGCGCTTCTAAGCGATACCTAATTAACTAAAATTTTATGCAAAAAATACTTAGATAAAATCAATATAATATTGTTTTAATTCAAGTGGTTAGGTATAGATGAAATAATTATTCAAGTAAGAACATAAATGTTATGTACATACACCTACCGTCTTTAAATTGTTTATCAGTTAGTGATGTACCTAGTTATTGTCAAATCAACCAATGAAGTTCCTATTTGTCCTTATTATAATTTGTAGAAAATTAATGTTAGGTAAATAGATTTTTGTTTTGTTTATTACTACAGAGAGCGCACCAAACAATAATAACTTTTTTCAAATATTATCAGTTATATGATATTATTTTATAATTTAATTATAATCATAATTAATTATGTTAATAAACCATTTGTAAGTTCTGTACGTATATTTTATTTACAGCTTTTACATAAATTGCAGCCTAATCTACCCGTACCTTTAAAAAGTAAACCATAGCCTTAAGAGCGTTCACACAAATGAATGGCAACGTCGCAATTTAGTACCTATCATATTTTCGTAGTTTACATTTTTATCATTTAATTGAAGCTATATTTTAAAAATGTTTTCAGAACACTTTTTAGAATAACGCGAAAGCTGTATAAAAAGTATATAACCATAATGCTTACCATAACGCCATGGAAGTTTCCAATGTAATATTTGCTTAAAATAGAACCGTAAGCATTATAGTTACATGCTTTTGTTGTTGGCTTACTCGCAATGTTGTTGGCTTCCACAATCAGCTGATAGGTACTCAGTACCTATCAGCTGTCTGCTTCCATCAGGCCTGTTACCTCGACGTTTTGTCTGTTTTATCGAATTAGCTACTATTTGAGAACAATTTCCCCACAATTTCAACCACAACTAGTGTAGTTGAAAATTAAAAATGATGAAATGGTCAGAAAAATTAAAAATTAAAACGCCAACTAATGAGAGGATCCTCTGACCAGACTAGATGATCGTGACTGGCGGGCTGTTGCCCACCACCTAGAGTGGCGTAATCTAAATTGTAGATACATCACTATTTTAAATGTGTGACAAAAAGTATTTGAATATTTTAATAGCTTACTGAAAAAAATCGACTTTATTTTTATTTTACGACGGCAAAAAATTAGTGACGGGAAGCAAAAACAAAACTGTCGTTTCTTTGATGCGCGGGAGCCTATCAGCGCAAGCCTCCAACACAGTGCCACGGGGCATAGGTGGATAGGTAGGTCGTTTAGGCAACGATCGCGTGTAGGTGTATATTTGCGTAGATGGGAGGGTGACTCCTGTTACCCGCTGACTCCCATTACCCAGTTCTCCCTAGTCTCAGGTAGTTGGTTGTATGGACTACTGAGATAATATTGTCTCATTAGTTTGATTATGATATCGGAATCTTCTCACTAGTTCGACGATCGACTCATTAGTTCGATCGTCGAACTAGTGAGAATTTTCAATGATGTCAAACCGAACTGTGACGAACGAAGGTTGAGAGGGGCCTTGTCAAGTTTTTATGCACATTTTTTATGTTATTTGGCACCAGCCAACTTAACTATAAAATCAGTTTTCATAGAACATTTACTTCGTTTTGATTTTATATAAGTATAGGTACTATTACATAAAGAGGACGAACCCTTTGTTTGTTAATTTGAACGCGCGAACGTTCTTGAGGAAGGTTATAGGCTATGTAACATCCTGCTACTGGTGACGGGAGCAGAGCAGTAAGTAAAGACACAGGTGAAACCGCGCCGCGGGAAGCTAGTTGTAAAATAAAACGATATACTTATTCGAAAATTATTATATTTATTATGAACGTTGTCTATTTCTGCTATATTCAAGAGAGCTAACTACTAGCTTATCATAGTGTTACAAAGTGACAGGCAGGACTGGCTCTAGAAGGGCGACCAAGCCACCACCAAAACCAAATAATGCAAAATATTATTATCTCGGTCAGAGTTCTAAGCTAAAGCCGGCCCTGTCTACAAATTAATTAAATACTTACAAGAGCTTTTGTATCTCACGCGAATAAAGATCGTGTGTGTTACTCGTGCATGTCATAGGCACGCGGGCACAGACCGAGCACGCATGCGAGCGAGACACACACGTGAAGAAACCCGAGAGACATCAAAAGCTCCTAACATTAGCCATCAACTAAACATTTCTATGAACATACAACTTTGAATCAAATAAAATGTACATACATACTTAATTACATTACATAAATGACTTACTTAGTTTTGGAACCGGTAACAATAGGACAAATCAGTAGGATCACGAGAAAACGCCGATCTTAAACAATGACGATAGATTGTCTAACGAGGTTCTTAAGAATACGCAATGTAGGTACGGGTCAAGAGGTATTTTTACCTAGGTATGTTAAAATAATTTAGCACTTTGAATATGATAACAGATGACTAAACGACTGCAAAACAAAGTGGGAAAGCTTAGTGGTGACAAACAAAGCCAGTGGCAACAATAGGGGAGAGACCGCCATACCGTGCATATTTAGCAAACCTAATAAAATAGATACAATGTTCTTCAAAATTGAATGAAGCTCATAACGCCCTATTTTTGGCGAGAAAAATTGTATATGATTGCTTCTCTAAGTATTAGGTGCTAATATCTTTCTAAATGTTGTCTATGCTATAGGTTTCTACGGTACTTGTATGAACACGGATAGCGATCTATTGAACAGCATGTACACTATATAAATTGTCATATTCAACGAATAAGTCTCACTCATTTAACATAAGTAGTTCCTACATTAGTAATTTTGTGTAAAACTACAGCACTAAAAAAATATTATGACAAATTCTTGTGCTATTATTATGCACAATAGAGATCATGTCTATTTTATACCTTGCAATTTTGTATGGCGTAAATTAAATGTTGTAACAAGTTTTAAATGAACTTATCAGTTGGTAGGTACAAGAATGAAATAGATAATTCCATTCTTCTACCTTCTAACTGATACGGCTTTCATCTGTTGGCCTCCCAACCCATTCGTCTGATTGAGACGTAACACAGAATTGTCAGGCGGGAGTAGACATTATTTTTTTAGTTCTGAAATAAATAGTGATGGCGCATGACGTATATACAATCCAGCTTTAATACTTCATAGTCTGTCTTAGAAAAGGAGCTTCATATATGATAGAACTTTACTTAAGGTATGTTCGTATAATCACATCTATCCCTTTTAAGTATTTGTGGTGTCCAAATTTTAGTAAGTTCGGATAATTTTAATTTTGACTGTTAGCTTACATCATTACCGACTATTAAGTAGAATTTCTAAAACGACACTTCGTCTCTATTTTAAAACACCCGTTACCTTTAATAGAACACTCCCGACCCGATGTGAAATAACTACCAACAGAACCTACTTAAATAGAACTATTTGTGATAGAACACAACGACATACTATTTTATTGTTCGAAAATGAAAATGAAAATGAAAATATATTTATTCAAAAAGGATAATTAAATTAACACTCATGAACGTCAAAGTCTACAAAATGTTAGCAAATTAACCTACAGCCAGTTCCCCGAAAGTTCGACGAAGTAGAGCCATGACAAGAACTGGCAAGAAACTCAGGCCAGTCTCAGGTTCTACTAGCTGTGTGTCTTCGTTCGCGTAAAAATTCAGATGTGCGATGAGAATATTACCTGCCTGATATTACGGCAAACGTACATTTTTTTATTGCCGATCGTGGCAGACGAACAAACAGCCCTCAGATGGTAAGTAGTAACTGTCTCTCATGACGACTCACCCCCAGTTTCTGAAAGTCTGATCAACGAAAATTAACTAACCACCTGTTAAATCTCATGTGAAGTACCAATTGGGTTGCTAAAAACATACATAATAAGTGCTCAATGCTTTTAGGTCTCCCCTATAGAGGATGAATTTAGCAAAATTCCGTCAAAACTTAGTGAGCACCTATGTCCTAAAAGGAACCTTCATGTAAAATTTGGGACTCTTAGCACGTGTACCTATATAGTTTCTGAGATTTCATGATTAGTGAGCTTTTGCTTTTTTAGAAATATTTTTAGATTTTGAGTAAGTGTATATTTATGAGAGGTGGGCCTATGAGAATAAACTAGCATTTATATTTACTTCGTGATTGTCACGTGATTAAAACGTATTGTGAGGTGGGTAGAAGTCTTCTGCCAAGACTAAAGGCTATCTTTGTTTGGGGACTGAATAACCCGATCACATAGGTATGCATTATCATCCTTTTTTGAAAACTGTAACCATAAATCCACTACGACACATTCAGCTATTTAACTTTAGAAGTTATATAAGCTGCAAATTACATGAAAAATTGCAGTTAAATATTATTTCATCTTAGGGAGTTCTTACTATGGGTTATTAGCTGAGAGCGAAGATGCTGCCAGCTCGGTATAATATTGCTCATGGTTCAAATATGTATGTGAATGTAGCAAAGCCATACGAGAGAGAGAGAGAGAGAGAGGAGGGATAGAGAAAGAGAGAATGAGATAGGAAAGGGGGGAGTCCATATATTAAGGGTTATTGAGAGAGATATTAAAATACTTTCAAGTGTTGATAAATTGCCATGTCGTCCTGTTATGCCGTTGGGTGTACCTACACCATTTACACGATGCAATTTTGTGTTTAAGCATCTAAATTTCGAATGCCACGAAGGCAAAGATATGAGAAGGGCTTTGCAAAACCTGCACATTATAAATCATAAGTCTTTAGATAACACGGATAATGATATGACAGCCTTATAGTTCCCTTCTAATTGTAAAGTGTGGCTATAGTAAATTGTTCAGCAAAATGAGAATATACTAATGTACGTACGAGTGTACTTGAGCTATCTAGGTTAAATATTTTTTTAATCTCTATTACTTGCTATTTACTTAAGACTAGCTGTACTAAAAAGGAAAGATTATCCTCGTCACAAAACTTGCGTATTCTTATAATTTTCGTCCTAAAAATTGACATCATAATACGTTAACTGACTTTATCAATACATTGCCAGGAGTAGCTTATAATTCCGTAGAGCCAAGATTCGATATAAAACACAATATAAATGCACATGCAATCAATATAAGAACCACCATATTACAATCTATCTAATTTATCTAGCTTGCAACTTATGATGTCGATGTAATCTACAAATAAAGTTTTCAGAGATACCAACACCTCTAGTTTTTAAAGGATCTTTTACATAACGCAAGTTTGGCCATACAAATGGTAATCATGTAAATAAACGTAAATCATGGTATTTTCGACTTACTCAGTGAGAGAAAAATATGCTATGATATTTGTTTTGCCAAACTTGCACCATATAAACCATCTAAATATTAAGTTTTGTCTCAGCAACTTGCAAATTATGATTTAATCCCCTCACAAAACAAAAAAGTTTACATATCATTAAAACTAAGTAAAATGAAGTAAAATTATATGTAAAAAAAATAATATTTAACACTTAAGACGCTGTATTAGTTGTGGGATGTTTATTATTGTTTTACAAATAGGCAGTTATAAAATACTTGACCATTATAAGTTATATAATACAAGTAGATACACATGCAAATAAAATATATTTGCGTCCATTTAAAATAAAAATTAAAGTAACTTTTATTTACATCAAGACACGATATAATAAAGAACTAATTTACACAACAACGTAATACGTGCAGGCACTATTCTCACTGTAGTTCTAATTAGAGTGTATTATTCAATGTTGTAAGTGACAGTTGAAGTTTATTTACACGATGTCAGCTTCGCGAAGCAACTTTTTAATGTCTCACTCGCAAAGTGAAACAGTAATGCTTTGCGAAACGTTCATCGTGACAATAGCTCTTTACATAATACACGTTCACTTACGACTTGACAAACAACACATTACGCTAAAACAATTCCTGATCTTACTCACTATTATTATTTAATTATATTACAAAAGGTATGTTTGCTATAGGATATAGCGAAACGGGATTACCGGTGACAGCCATACGATACGGGATGGAAGAATAACACACTCCGGGTAACGAAGAGTGATGGTGATTAGTACTGGTGAACTTTGTTATCAAAATGTTAAAATTGCACCATTGGCTGGTGACTAAGAGACAATTACTACATATTACAATGTCACATTACAATGCAAAATATGAGCCATCAAACAAGGAAGTGATCAACTTACAATAAGGAGCACAAAATGCCAGAAGTAGTGCTCAGTAAAGTATCATACATGATTCTAAACACTACATCATGTCTTTTTAACAACATTTATATATATTAAATACATTCCTAGATCTCATAAATTATAAGAATAATATAATAATACCATACAACAAGGCTAGCCAAAGCTACAATTTTAAATTAATAAAACTATTATTACTTTAGATTGTACGAGTTTCCGAGATTTTTCTAATTTATCACTCAAAATCATATTACCACTTAGCGCCTAAACGGCTGAACCGATTTCATTGAAAATTGGTATGTAGATAGATTCAGTGCCGGAGGCGGACATAGACTACTTTTATCCCGAAAATCTGGTTTCCGAGTGAAACAAAACACATTTCAGAAGCGGGCAAAGACGAAAATAGTAATTAAAATGGTAGCTTAACTGGAATCGAAGTATTTACAAAAGCAGTGAAAGGCATTATTAGGTTTTATTAAGCAGGTCATATTTTAAATTCTTAAATTTGAATCATTTTAGATATAGTTGAAAACCTAATCGGAATGAACACAACATTAAACTTAATGTTAAAGTAATGTTTACTTTTAAGTACCTATAGTTACAACACTTATTGTATAAACTTATTGAAATAAATACATAAAACTATTATTAATATCAATAAATCCAGATCGAAATTAAAGTTTTCATGTACCTAATAATCGTTTTAAGTCTATAAAAATAGAAAATAATTGGACGGACGTCTAATTAGCCATTGCCCTTTAAAATAGTATTACAAAATCGTTCAAAAGTAAGCATTAATAATTGTAACTATCCTGAAAATTATGAATCGAGATTAAGGCCGCTATTAGACTATCATAGAAATATGATCATAGATGTGTGAGTCATTTTTATATGAAGAACAATATGACGGCATAATAACCGCATGTGATTCTTATTGTCTATGATCATAGAGGATCCTTTTTGACAGCTAGCGTACAAATAATAACATGATCAATAGACTAGTCTGTATGTAAATAGAATGTGTGTTGATATGATCCTACTTGTACTTTAGCTGTCAAAAAGAATCCCATAACTAGACTGAGACACTAGCGTAAACGTAGCCAGCCATAGCAACGGAAAACGGCTTGATAGGTGGTTTATGACGTATAATTGATCAATAAGTGTAATATGTAAAAATGAAGAACGTCATCATATAACATATACATATTTATATGATCATTTATCATTGATATTTAAATATGATAATGTAATACCGGCCGAAGATAACATGAGTCTTGCTTTGTAAAGTTTGCATCGAGTTTATGAGGTTTTATTTAATATCATGCAATAAATAAGGGCAGGTCTCAATTTATTTGAGTTATTGTGATCCAACAGGCAAAGACGGCGTATATTGGGAAAACAGCTTTCCCAATATACGCCGTCTTTGCCTGTTGGATCCGGTGTAAGTTAATATAAAATTAAATATAGAAACTTTTATAAATTAATGTCGTTTTTACGCTAAAATATCGAGCATTTACAAATTAATTATAGGATAAATATAACTCAGTGACTAATAACACGAATCTTAAATTTTATAATGGCACACTATTTGTTGAACATTTTTTTGAACAAAAAAAAGTAATCGTTTCTATTCCTACACATTAATGAAGTGCCAAGTGATTTATCACATACCCAGACCGTATTGTGGTGAATATTGATCGGTGTCATATCGATAACAAGAATTGACTCAATTTTAATACCGCCTTCAAAAGAGGCTACTGTAAAGATTCTTAAGTCCTTGAGAATATTTTAATGTGCCACTAAAACTAAAATTGACACAATAAAACCCCTAAGCATTATTTATTGCATGGAAAAGTTAAAAGGAAAATGCTAATTATGATGTGAGCGTTATCACTAGTTCGATATTTTTGTCTATGATATATAATATACATACACATTGCAATTCAAATGCCCTTTGACCGTTTCTTTTTAGGAATAAAATCGTGTAAAATTGTTTCCCAAACAAAAAAAATTGTCTTGCTTGCATTCGGAATAGCAAATATCGCATCAATCATAACTAGCATATATTTCAAATATAACGTAATCAACTAAACATAATTAAAATACAGATCTAAACCTAATATTTGACTTTGTATCAGTAAACCAAACAAAGGTAATAATTACTTTTTAACAATACGACGGCGACGCTAGAACATCTGCTACAACTGCACGCTTGACATAGGTGCTATCTATATCAGCCGAGACATAATATGAATATGACCACTAATTTATATAGAAATAGGCTGACGTCTTAATGCTATCTATAGTTAATATTCTCAAATAACAATTTAACTGACATTATTGCAATTCTCACTAAAATTTTACTTTGAATGGAATCTAAAACTATCATATTCTTAAATTGTATACACACATACAAAGTAGCGGGGTTTATAAAAAGAAGTGTTCAACAGTAACTGTATGAATAAATAGTTTAAAGTGTACATACACTATTTACAAGTGATATAAGTAACTCTTGTATTGTTCAGATAACAACGTAAATAAGTAGCTTTCTTAGGTAGGTACATGTATGCTGTCCTTCAAACTCTTATCTTCAGGTAAAGAAAATACGAGGCACAATCAATTGGAAACATAATTTAAACCACACAGTACTTTCTAATGCTTAACAAAAGTACTTTACGATTAAAACACTAGCATACTAAAAACCTTAACGTAACTATAATTTTAAGTCCAGTGACGTCAGAGTCTGTTACGCTTATCTACGAAAAATTATAGATATTGCTAGGCCCAGTGAGGTCAGTACGCATTCGCCTATAAAGTGCTCGATGTGAACATTACGTCAGCAATTTTTTTGAAGTCAGAGTATGAAATTATCAATTATTTTAAACATGTGTACGTGTAGTTTTGAAATTAAATTATTATGTGTATAAAATGTGATTATTTTCATACGTAGTGTCCTTGCTGGAAACTTAATAAAAAATTCTATCAAGTAGCATTCGCATTTGTGAAACATGTAACAAGGAACCAATCTTTGAAAATAAATATCAATACTATTTATATTTTGTCCTAAGAGTAAGTGAAGTTTGGAGGTTTAACACTAAATATCGTTGTTTTACTATCATATTTAAACAAAAATGCTAATTTCTATATACATACCGCTATTAAACTACAAAAATATTCGAACATATTAATTTATGGCAGCTTTAGTTATACACATACATATATTTTATTCATCTTCACAACAACGATTTAATATAATAAAACGTAAATATAATACTCATACGATTTAATTAATATCAAATTGCTTGTAAGTACATAAAGGCAGCTGGTTACATGGACATAGTTATGTATTAGCCAAAGATATACGAGAGATATGCCATCCGTACCAACATCTTTACTTTAAAGTTAAATAGAAATAATCTTTCTGTCGTAACGCAATAACTATATGACATGTTGGCATATCCCGAAATATCAGTAGTAAAAAACATCTCACTAAACTGTATAACGCCATTTATATCTATCTAACTGCGGTTGATAAACGACCTTGAATCGCCTTTTATGCTACTCAAATTTCGCAACGCAAAGCTTTCTCCACTGCCCGTGATTTATTCACGAAGAATAAGAAGTATTGTGTAACGTAGACAGGCTGAAAAGGCTGGTTTTATGCAGTGTGTAAATCGTCAAGATAAATGGCTGAATAACTGACTGACTGAAACTGTCATGATCAGAACGCCAAACTTTTAAAATGTCTTTATACGCATAATACCTAAAAAGCACAGTGCATAATAAGAATAGACAGCAAAAAGGCTACGGAACTAATTATGTCGACAATTTAAAAATCTAATACACAAATTCAAATTGCCAACCATTTACAAAGTCTAAGTAGTCGTTAGATCGACTAAAAAGGCTTAAGTAACTTATAACGCCAGTCAAACAAAAATTTGCCTATAAAGGTACTCACGGCTCGGGGCATTTAACAAAACTCTTTAAATTCAATTGGCCAGTATGTAGGTACATAATATCATACAAATAATATATTGTATCATTTCTATGCACAAATATACTTCTCTGTTGAATGTTTCTTAGAAAATAATAGTCGTTTTGATACGTAGACATTAAAATTTTTAGACGTTTTTAAATTGATTTATTCTGCGATTTAGTCATTTTGGTATTATAGTCATTTTACAATTAAGATGTCTTACTATTTTCATTTTATGCATTGTGTTTCTCAGGTATGTTGCATTTTTAAAAGTTTGGCGTTCTAATCATGACGGGACTGAAATGACTTGACTTTGCGAAACAAATATTGCGTGAATAGCTCATGCTACGTTTATCCACAATTCTATGTTTTCTAAGTATAGTGTAGTCAAATAAAACTAATTAGCGTAGCATAACATCTTTACCTCGAAGGTGTTTACAACAAAAACGCAACTGTAATAGGTACTTATTACATTTCGCTGGTTAAATTAGGTCTCATGAGAATAAGCCTATTATCCGGTAAGTATACATCAGATCTATAACTGAGTATCTTTTGTCATAAACTCCATATCTTATTTTGATTGAGCCGTAACTTATTCGAGGGCATAATTAATAAATTGTAATTAATTTTAATAAATATCTCTAGTGATGTTTTAAACATTGCGCTTAGTAAAATAGATATTCATGACATCAATTTTATTTCAATGATTAGGTACTACGAACAAGAGTCAACACGCACGACGGCTGTAAGTTTGTGATTTTGTGAGATATAATGTCGCATACTCATTGAGAATGACTTTTTATTAAGCAATAGTTAAACTCACCTTGTACCAAAATGTTAAAAAAACAAAGTCCACTAATAACATCTACGATAAGAAATTAATCACGCCTCTCAAAGTCACAATATGAGGTACCTAAGATATTGCATACATTTTATTACGAACCTCCAAAAATATTATAGCAATCAAATACAAAATCAATCTTTTTTTTTAATAATTATTATATATATATATATTGCTTAATCGATCGTTATTTCTTTAAGGTTTCACAACTTAGATTTTTTATAATAATTTATTTGGCAGTTGAACTAATCAATCATTTAAATGTCAACTCAATTTGTCGTTCTCGTACATAATTTATGAAAAATTCTTTCAGCATTCTTATAGAATCTTGTAATGTAATGCCGATGTCTATGTGTATTAAAGTTAAAATAGGTACACTACAAATGTTACCTACTTGTTCAATAGGACGTTCGTTTTGTCCCAAAATCTCCCATTATATGAAAGTTACTTATTCACAACAACTAAAAAATACAACAAAATGACTGGCCTTTAATTTTGACAAACTTTTAGATCTATTTAAGATCGTACATGTCCGACCGTGGGTCAATAAAACGTGGGGTTATTATTCTGCCGGAGTCAACGACAGGCGTGAGGAGTTCTTCTGATGGCACTTGGATGCGAATTCTGTTGTCTGAGGGTAGGTTTGTGGCTCCGTTGCTAGGGTAGAATCCTAGAGAGACAGGCTTGAGATGTTCATCATACCCTTTGTATTTGGAAGGGCTGATTGGGTGTAAATGTGAAGGACTTGCCGAGAGAGGGTTGTAGGTGACGTGAATGCGCACTACATCATCCGAGAGCGGGGATACGGAGGGCGGGTGCGGAGTAGCTCGCGGCGTAGAGTGCGTCGTGGACGGCGCCCTTTGTATACTCAGCCCGCAGATACCCGATCTGAAATAATAAATTTGCCAGTTGTAAATACCGAACATACTGACTAAAAATATAACTATGTGATATAGTAATTATAAAAAGTAACACATACTTATTTCAAATTTATTTTTATTAGTAGCTCTCAAATATAATAAAAAGTCGTACCTAATGGCCTAGTGGTGAAGGCACCTGCTTCGTAAATGCGAGGTCAGGGGTTTGAATCCGGGCAAGTACCAGTGTGATTTTCACATCATAAGTACTTTCTAAGTTTGTCTGAACATTACTGACTGACGGTGAAGGAAAACATCGTGAGGAAACATGGACTTATGAGGCAGTCTCAAATCGCCAATCCGCCTTGATTACAAGCGTAGCGATCAATGATTATGCCTTCTCTGTATGAGAAGAGGCCTGTCCCTGCAGTGGGATTATAATGGGCCGATATGAGATAATGAGTAGCTCTCACTGCTCATAATAGAAAATACAAAGGGTAATAAGTCGCCTATGCACATTACATATATTACAATACATTCGTATTAAATATAAATTAAACAAATATTTTATGTTATGAATGGTTATATAAGCTACGTTTGCGCTATGCAAGAGCCATAATCGTACAAAAGAAAAACTAAAAAGTCACTAAACATCGACGGATTTATAAAATACAAGACAAGTAGGTACATAGGTAATTGTTTCCTACATTAAATCTACATTACATGTAGCTGCTAATAGGAATACGGCCATAAATAGGAAGGTGTGAGTTGGATCACATGACTAATGAAACCAGGGTTATAGAAAACGAGCTTCATAATTTCAAGAATGAATACCAGAGTATAATTTCAGTTATGACAAGATTTGGTTTAACCAATGAAATGTTAAGTCTTGATTTATCACGATAGTGAAAAAGTATGAGATTTAATAAGTTGCAAAAAGCATGCACGCTCAGCAAGGCAATTGTCACAAAAACACTATGGTACTAGGAAAGTGACTAGAACGCAAAATGTCCACTTGTGATAAACGACAACATTGCAGAAAGCACACAGTTCGATTTGTAAAATGACGAGGTCGTTATAAACCTTACTAGCAAAATGACTACATCGCGAAAGTACTATTTTACTTGCAGGTCGTCAAAAGCCTTACTTGCAAAATGATTACATCGCAAAAATGCCACGATTAATATGTTATACATATTAATCGTAAATTAAAATACATGCATATACATTTTCTTATATTTTCTTGGTCTGCTTTTTTAACCCTTTCATGGACACTACTGTAGACATAATATATGCTTTATTGTCATCTCAGCCATATCCGTTTACTGTCCTGGAAAGTGTTAAGTTGGAAGTTGTTTTAAATATAATGATTGGCGTCACAGCTTTATTTCCAAGTGAAATAGCCATTAGGAACTCGCTAAGCGGACACCAACATTTCACCACGGCGTTGCACTCACCATTTATCACGTTGGTCAAAAGTGTCATATCGGCCCATTATTATCCCGCTGCAGGGAAAGGTCTCATCTCATACTGAGAAGGTATGAGCATTGATCGCCACGCTTGCTCAAGGCGGATTGGCGATTTCAGACTTCTTCCAGAAGTCCAGAATTTCGTACGATGTTTTCCTTCACGTCAGTCAGTAATGTCCAGATAAACTTATAAAGTACATACGATTTGGAAAATCACATTGGTACTTGCCCAGATTCAAACCCCTGACCTCGTGTTTACGAAGCGGGTGCCTTCACCACTGAGCCATTACGACTTGACACAAGCGTAAATAGCTTTAAAGGAATGTAGTCATTTTGTAATGTAGACTATAAGAGATGATAAAATTATATGATTTAGTCGTTTTGCGTGTGAAGACATTTTGCGATTATGACATTTTGAAATTAAGACTTATTGACATTCTACGATGTCGTCGTTTGTCATAAGTGGACATTTTGCGTTATAGTCACTTTCCTACCGACCCTTATTTTACTGAATATGGCATAATGCATTTCCAGTAATTATCTTTCTTATTATAGCGGAGAACTGATATTGCCTTTCTAAAATAAATGTATGGAATGGAGGTGCAACTATCTACAAAACATCTCACCCATCTGACCCGGTAGCGTCGTCGCTGACATTGCTGTGTGTGTCGAGAGAGTTGTCGGGCGCGTGGGAGCGTCCGCTCGAGAACACGCTCAGATCGGCTGTGCTTGTCACGCTCGTGTCAGCGAGCGAGCGCCGCGACCCCAGTGCTGACACGGAGTCATCGCACCGCATGCCCCCGGCGACTCCACTGTGTTCTGCACACAAAATACACACGTACAATACACTAGAGCACACTCAAAACTCAAATCAATACAGAACTTGCAGAAAATAATAACAACGAAATATTTCAACATTCATATTAAAAATATCAAATAAACGATGCGTATCATTCTCTACAAGTTCTAAAAATACTAGCCATTTTCAATACTTACAAGTTTCCCAAAGCAGCCTCATGCCTTCTATATTCTGCTCAGTGAGTGAAACAAAAGACAACATAAAACTGGCATTGCAAAACTTGCATTTAAAGAGTATAAATTTAAAGAAGTGCTTATTTCTGATAGCCAGCTTCATAAGCATACGACAAATACAGCATGCAAATAAAAACTTTTTGATGCTTACCTTGTATTTGATATTGATAACACAGGTCAAGCAAATATAGAGGGTTCTCACTTATTATTGCGTCAACGCTGCAGAATTTTCATTGAAATAAGTCAATATTGATTCACATTTTAAGTATATTTTGTTAGAGCCTAGCGGCATCTATCGAAGCACTTGTCTTACAGTTCTAATTTCAATGCAAAAGCAATTCAGATCGGCTATAAACGAGTGATAACCCTCATACGTATTTCAACAAAAAACGCACATGCATTTTTGTCAACTTAAAACAAATCTCTGCTCGTAGCCAAATAATAGATAAATTATTTTGCCTTTTTAATTATTTATATAATACATACTACTTACATTACATAAATAAAAGAACAAACATATAAAAAGGAATGTTTAAGGCTTGCTTCTTTTTCTTTTTCTTTTTATTTTGGTTGTATTTACAAGGTAACTGTTAGGTATGGGATTTTTGTTACGTTCAACGACGGAGCTCGGGATGGGAGAGTCAATGTGGATGTTCATGATTGCGTGGGAATTGCGGAGTGGTACGCCATGATGTAAATTCTCATCTGAAGTAAAAACGTACAACTAATTAAATAACCGTCTCAAACAATTTATATTAAAACCTCTATAATAAGGGTATTTAACAAATTTAGACGAGTTAGAAGATAATAAGCGCTCAAGGACATCTAAAGTATTCCATCCAGTTGGCTGCCTACTCCTAGTAAACCTTTTAAGCCGTGTTTTAAAGGAGTGAGACTTTAATGTGTATTGGTGTTAACTCATCCGCCAGTGTACAATGTACTAGAAATGGGTTTTTTTCTGAATAATTCCAATAAAATAATACCAGCCTGTTTACTGTCCCACTGCAGGACAAAGGCCTCTTCTCTAGAGAAGGCATGAGCATTAATCACCACGCTTTCTCAAGGCGGATTGGCAATTTCAGACTTTTTAAGTCCAGGTTCCTCACCATGTTTTCCTTCACCGTCAGTCAGAAATGTCCAAGATAAACTTAGAAAGAACATATGATTTGAAAAAGTAAATATTTTCTGTGAATCCAACAACTGTTCAATATAAAATTATAGTAGAATAGTGTTAAACAGTAGAAGTATGTTGGGTTGTGTTTACTTATCTACTTGCTGTAATAATGTACATAAAATAAATCATTTTAAATGTGACAATTTGAAGTACAACTAAAAGCGACACTGATAAGATATGTCTATGTCTACGTAATGCACTTGTATGTGATGTCTAAATATACGACCATAACATACCATGTACTATTCAAATGTTTTTGGTATGTAATATTTATCGGCGTTCCTCATACCACCACGGGCGGCAAAACTAAAAACGAAATAACACAATTACGGATTCCTTGCTATATTGTACAGTTGGAGTTCATAAACTACTCTCACAAAACTACTCGTAATCAGAGCAATTTCATGTATTTAGTATTACTTTATCCCTCAATTTCTGACATTCCAGACATAATACTAATCTGGATGACATAAAATCATATTGTTATATTTGCCAACTAGCAATATAACAAAATAAGTTACTTACTGATACAGTGCTAATTTAGCATTGTAAACAACTAAAATACGTAAACATTTCGAATCATTTTATTGTTTAATTAGATGTGTGTTCCCATGTTTTCTTATTTAATTCCTATTTAGGTTTGTTGATCTAAACTTAGAACTACAATCATAAATAATTAACAATTACTAGCGTACTCAAATACAAGACAAGAGAAAACATTAGATGATAGGGGTGGGTTCATGTGAGAACTTAAACATACTAACAACGTAATGCGAGTTGAGCAGAGATTCATTTGAAGCAGACGTGAACAAATGAGGTGAAAGTATACATCAATCGTTTTAGGAACACTAGTAACTTGCATTATATGTGCCTTGGCCCAACACAGGCCTGATATTAAGTGCTTTTATTAAAAATATATATTAATACGTGTTTGTAAGTAATATTAAAGAGAATAAATATAGAAGGGCGTAGCGTTACATTGAGAAGTAGCACAAACAATGCGAGAAGCTAGGGATCATCTTAAGACCTGAGGAGTTAACCGGTTATTAGAACTGAACATTGAGCGATATGAAAGCTGTTATACCATCTCCTCAAATCTTAAGACATGCCATGTTAAATGCATGTCATTTTAGTTGTGTTAATCGTGACATAAACCCACCGCCATACCACTATATAAACATGCTAGTGCAAAATTTGTTACATATTTAATATCTAAATTTAAATATGAATAACGGCTAAATTACCATTCTTGAGGATGGAACAATAATGAAATACAAACAAATCAGCAAGCTAATTAATGTGATATGTCATTAACACTCGTTTTATACTAAAAGCATCTCAACACTCGCACTTCGCAACTCAAAGTTCCAGTACATGTTGGACCAGTTTTCTGTACTAATGTGTTGGCGCAAAACATTTGATTTATTGAGTCAACGCGTTAAACCACGGGCGGGTACAGGGGTTCTTCCCAACATGTAAAGAATCTTTTAGTTACAAGCAATTCGAATAACAATCAACCATAACATTACAATAGGATTATCGAAGTAATTTCATATCAAGCCTAACTAAACTAGCGAATATAGCAATATCAAATTCTAACACATGTCTAGTATTAAACGATTAGGTAAATTACCCTAACATAACATCGCCAAGAAGTAATAATATCAAAAATTTTGCTACAGACTATTTTTATACTTTATTTAATAAGACATTTTTTTTGTACCAGTACTCAGTAAATAATAGAAAACGTATCTATTTTCAATATTTTATGAACTCGCTTTATACTTTTATTACAAATACATCTGAATTTCACATATTTAACAAGACCCAATCTATTTTAAAAATAGAATCGTGAGAAACTAAGGCACTAACAAATTGATCCTTGACCATTATTGATGCTAATATAATTTAATAATAAATAAACTTACAACATTATTAAGGCTATTCAAATAGTTATCGTTTATAAGCCAAAAAGTTTAACTTATTTGAATTTATTGCAACATCTAAAATTGCCAATCAATCACTACCTAATGTAAATACCTATCCGATTACATTGTAATCAAATTGAACGAACACAACATAAACATTCAGTTATATAATATTCTGTGTGAAAAGGGCGATGATTAAACATTACTGCTAAACGTGTACAGGCTAATATCTACTAATTAAGCCTCTTTTATGTCACTTTTTGGAATGTTACTTCTTTTAATATATTATTTGATTAATAATTACAATAATACTTTCTATAGTCAGATTATCGATTCAAAGGTAAAATATGCAAATTTTGTATTAAGATTCAGAATATTATTCTAACAATAAGTATGATTTTTTTACCTTATCCAATGAACTATTAAGAGAATGTATACTTACTTTCAAATATTCTAAACGTTTCTAAACAAACTACTTTCAGATTAAGGTATTACAATAGCTTGGTAAGGTATTTTGTGATAAAATATAGGCAACATGACAGAACTTAACATACCCAGCAATGGATATGAGATAACTACATAGTTATAGCACTTAATAGTTCTGTCAGAATATCCTTGGACATAATACATAAGTATATAGTACCATTCATACTTAAACTTAAAGTATAGCGTCATTTGCTACAAAAGTAACATTATACTGTGTAATATAATATGCATGTTCCCTATATGTAGTGTCAAATCTCATAATGGCTTTTTCAAAGATATAATTCATTTGCTCTTAAATTCTATACTTTAATATGTTCTAATAAAAGTGTCCTAAAATTTATTGCAGTACCTAACTATTACAGGCTGATAATTTGATAAAAAATCGTATGAATATGTGGAAACATTGGGTTCATTTGTATCAATTTTGTAAATTTGAGCTAAATTTTAATTAAAAACGCATCACTTATAATCTCATTGTAATACTATACTTATGACTTATACATTCTCTTGAAGTAAATGCGTTATTGTATAACTAAATCGTACGTCTATCAAGTGCCGAGATCCTATGGTCTGTGACCAACACGATTCGGCATTAGTTTACGTATTAGGCTTGAAAGTAATGTACACTGCTGGCAGTATGTAACATTGAGCTACTGACAGACTAACGATTCTTTTAACTACTAACTATAACTACCTGAACACTTCATTAAGCTGTAACACATTGTTCCTTACTGATATACACGCAGTCTGTATTGTGAAAAATACTAACTAATTAATAATACCTAATAGGCATGTTTACATACCTCCTAAATATTATGAATTATTCATATACGAAATGCTTTTATGAATTTTTTTTCCCGCATAATTGTTCCTTAATTTAATATTTATTATCGTATTGAAAATTTAATTATAAATAATTAAATTAAAAACATTGAAATAAAATAGAATTTGTTATCCCGTAATAACTTCAGATTCGTTTTGACCAAATTCAACTGTCCTAATGAAACTGGTATAACTTTTTTATATTTACATTTAAGAAACACATATATGCTTGGCCTAGGAGGCCTATGTCCAGTAGTGGAAGCCTTATTTAAAGAGCCCACTATATTTAATCAAATCAGCCCGATTTGCTGATTTTTTTTATTCCGTAGGGAATTTGATCTGCTGTTATGTATGTTATCAGTAATATTGAGACAAATAAAGACTTGCTATTATGTATAATCCTACGTCCAACGCTTATTATTATATATGCAATCATATAGATCTAATAAGAGTTAACATGTGATCGCATAACCTACCTTGGATCAACAGTATATATAAATATAGATACAAGTATAGGGCACATTTATTTATTTATTTGTACTTGTTATATTCGGCAACTACATCATGATTTACTGAGGAAATCTGAGTAGCATCCTAAATTGATATGGAATACACGCTAAGCGTATTTTTGTGATTTATTTAATAAAATAGCAGTTTGAATATCTAGACCAGCAATGCTGCGAAATGGCCTTGGTTTATTACTATCCACACTTAAGTTCCGTTCTACACACGTGTTTAAACCCTTTCTAAACAAACCTTTAGTCTTAAAGACAAACACACTTTCCAAACTTAAAGTAGCTACGACCAGAAGTTATATTTACATTCGATTTTATTATATGTAGTTATAGATTTATGATATGATAAGTAAACAATCATAAAGACTAATTTAGCATCCTTTGCAGCTTTGTTCAGTATCTTCAAAGGTTCCTATAAAATCAATGTATAAAATGTTCCAACTTCGATATGATCAGATAATAAATATTTACAATAGCATATGCAAAGTTGAAAAAAAATACAGAACTAATGAGTAGTCTAGCTAAGTTCTAGTTGCTATAGCGGCAAAGCTACTGAGGCGAACAAGATAATAAATTACATGGTCTAAGAAACACCAAGCAAATGGAAAATAAGTAAATTCGCAAAAATAGCAAGAATTTAAATAAAATTTTAATGACAGTTGCGTTCATTGAAAGATTTGAAAGATGATTAGAAAGAGAAAAGTAAATTAAGTCATACTATATTTGAAAGCAATTGCAAAACGAAATGTTAACTAAGTAATCTAGTTGCAATAAGACTTGTGCATGACATACTTTGTTTCTATAAAACTTTCTAACACACGCATCTAACGGAACTTAAGGTGAACGACTGATTGTAAGGATAGATCTCCGTATTATATCGTAATTTTTACATTAAGTGTTCAAAGCACGACGGCCCAGATTTCTAAAATACCACGTGGCAATATGTTTTTCGCCTAAACCAATGAGATTCCCCATTATGCCTACATACAGCTCATGAGCTCAACCTAATCCTATTTATGAAAAATACAATTAAAATTTTAACTACTAAAAAGTAATCATAACGACTGTATAAAATCAATCAAAAACATGCAATGATGATTACAAACAATTGAAAAATAGACCATGCAAATGAGATTGATGCGACGTATCGGACGGCATGCTAAATTTTGTGTAGGTAAATACGGCTATAGGAAAGCAGCTTTGCACTATTTAATAATTCGACACAAATTCGCATCAAACAGCAAAACGAAATAACTTATATGAATATTACCAACACACTATAATGCATTTCCTCAATTTATAGCTCCACAATTTAGTTACCTGAACTGTAGTGCCCACAACGAATATAAAAACTAAGAACTCATAACGGTATTGTTGAAACTATGTACCCGCATTGTTCACAATTATTTAACAGAATGTCAGCTACACAAGACAAACAATATTATAGATCCACGACACCTAAATTTCCTTAATTTAAGCTAAATTTCGTTGGCAAGAATGAACCACAGAGCAAAACGCACACAAAAGCAAAGATGTAAAAATACAACTAAAATTTGGTTAGTATAAATATATTTTAGCTATACGGTAGATAAATTTCAAATTCCGCCGTGAGTTCCTAGCCTAAATTAAATGCGAATGGTTTTACGAATAAATGAATAAGTTTTATAAATGCGTGAAGTGATCAGAGCCGAGGCTCTCGTCGGAGGTGGTACGCGAAGTGGGTAGAGATGCTTCCAGATTACCTGACACTGTGTCACTCTGTGACACTCGAAGCTCCTGCAATTCCATTGCAGCTTTCTCACGTCTGCAACAACGACAATAGTTAATTTAGAATAATAACTAAAGAGAGATAACAAAAACAAAACGTTTTAAATATTATAACTAACTTTAAATGCTTGCTCGAAACTGAATTCACACTGTCCCCCATCCCAGATAAAAGAGTATCATTGTAGGCGTTTCCTCGTTCCCTAACAACAAGTTAATCTTATTAATAATGTCATTATAGTAGATTTATTTTCCACATATATAATAAAACAACAAAATAAAAATTAATTACATTATACAGAAGTTTGCATTGTGGTTACAATCTGTGTATTTGATTAAGGATGAAGCAGTTTGTAAATATACACAGTTTTTTTGATTGAGTTAATAAATTAACAAACTAACAATCTGTTATCATGTCAAAATCGTTCAATACTTTCATTGTAGCTGAATAGTTAATAAACCCCTAGAAGTAACTTACTTAAAATTTGGAAGACATTCGAATAAGAAAGTCCATACACGATTATAAATCGCTATAATTATTTATCATTTTAAATGATTTAGTAGAAAAAGAAAAATTAATAAATACAGTTAATACTTATACATATTTCTCACCGTAATATCACAGTTGCTCTCGCCTGCTTTTCAGTCTCAGTAAAATTTTCCGCTCGCTGTCCAATTTTTTGCTTCTTATCTGGTTCTACGAATACGCCGAGCTGTCGCTTCGGTAGCTCGTTGGACGGTGGTGGACCAGGGTAATCGAGCTTGGCTCGTTTCAGCTCTTCCATAGATCGCTCCAAATGATAAATAACAATGTCGTCTTCAAAACCAAAGTCTTTGTGTAGCTTAACCTACAATCAACAAATTCATAGAAATTATTATTATACCAGTACAACGAAAAATGGCATTATAATTATAATTAACCGACCTGAATATAATTAACAATAAGATCCATGTCATTCAACTTCATTATCGCCTTCTTGTGCAGTTTGAGTATTGTGTAAGCCATCGCCGTAACCACTCTCTCTCCATCCAACAAATATATATCCCACACCCTTAAACATAGGCTAAATGGCACTCTTTCAACAAAGCAAACAAAGAACCATTTAAGAGAATATAGAATGGCGTCCAAGCCAAATTTGTCGAAATGTTGTTTTAATTTTGGCATAAATTTTGTGAGTATTTTATCATGGTGCTCTAGAAATCTTGTTAATTTTGGAAATCCTTCTATATACAGACCATGCATTGCATATTTCTTATCTGAAAGTAGCACAGCCAATGCCCAAAATGCATCTTCCTCGTCCATATACATGAGTAGGACGCCAGCCAGTCCAGACATTCCCTGACAGTAACCAACTTCTGAATTATACATGCTATAAGCACAGAGAACATTGAACAGCGAGCACTGTTTCTCTGAATATCTTTCTCTATAAAATTGATGTTCTCGAAACTGTCTATTCACATCTGAATCTATTTGTCTAACATCAGTGGACCATAGTTTGGCTAGTTTTAACATTTCTAGAAACTTTCCAGGATTTGCTGACTTCACTTTGTTAACGTCCATCAACTTGCACCATACTTTTATTCGAAGTGAATTTGGAATGCCTTTATAAATTCGCCTGTGGAGTTTTTCTTTTGTGGCTGATGTGTCCCAGTTTCCAAGCATTTTAACCCATTTTTTTTCTCTTTCCACTTCAATATTGACCTTTTGGGGCGCCGTTTTCTGAGGCAGACGTTCATCATGTATGAAACCATATCTGAAAGGGTGGTGATTTAATTCAGAATTAAAATTAAATTAAAAATTTTCAAAACCCGCATCATACAATATATGAGTACAGAATACAAAAGAGTACAAAATAACTAAAAAATTTAATTCGCCATTTTGTGGTGTCGGCCATCTTGGATTTGAAATTTATTAAAGTGTAGGTAGTATTCTACTAGACAAGCCCTTTCATTTGATACCTATAGTGAGGGAATTGTGAAAAAATATAGTACTTAATCCACCATTTTGTGGCGGCAGCCACCTTGGACTTTTTCCTCCAAGATTTTCATCATACATAGCTAAGAACACTCCCGACTAATTCATCTTCCAAAAAAAAACAAATTCAAAATCGGTTCATCCGTTCGGTTCGGAAGCTACAATGCCACAGACAGACACACACACAGACACGTCAAACTTATAATAACACTCCGTCGTTTTTGCGTCGAGGGTTAAAACAGATGAAGATAGTTAAAAATCACACACAAGATTTTATAATATTGTAATCATAATTATATATGCTAGCTAAATCAATGTAATACATCAAAACAGCAAGCCGAAATCAAAACATTGAAACTGCGTTTGTACTACGCGATACGGTACTACGTGTGTACTACGGTAGTAGATCCACGCTGATTTTAGCATGAATGGGCCGGATCGACGGAGGAAGTATTACCCTCTCATAGAAGATCGACGTAAGAGTAATAGTATCCGCACTATTACGTTTCGTTCGGTGAGTCAGAGTGTTGAAGGCTCATTTTCCCCTCTTCCCTTTTTCTTCACCTCCCGTAATCCTTTTACCTATTCCACTTCTTCAAGGTAGGCAGCGGCTACGCAGAGTCCTGGCATTGCAGGAGCAATGCTTTTTTAATTGAAGTAGGTCGTTTTTGGATTTAGTCACTAGTAGTGAGTAGAGTGGTTATTTATGGTTTGACAACCATGCCTAAATAAGCTCTATCGACGATTCCATATTTGGTGAAAGATTCTGTCGTCGATTCACTCATGTATTAATCGTTATGTCGACGAATCGTTCGTACTGGAAAGGTTCAGTCGTCGATTCGCTCATGACTAAATCGTTTTGTCGGTGAATCGTTCGTAGTTGGAAGGTTCTGTCGTAGAACAACTCAAAAAAGAAACATTCTTTCGGCGGCTCATTCCGCAGAGAAACGTTTGGGAACCAATGGGAATAGCGACATCTGACATTTTCCAAAGTAAGTAGCAGTAGAGGTAACATAACAAATACTGATATTTCCTATATTTATAAATCACACCGCCTAAGTTTGAACATCTTATCTTTATCGTATTTATCAAATGAGTTGGTTTAAAAGATAGTACCATATCTGATTAAGAGTTCGACAAGGAATCATGGTCTCGTACGCAGTTATTTATATATTAGGTACTGTAGTAAGTTAAGAACATAATTGTACTAGGATTTATTTGGTTAGTTGTACACCTTTAAATTTAATTTATTACCTATAGTAGTACCAGAAACTAGGCAGTTTTAATATGATTAAACATATTATAATGAATTGATTACTTTCAACATATCAAACATTAACAAGTATCTAATGATTGATTTTGTCCTACATCTGTGAAGAAAGTGATAGGTTGCTCAAATATAATAGGTAAGTAAATGTAATATACTTAAATAACTAGCTTTCCGCGGTGCGGTTTCATACGCGTCTTTGCTTACTGCTCTGCTCCCGTCGACAGTAGGGTGATGTTACATAGCCTATGACCTTTCTCGAGAACAGGGCTATCATACGCAAAAAGAATTTTTCGAATCCGACTGGTAGTTCCAGAGATTAGCATGTTTCACTAAGACATGTGTTAAAAGACCACTTTTTCGGACATCCTCTTTTTATTACAAAAACGTATAAAACTAATCATTTAAAACGCTACAGTAAAACTGCAGAGTGACAAATATGATTAGTTTAGTTAGAATATTTTTTTGAAATATAATTATTTTTCTTCCAGATAAACTTAAAAAATTATTTATACTAAAAACTAAAACAAGTAAATCTACAAAAAAATAAAAACCGAATTTAAAAAAAAGATGTCTTCGTTTCTAAGCAAGATACGATGTTCGTGATTACTTTAAAATGGCCTTTAATATAGAGTATAGCTACATATTTTTTAATAATTATTTGTTTTACTTTTTAGCATTAAATACTTTTTTAACTTTATAAGGCTTAAAAAATGTACACTAGCGTTTTAAATGATTAGTTGCATACGTTTTTGTAATAAAAAAGGATGTCCGAAAAAGTGGTATTTTAACACATAGTGCGTTCAAACAAACAAACATACAAACTCTTTCGCTTTGTATAATAGTTTATTAATATAGAAGTATAGATTAACAACCATAACTCAGTCTAGCTAACTCTCTCATGTAACTGTAAAGTTATAGTATTATTTAAGTATTTGATCGTACTGTTACAGAAGTTTCATGTTTTCGGCTAGACATTTACAAAACAAGTAGACCGCACATTTATTTATCAAGTAAATAATGATAGCACACAGTATAGACAGTTAGTTTACAATAAATCTGTCTAAAAATGAGAAATCTGCACTTAATTTATAAAGCGGAAGAGTTTGTTTGTTAGCTTGATGCTTGTTTGTATAATAGCGCTATGTGTTAAAATACCACTTTTTCGGACATCCTCTTTTTCTTGAACTACTGGTCAGATTTGAATAATACTTTTTGTGTTCTGTTAGCCTAAGTAGTTCTTAAGAAAGGCTATGTAACATCGCGCTGCGATCGATGAGAGCAGCGTAGTAACCAAAAAAAATTACTTAAAGCGGGTGAAACTGCGCTGCGAAAAGCTTGTAACTATAATAAAATACTTAGCACAGTTTACGTAAACCTGTGCTTATAATAAATAATTTTACCACAGCAGGAGCAACAGTCAGTGTCAACACCTTCACAATTTTCGAAGCATTGGTATAATCACTAGTAAAGTTTGTATGTTCAAGTGCCTGTAGCAAAAGTAGATAGAAAGGCAGATTAAATTAATCTAGGGATTGGACTGATTTTTGGTGTCTGTCAGTGCACTGTTTTGGCTTATCATTATGTAGGTACCTTTTGCTATAATGATTAATTCTCTAGAATCGAATTCTCAAGCTTGAGTATATGAGATAATTAGTACATTCCTGCATGTAAAGTTAGTATAGTATGTTACTTAATACATGTTCATAGAAATTGTATCTATACATTCTCAATATATGTAAATGTCCAGTTAGGCATACAATGTTTATGTTTTGTAAATACGAGTAATTCAACTTTATTTGCATAGAAAGTCAAAATAGTTACAATAATTTAGGAATATTAATAAGCTTATTTAAGATCATCAATATTAAAAGAGGTGATTGTCATTTTAATCAAATCTGTACAGCATAGTACGCACAGATAAAATTTTGTATAACTTTGACATTAGTCATCATAAATGTTGTGATGCAAACACTGCAATGTTAACATTACCTGAATACTTCACTTTCCAAATATAGGTAATTGAAAACAAATAACATTCAAACTGACAGAAGATAGCAACAAGCATGTAATCTTTTTCTTAGTTGTGCACTCTTGGCAGAGTGGTCTTGGTTATGGGTGGATCCACTTGAATGCCCTCCTTGCTATAAGTCTTTATTCAGCTCTATTTAAGGCATTGTGAAAGCAGTCAGACTTGGTGGTATTAGTGAGGGACTTAATTAGGTGCATATAAAGCATGTAAATATTAACCTTAATTATATATTATGAATAACTTTCTTATAAAATGAACAATTTATTAATTTTATCCCTGTATAAATTTGTCAATACTATTATAAAAATATAGGCGTGTACCTACTCTCACTATAGCACACACTCAGGGACTCTTATAATACTTGGATAGTCCTTTATGTCTGGGTTGCAAGACGCTAGTTTTTCAAGCTAGGATGGCAAGCTAGTTCTCTTCTAAACTGTCCTGGCTTGGAACAAGCTAGTTCTGTTTACATGAGGCTAGTTTATTTTAAGCTAGTATTTTTGCAGTGACTGAGATGACCATGAATTTTTGTCAGTTCTTGGGAATATGTTGCTCTTAAATTATACTTTTTAAATTTATCTCCTTATTTACTTTGGGCATCTTATAATCTCAAAAACATGTTGTGGTTAGAAAAAGAAACAAAACATGTGTGTGAAAAAGAAACAACATTCCTCCTTACAAGCCAACTGAAAACTAGCTTCGCTGACCACATGAAGCTAGAACACAAGCCAGAATAGTAAAATCAGTGGTGAGAGGCGCTACTAGCCTCAAAAATGGAACTCAATCTTATTAAAAACTGTCATAGCTTCTCAACTAAGCTTACTAGCTTAGAAATGAAGCTAGTTCTGTCTTCGTATAGACAGAACTAGCTTCATCATTCTTGCCAGAAGTACTAACTTGCTAGCTTTCTGACAATAGCTTGCTGTCCTAGCTTGAAAAACTAGCCTCGTGTAAACTGGGCATTAGAGATATATGCTTGAAAAATAGTCTCTCATTCTTAGAGAATAAAATTACAACTATTACTACAGCACAGCTTTACCACTCTTCATGTCTTAAAAGTTACCTTGATAAAATTAGCAAATCAGTAAAGAATCATGTAAAGCTAGTAAAATGAGATATAATTATATCATTCACAATTCGCCACTGAGATTTAAAAATAAAGGAAAATATGATGCAAGTACATAAATAAGTTAGGGTATTTTATGTCAAAGATATAAAGCTCTAAAAAAATACAAATTTTTTACAAAATTAAAGTCAACCATGAAGCAACAGCACATAGCAAATAACATTGCATAGCTATGGAAGTTGTCAAAATCGCATGTTAAATTCGCAGGATGGCGCAAGCTAGGTACATACCGATCTGTTTTGTGGTACTCTTCGAACTCCGGGTCCTCCCAAGGATCGATTTGGCCGACGAGGTTTTCTCGCCCTCTCTCGTATCTTTGGAAAATGCGCTCCCGCTCCTCGGCAGCCCGTGCCAACAGTGCCTCCTCGTTCATAACACAGCCTGGTCATGCCACATTCCGAAAGACCTAACGACCTACAACCATTTATCCTAGCAACGACCTATGAAATACTGTGCTTACTTTTGATACAATCGACGCGTTCATGGGATAACCATTATAGCCAATAATAATAAAAACATCACGCCCAAAAGTGAAAATTCTTGCGACGCTAGAGGATTTGACGTGCTGTCATGTCATATTTATTGTAAGATATTGGCTGCAGACAATCACAATGGAATCTACATGGACTAAAATGATAACGAACGAAATAAAGCTATATGGACATATATATTTTGTATACTCCAAACATATAGATTTTGTTTAATTCAACTTAATGAAGTACGCCCTCTTTAGCAATTTAGAACAAGAACATTAAGAAATTTCGAAACGAAACGAAACTTGAAACAGAGAGGGCTCTTTTATTTGAACAACAGATGCAGTAATTAAACGTATTTAGAGACTACTTACACGTACTCATTTTGTAGTTTGTTGCCCTTCAACTGTGGCGCTTCTAAACGTCAAATGTGCGCATCTGTGGCGCTATTTGGCGCGATTTGCAAAAATTTAAATCTCGCGGCTGCGCAGTTTTAATATCGTCATATCTTTTAATTATTATATGGCAGGTGTATATAAAACTTATGTCATTGGAATCGTCATTTAATATACTTCATATCAAAACATATATTAAGTCCGAGTAAAGAGTTTTTATATTGTTAATACTCATTTCAAAAAAGGTCGAATTTTTTTAACGGCTAAAGTTATAAAAATGGTTAAAAATTGAATAAAATACCCGTATTTGTAAAAAAGTTATAGTTAATATACATAAATATACATTAAACACTATATATAATAAAAAACAATATACCCTCTTCATATAAAATATCATATTTTAAGCCATGACAATGCCGGGCGGGAGCGAAAACCGGGCGCGGCCGAGCGTAAGTGTAAACAATCGCTTCATATTTTTATAAATTATCAAAATACTTACAGTTTTGGCTTTGTTACACTGTAGTATATTTAATAAACTTATCTTAAACACAAATTGCAGCTCTTCTAACTGCTTTTTTTCACATATATAACACAAATACACCAAACACTATGAAAAAAACCGTTGAAAACGGGTACTTGCACATTTGTGTTCCAAACTTCACCAAAATTATGTTTTTTTACAAATAAAACGTGATAATTATATATTACATGACCTAATTAACGTTTTTATCAAAAAACAATACTGGAAAATGATAAAATAAACGATATATAACAATAGAAAAACCAACCAAGGAGGTCGTTCGCGCGTGTAAACAACACTGACAAGAATTTTTTTCAATCGCTTAAATTTGTATAAATTTTTAAAATACTTACAATTTTGGCTTTTCCACATTGTAGTATATTTATTAAACTTATCACAAACACAAATTGCAGCTCTTCTAACTGCTTTTTTTCACATATATAACACAAATACACCAAACACTATGAAAAAAACGGGCACTTGCACATTTGTGTTCCAAACTTCACCAAAATTATGTTTTTTTACAAATAAAACGTGATAATTAAATATTACATGACCTAATTAACGTTTGTATCAAAAAACAATACTGGCTAATGATAAAATAAACGATATATAACAATATAAATACCAACCAAAGAGGTCGGTCGCGCGCGTAAACAACACTGACAAGTAACTTTTTTGACAATTTTTATTTGACATTAAATATGGTAGAATTATATAGTGTTGGGTATCGTTATTATCTGCATTTAGTCGACTATAACCGTAAAAATCGGTGAGTTCTACCAAATTACACAGTTCGAGTATTAGCGATTTTAAAAAAGGTAGAATTTTTTTTTCGCCTCCATTTTGCATCGACCCCGAGCGGGTGTCGCCACAGATGCGGGCTTTTTGACAGACACCCCGAGAGGGTGTCGCCACAGACGAGGGGAATGGACATGAAACCAGTGATGGACAAAAAAACTAAATCTTGTAGAATTAGAGTAGGAATGAGTTAGAATGTCGAAAATATTTATTGACCTTAGAGAAAAGTCATCGTGCTATTAATGTTTGAAGTTTCAGTTAGTTTCATTTAAATCCAGTCATACAATTCAATAAAGTGTAAGGTACAAAATGCCCTGTCATTGGAAAATTGTTTTTGCGGCTATGGATATGGCAATTTTCAACACACAACACAATTCGCCTTTGCATTATAATTATAATTATTATAGCTTTATTAAAATCAGAAGATTTTTGTTGCTTGGATTAACCATGAAATTAAGATACTGACACTGTGCTGTTACTCTAGAAAGGTTATGTATTTCATGTTTTTTTAGCAATGTCCATTAATGGTGCACTTAAAGTTTCTTAAATCATAATTAAAATCGATTTGTGTAATCGATTATTTGTATTTGAATTTTATTACTTCAAATATTTATAAGCATTAATGCTTATGCCCTGTTGTATTTATTGGTAATATTAAGATAATAATCAATGAGACAAATAATCTAATAAATGTAATTTAAGTTAAGCTTTGACCTCTAAATGCTTATTAGAATTACTGATAGACTGGAAAATTTACCGCCAGATGTTAAATTTGTAGAACACTGAATAAAAGGAATTAAAAAACTATTAGGAATGAAAATACAAAAATAATACAAATTATTGCTTAAAGTGCATTACTGGTGCTTGTCCCACGCATTTCCAATATTTTCCAGCTGAAAGATCTGCGCAGATGACACCACTGTTGAGTTGTGTCATCTTGTTGAGGGTAAGTACCAAAGTGTTAGTTTTTTTCGTCCATTCTTGTGTATATGAGCACATACGAGATAACTACTGGTCATTAGATCTTCTAACTTCTAGCGAGTTGTAACCCTGACACCCCGAGAGAAAATTTATTTCTCATTGCGTACTTACCTACATCAACGTGGAAAAATAGGTAAGTACCTACACGAAATCACGAATTTACGCAGGTATACTTTTTTAAAAATCTGCAATATAACCACACACTTACTTTTAGCATTCACATATTATTATATACCTGCTTATTTTTTTCCGGATGAAGAATAATTGTTTGCTTAAATCAAATAAATATAATTACAATATCTTTGTGTTTTAATAACCCACACAGCTGTATGTACCTAGGCACTTCATACCATAGTTGGGTTTTAACGAAGAAAAAATGTTCAATATAAACTTTATACTTACTCATTATTTATTTACCAAACACAAAGTTATGTATGCTGCCTAGACATGCGTCTGATATCACTTAACACACACCTAACGTAGTCTGTTCAGAAAGAGAACCGTCGCAGGATTTGAGAGCGCAATTGTGCCTCATTAGTCATTAGTTCATTACCTATTTTGTTTAGTGGGCAATATTATAGTGCGTTTGCTTCGTTACTAACTATTATTACCTTAATAATTTACTTAATAAATAATAATAATTATTATCAATTTACATGTAATAATCGGACCGTTAGTTCACAATTTGGCCACGACGGTTCTCTTCAAACAATTTGAATATTTAGATAGCTATCGCTAAGTACTACGGGAGTAAGATTCGTTAATTAGTTAGCCGAGTAGCCGCTGTTCGACGACGCTATCTTATTCTTATTCACATTGGTATCGCCAGCCATCGTTTGTTTACGTTTTGATTTGATATTTTTTTATTTACTTAGCACGTGAACAGTGCAATCGTGTTTTGTTATGCTTTGTTTTGTTGCGGAGCAAAATTATTTAAATGTGAATGAGTATTTTGCATTCTATGATATTAGATAATAAATATTATGTACTGCATTCCTAATTAGTTTGTGTTCCTTTTGTATACATCATAGAACTAAATTTTATTTTTCAAAATATATAGGTAGACTGTTCCCTATGCGCCAAAAATTTATCTAGCTTAGCTAGTGCCAACCAAACACGCGTTCCGTCTGAATCAAATAAATATCGGATTATCGATTCAATAATCAATAGTACTCCAGTGAATAAAGAATGGAGAATGTTACTAGGTGTGGAATACCTATCGCTTGAAACTTTATTACTACTTAGATTGGTCTTAGATATTTAATTTTTTTACTCTATAGTTTAGACCTGGCTCCAAGCTGCTTTTACCTGTTACCAAAACTTAAGAAAAAGGGTAAGGATATGAAATTATTGACCTAAGAAGAAGTGAAGAACACCGTTTCAGCGTTTCTTAGACAAAGACAAATCATTTTTTATGGAAGTTTATACAAATTAATTAATCGCTCCGATGAATGTATTGGTGTTGTAGGCAAATAATTTAAAAAATAAAAATGAGTTTTGGTAAATATTTTACCTCCTTCCATTCAGCGAATTCATAAGTACTCTCGTATAATCTTATATCACAAGCAGTGTTTTTGTTCATTTTCATTTTTCTATAGCGTGCAGTTCAAAATCTATTGGAAATTGGAAAAGTTGTATAGAATTTTATGAGCTTTCATTTAGTAGAAACACATTTTTCTCAACGACGCACCGTTTTTGGGATAGTAGCGATAAACTGAAAAATGGGTGCTTTAAATCCCTCCCCCTCCTCCAGCTCACTTCCTAGGAGAGGGGACTTTTATTATTTTCACTCCCTGATCACCCTAAACACGTTTCTGAAGAAATTGCTAAGTTAATCGCTCACGCACTCTACACCCCCTTTTTAGCCATTCGTTGACTGGACTATAGCTTGATAACTGCACGTTATTCGCAACTAATTCAGTTAGTAGCTATCGAACTAACTAAGACACGGATACCGTTAATAAGCAACGGTTATTGATATCGATATTATAACCAATCAAATTATCAGGAAGATCCGGGCAGCCCAATGCCAAGTTGAAACATGTCGCAAAGCGTCAAGTGGCATCAACAATCGCTTCAAGGTCACAGGCACCGACGTAAGAAAGTTAATATCTGTATCCGCGAATCTTGACACCAAATATTTTTATCCGAATCCGTATCCGCGTGTAGGAATCTTTCAATCTAGGGGGATTTAATTCAAAATATATTTATTTTATAATATAGTATAGTAACATCCTATTTAATTTACTATTTGGGTTAAAAAAACTTAATAAAAATGTTGAAGTGGGAAGTGGGTACCCCAAAAAAGCAACTCTGTGAGCCACATCGGTTATTTGGTTCTCCTGCAGATTTATTCGTTTCTTAAACGATCGCGCAAGGGCGAGCAGGCTATGTTAGGCGTCTCCCTAACATAGCCCGCTCGCCCTCTGAGCGACTTAGAGCTTTCTGATAAGACCCATAGTTATCGAATACGTCTCTGCTCCGTATGTCATCACTGGCAACACACACGAGTGAAAGACCTTAGTATTGAGACATTGCGGTAATGCGGACGAGAAGATATGTTGGAGCTTTCCGAACACTGCCCAGCCTAGTTGGATTCGACGAGTGACTTCTTTCTCGAAATCGGACTTACCTAATCGGACTGTTTGTCCCAGGTATATGTACTCATCAACGAATTCGAGCATCGAGCCTTCGACCGTAATAGGAATGGGTGTTGTCCATGTTCATTTTTAGGCCCACTAGTCAAGACTGTACTGAGATCATCGAGCATTGGACTGAGGTATTCCACGGTCTCAGCCATGATCACGATATCGTCAGCGAATTGAAGGTGAGTGATGTACTCGCCGTTTATGTTGATGTCAAGTCCATTCCATATCAGAAGCTTGAACGATGTGTTCAGTCCAGAGCAGTGGTGAACAGTTTCGGTGATATAACATCTCCCTATCGTACTTCTCGTTACAACTGGATAGGTCTTGGGCTCTGACCATTAATTCGTACTATGTCAGTACGAATTAATGGCAGCGTTTTCATACAAACACTTCAGCACATCGCTGTATTTATAGTCAATATGGCACCATTGGAGACACTGCAGCACGGTCTAAATCTCCATCTAATCAAAGGATTTCTCATAGTCCAGAAACGCTAAGCATAGGGGCCGGCTATACTCTGCGTGCTTATGTATAACCTGCCGCAGCGTGTGTATGTGGTCTATGGTACTAAAACCTTTTCGAAAACCGGGTTGTTCGGGAGGCTGGAAGTCGCCAATCCTGTTTGCGAGACGATTACTCCTGACTCTCGAAGAGCTTGTCGACGTGACTCAGGAGTGTGATAGATCTGTAGTTCCTCAGAAGGATATTGTCGCCTGTCGTCTTGAAGAACCGCTCCACCACACTCCTGTGCCATGCTTGTGACATTTTGCCCTCGAGGAGGACGGCACTGAAGAGCCTTTGAAGGGCCTTCAGGACAGGATTTCCGCCTGCCTTCAGTAGCTCGGCTGTGATTCCGTCTTCTCCTGGCGCCTTGTTGTTTTTGGGCTGTCTGAGTGCCATATCAATCTCGCACGGACTGACGTCCTGGGGCCTAAGTCTGCTATCACAATAGTGTTAGAATGGTCGATCATTGATCTCTTATTGGTTGAAACTTGTCAAAATCAACCAGTATGAGATCAACGATCGACCATTCTGACAATACTGTGATAGCAGTCTTAGGCTGCTGGATGTCAACGTTGTAATGTCGCGTTAATCTAGCTCTAGGATCTAATCCTACAAACAAACTAACTTTGAGAAGAGCTAGTTGAGCTCTTTCGAGTTTCAAAAAAACGTTTTTGGTGAGCCATCCCAAGATGTTATACAGTACAACAGTTTAGACTGACAAAGAGCAAACTCGGCGCAGGTTTTTAAACACAGCAGTAAGTTCACGAGTTCTTGCGACGAGCCTATCAATGTGAGGATGGAAATTCAACCTATTGTCAATCACCACGCCCAGATACTTAATAGACATTGTGCTTTGCAGTCTAGTACATAAACAATTTTTATCATTAAAGTTAGTACATGAATGTGATATTATGTTTAGTGCTGGATTGACTGATTCTCTAAAGGTAAAGGCGATGTATTCGGTCTTTCCTACTTTTAAAGTCAGATAATTTTTACTTAACCATTGAGTCACACTATTGAAACCAGTCTGCGCCCGCAAGAATACTTCGTCCCAGGTATCACCACTAAAGAGTAACGCAGTGTCATCGGCGAAGGCTAAGGAAGTTCTAGTTTACATAAATCGTTGATATACACCAGAAACAAAGAAGGACCCAAAATACTTGGGAGACTCCGTACTGTATATCAACCTCATCGCTGATCCACTCATCGATTTTTACGGACTGAATTTTATTTTTTAAATATTTTCAACTGGCTGTCTCTGATGCCTACGTTTCAAGCTTATTCAACAAGATTGGGACAGAGACTGTGTCAAATGCTTTGGCCAAATCGAAAAATATTGCCAATTTCTTCTTTTTATCCATATTTAACACAACAAAGTCAGTCAACACATGAACAGCATCTGCAGTTGATTTTTTTGTTCTGAAACCGAACTGAGTTTGTGCCAATAAATTTTAAATTTTAAATGTTTGTATAGTATAAAAGTAAACATAATTATATCCTTATTACTTTAAGCACTCGGTTACAATATTATAGACCTCCTTGACTGAGTAAGTATATTGAAAACCTAGATTGATTGATTGAGACACGGATGCACGGATTGCAATATGTACTGTCCAGAGTCCAGATTGACGGTGTTTACGCATTCAGGGTGGTTCAAGGTTTTTTAGGTGATAAATGTACCTAGTACTTATGTATTTTGAAGTTATACTTTTTTTGGCGCGATTGGAAAAATGATGAGAGTGAATTTTTAAGATGCGCGCGCACACCGACAGAAAAATGCAACATCCTGAAGTTAGTTGCGAACCATTTACACCCTGAAGTTAGTTGCGTACCTTTGTGTGTCGTATCAGTACAAATAATCAGTGTGAATAAATAAAAAATAATAATATATTGGCGTTTATATCAATTCAATTATATTTATGACGGTGATAGATATTTTTTATTGATCATTTATCAGTAAAAATATTTATTTTGAATATTAGTGGTAAAAGTGGTTTTAATATACTGTTTTAAGTGCATTTATAGATTTGAGGTTAACTGTCGGTATGTATAATTTATTTACATTGCTAATTATAAATTATTACATTATTACTTATCTAATAAATATTTTTTTGTTTTCTTTTATTTTAATTATATTTTATGATTTTTCATTATTGTTGCATGCTATTTATGTATATTTATGTATGTATGCGTTGTGTTATTATTTGGTATTTTTGGATTGTTACGCCAAAGAAGTATAACTTCTTACGTGCGTACATGAGTACACACTTTTTTTTTTACCGTTAAGCATAATAACAATTTTTGATTTAAATAATGAGTGTTTTCCTAAATTTATTGAACAATGTTTAATTTCTGATAATTATAGAACCTCAGTACAAGGACTAAAGTAAACAGTAACTTTGACAGTTAACTCACTCCATAGATTTTTTTTTGAGTATTCTTTTCTTTGGAAAAGGCAAAGAGACCTACATAATATCGATATAGGCGCATATTCGATATCGGATATAGTGGGCAGTCATCGGTGAGTATACATTCTTAAACAATTTATCAAAATTAAATTAAAGTATTAGTAATTTAAAGTTGGTCACACTGATTGGAAATGATTGTAGCACAGATTAAGATAAGTAGAGAACAAGTTGATTGTTGTAGTGTGATTGCAGCTGTTGTACTCGCTTTGATAAAGTGCTAAATTATATACCTACTTATTCAGTGGTTACATAACTCCTTATTTGTTCCGTTATTTCGCTTCATGAATAATTAGCATAGCATTGGTTACATACATTTGTATAATAATTTTAAATTTACCAACTATTGAACTTCGAACAGAGTACAGTAGTACAGACTGCATTGTTTTTAAAATTACAACCTCAAAGTGTTACTAGTTTTCCAAAATGTTTAAAGTAATTAAACTTTTGACTTATTTACTTACCTACTTATCTATTATATTAATTTTTCATTTTATCTATCTGAATAAAATTTTACATGTGACAAAGCACAAACTAACTAAATATTATCTTGTCAATAAACTTTTTAAAAGCCATACTTATTACTTTACTTTCTAATTCTAAGTGCTGAAGTTTAAAACTAAACGCTACTTAGGTAGCGATATATTACGGTTTAACTATATTCTTTCTTTCGTCATTGATCAAATAACTGCAATAATATAAACACTTCGATAACCTTTTTTGTAGGGATTAGTCGGTCTAGTAACTGGAGGTGCATCTGGCCTTGGCCGTGCAACTGTAGAACAACTAGTGAAGCATGGAGGAAGAGTCGTGATATGCGATTTACCAAACAGCCCTGGGCAAGAGGCTGTGAAACAGCTGAAAGAAAATGTTGCATTTGTTCCTGTGGATGTAAGTTTAATGTACATATTTATTTATTCGGGTACAAAGCTTGTGCATACAAATAGGTACTACAATTAAGTTCATACCAGCCCATTATTATTCCCAATGCAGAAAAGACCTCACTCATAAAAAAGGCATGAGCATTGATTGCTACACTTTATTAGTGCAGATTGGTTTGTGCGGATTCCTTACAATGTTTTCTTTCACCTCAAGAGGCTTATTTAGTGTTATTTCATGGTTTACAATTTTTATCATTTAACCTTAGCTATATTTTAAAATATGTTCTGCTAACATTTTAGAAATAGGTAAAAGCTGTATAAAAAGTAAGAAATCATTGCTTTTACAGTTTCAACTTTTATGCAAGTAAAACATTTTTAAATTATTTTCATAGTAAAAGACTGTAAGCATTATGGTTACTAACTTTTTGTACAGCTTTTACCTAATTCTAAAATGTTAGCAGAACATATTTTTTTAAATATATCTCCGACTAAAAGATAAAAGTTGAAAACTACAGAATATTACATTAAATTGTGACATTGTCACTCATGAGATGTAAACACTCTGAACAACTAGGCAAGTCTGTCACAATATATTATGTTCATAATTGTAACTGCTTGTTTATAAGTTTAGTTGCAGTTTTAAGCTGTGCCTAACTGATCCATTGTTACACCAAATTGCTACAATAGTGTAACAATCAAATTGTTCCCCTTTGCAACTGCACCCCTTTCTTCTAGCCCTCAAATCTATGTGTCAAATACCTATAGCTATAATAGCCAAGCCACATATTTCAACTAAGGTGTATAGTTTGTAAAGTTAGGGGTTGGTAGAGTTATTGCATGTAGAGTTAGAAACTTGGCTCCACATGAGATCTGATGATTTTTTGATAGTGTGAGTCACTTGTATAGTTTTGGCATTATTTTAAATAAAAATGTTAAATCTATTTATAATTCTCGATGAAATAAAATGTCTATCTCAAACTAATATATCAACCAAATAAATAATTATCCATGTATTAAATGTAGGCCAAATTTTAGTATAAAAAGATCATGGCAGCAAATTGGTTAGTGTTCCCCACTCTGAACCCCACTGATTGCTAACATCCTCCATATTAGTAGCCAATAAATAAAACCAGTGGTCACTGAGTGTATTTGAGGCCATATTTGAATGTTGAAGAAGCAAAAGTAATATGTTTGAATTGTAGTAAATAGCATTACAGTATAATATCTGCCTTCACAAAACTAAAGAGATATAAACATCAGATTACCTAATCTCAAATTTTAAAGATCCAAGATAACCTAATCATTTTTATGTGGTGTATACCTACTTAAGCACCACAAAGCAATGATTCAATTGAAAATAATGAAATATAATATGTTACAAGCTACAATAAACCTGCGTATTGCCACATTACATATGCTTAAATATGCTTACTTGTGGGCATGATAATATGGAACGGACCGGACTATTCTATTCTGCAACTCACGACTGAGCGCGTATTTTGCGTGTAGGTCGGTCATGATTAATTGATTTATCATAGCTCCTAAAGAAAGTAATCTCTTAAAGTGAAATAGGGTCACCAAAGTATTTTGCTCTATATGTGGTGATCTCAGGGCAGTGTAGGTGTTCTGTTCTTTTGTCTGCCTACTGACTTAGTTTCTGCTTATGTAGGACTATGCAAATCCAAAAGGGTAACTTACATACAAGACCAAATTTATGTGAAGCAAGTTATGAATAGTTACTTGTCAATGCCTAAAAAGTTTAAATAAATTGCCATATAATTACAGGTATCTTCAGAAAAGGATGTTAAGAATGCTTTGCAGACTGTTGTGGACAAGTTCGGGCGGTTAGACATAGTAGTGAACTGTGCAGGTGTCGCCACTGCATCCAGAGTTTACAACTTCAAGAAGGAGCAGCCTTTTGATCTAAAAATGTTCCAGAAAACTGTTGAGGTTGGTTGTGCATGCCACATTTCATGTTTAGCGCGCCATATTTATATACTGACTGGCCTGTTGGTCTAGTGGTTAGTGACCCTGACTGCTAAGCTGGAGGTTGTGGGTTCGATTCCCACCCAGGACAAACCTTTGTGTGATGAGCATGATTGTTTGTTCTGTGTCTGGGTGTAATTTATCTATAATATGTATTTATTTACAAAAAAAAAATGTATATAAGTAGTTTATCAGTTGTTTAGTACCCATAACACAAGCAAATATAATTGCTTAATTTGGGGCTAGATGGCGCTGTGTGAATGTGGTTGAATATTATTATTATTATTATTATATTTCTTAATAGGTTTTATTATTCATTAGTATTTCAGACTGTTCCTCCTAAGAAATGAAAATGAAATAAAATGGAGGGCATTTTGGTAGATTTTGTTCATGACAATGATATGGTATTTACTCCAAACACAAAGTTTTCTTACACAAACATTTTACATAATAATATCTCATACTACTAGGCTACTGAGCTAGAACTATGGTATCGACATCAGCAGGTATTTTGCCTGTATTTAGTATGCAGTAAGTGGTAATTGTCACTCATAGTCTTTTTCCTCTGCATTACCAGGGACTGCAAAGCTGCTGCCTACTGCAAACACAGATTTTCTTTTTAACAAAATTCGTGCCCTAGGCACTTACTTTGTAAAGACTGATGATGTCAGAACAAATATTGTTGATTAAATCCAAAGGCTATGTTACCTGCTTGCCCTGCTTGATTCTGTAAATAACTTACTGATTACTTAAATAACTTATTGTTACAGGTAAACCTGATAGGCACATTTAATGTGATTAGACTGGCAGCCGGTCTCATTGGCAAGAATGCGCCTGACGCTGACGGTCAACGTGGAGTCATCGTGAACACAGCCAGTGTAGCTGCCTTCGATGGACAGGTAATTTTAGTTATTTATTCAGTTTATTATCATCATTTCAGCCAAAAGACATCCACTGCTGAACATAGACCTCTTCTAAGTAATAATAATACCAGCCTGTTTACTGTCCCACTGCTGGGCAAAAACCTCTTCTTATATAGAGAAGCATGAGCATTAATCACCACTTTTGTTCAAGGCGAATTTCGGGCTTAAAGTCCAGGTTTCCTCACGATGTTTGTCTTCACCGTCAGTCAGAAATGTCCAAGATAAACTTAGTAAGTACATATGATTTGAAAATCACATTTGTACTTGCCCTCATTCGAAACCACTACCTCGTGTTCAAGAAGTGCCTCCACTGGGCCATATCGACTTAACAAGACTTCCTCTTCTAAGTATTTGAATTGGACATACTTGCACTTCCATACTCACAATTTCGTAGACTAGCTATTGAAACCTTGAAATAACCTGTCTTATTACTTGTTGGAGTAATCCACCATCGCTCTCTATTTATGCGCGTGTTTTTAGTTTTTTATCATTGCTGATATTATTTCGCGAACATTGGTGTGGGTTACACTCTTACAAACTTTATGTATATCATTTTGGTTGTCATGTAAATCCTCAGTGTGTAACTGTGTGTTCCTTACAATAAAATAAAATAAAATAAAATAAAATAAAGTATCGCCACCTTAATTAGTCGTAGTAATATCAGGTAGACGTTCCACCTTGTTAAAGTTCTGTCCATGCTGTGCCTTACGAGTAGTAATCGCCACTTCTTCTGTCCCAACGGAAACAATTCTTCATGAATCCGTTAGATTTATTATATCAGGAGCTAGTTTGGTAGGTGCTATCATAATATTACTTCACTGTTGTCAATTACCAGCTCGCCAAACATGGTGACTATGGCAAATATCCTATTTTATATGAGGTTGTCCTGCAAACACTTTGGCAAAGACAGGTACTTTAGAAAGCATACCACAAGAAGAACTACTGTCTTAAGATTTAGCGAGTATTGGAATACTTTATTTACTTTTAAACTTTCGCGTTGCATGATTATATTACATTAGGTATTTACATACCTTATTTTGCTTGACGTTTCGACTAGGTTATTAGAATACTTGTTAAATCTTGAGCTTACATCTTTTGACTAGGTTCAATAAGATATTGCAAGGATTATTAACTATCTGAAGGTTGTAAGCAACACACTGGTATCAAATAAAGTCTGTCAAGAGTCTTTGTTTCTATGTGTATGTGTAGGTAAGAACCTACGTATAGTATGGGATAACTAATAATAGGTACTTAAGATAAGAGTTATTAAGTTAGCTTACACTCATGTGAGGACTTTGTTTAAGAAAAAAGCAATAACGAACTGAATATTTATTTAAAAAATCTTGTGCCATATTTCAGATTGGCCAGGCAGCATACTCAGCTTCCAAAGCTGGTGTAGTGGGTATGACTTTGCCTATTGCTAGAGACCTAGCCAAACAAGGCATTCGAGTTGTCACAATAGCCCCAGGTAATAATAATCTTAATTTATTTTTATTATAACTGGACTAAATCACACACTCTATTTACGAGTCATTGCCAGGCAAAGTGATTAAGTTAGTCAAAAGCTTTAAAATTTACTAGCAACCTACCCTCGCTTTGCATCTGTATCACTATTGTCGTTACTGCACGGCTCCCATAGAAGATACTTAAAATTTTAAAACATTGGAAGCCATTATGTAATTTTTGAGATGAGATTTTTTGCAGACATACCGACAGACGCTTTCCAGCGACTTTTTATATATATAAACTGTATTTACCAGGTTTATTCCGAACTCCAATGATGTCTCAACTGCCCGAGCCAGCAATCAAAAGTCTTGAAGCCACGGTGCCATTCCCTTCACGTCTTGGACACCCACAAGAGTTTGCACTGCTTGTACAAGCCATTATACAGAACCCAATGCTGAATGGAGAGACCATCAGACTTGACGGCTCACTTCGAATGCAGCCTTAGGTATGCTATCATAGACTTTTTAGCCTGCCTGCTAATTAAAGAAGGTTTAATTGCATAACATGTTTACCAAAAATTGTAAATTTAAACCTGGGTATTTTACTATAGCTCTCTTATGCTATTGGACCTTTTTTTTCTTTAGTATGCAAGGGCGGATATTCCTTTTTAAACGGATTTTGTTATTTAATAAAGTAGTAATCAGTAGTTAGGTCTGTGATATGAAAGTTAAAATTTGCTTAATTTATCTATGTATGTTAAATTAAGCAAATTAACTATGATAACTCGCAGGAATGTTACAAAATGTTCATATTTTAAAACCTTAAGGCAACTTTGTATTGTCGTATCATATTGCTTTTTATTACTATTAATGCTGTTTTATGCCATATACATTGCTTTATAAAACAAAGATAAAATAACCGACTTAAATAATTTATCAGACAGACTGAGTTAACAAAATTGACATAACAATTACAATAACATATTATTTTGTAAACACTATATTATTATTTTGTTATGTACATTTGCATCTTTATTTACTACATTTTGTATATTATTCTTGTGTTTATAAGATCAATTATGGGCACCTAAATAGAATTTATATATTAGTTGATTAAATGGGAACCTATGTAGAACTAAAATTAAGTAGACTGTACCAAATGTTATATTAGTACATAATCTGTTATTTATTTACTGATATGTATTTTTTACTTTCATAGGAAAATAAAATTTATTCATTACATACCATATTTTTTATTTAGTAATTTAGATGTATAATTGATATTTATTTCATCATATTTAACGTGGATATATAGTCATCATTTTATAACCGTTGCTACTAAAAAAATTACCATCAATATATATCATCATCATTATTATAATCTGTTATTTGTTTACTGTTAAGTATTTTTTACTTTCATATGAAAATAAAATTATTTATTAAATTCCGTAGTTTTTATTTGGTATTTAGATGTGTAATTAATATTTATTTTATCGTACTTAATGTGGATATTATTTGACTTTTAGAAAGAAGTCCATTCAAAGTAAATCGTTTTTCTAGAAGTTAAATTTATGTGAATCCTTTTAACTGCATAAAAATCATTAGGTGGAACACTTTTGCTCGCCTGTAATCTTTGGCTATAAAAATTGGTTCGTCCTTAGGAAGAGCGTATTATAATCTCATCAAACGCGAGTGTGATACGTCTGTGGCTACCCCTTCAAGTAAAAGACGCTTATAACTAAGCCAGAGGCAATACTAGATCGCTGGAGGCAACTATCGTTGTGCTTGAATTTTCTAAGTTCCTAGTCAAGTTTATCACTCCCTAAGATAGTTGTTAGAGAGAGATAAACAAAAATCTACTGGTCTTGTTTCGAAGGTTGACCCTAAACTTCTTGACGTAGCATTACCATGAACGCTCAAGTTTATCCACAGCATTTAGTCTATCCACACATTATGGGACTGCACCTCGCTCGGATCTCATCATAGTTACGTACTTAATCTACCAAACTTGTAATGAGTTAATTTGATTTTTTTGGATGGTAAAGGACAAAGCGAAGTAATGAATCAGATTTTCAGTCTGTTATCTTGTGCAGATAGCAGATACCAATCGTTTTCTATTGAGTTCGGGTGGCAGTTAAATTTTAAAAATCCATTGATAAACCACGGGTTCGACGCAAGCTTCGAATAAAACCGCGTAAGATTCAACTCACACTTACCTAGGATGATATTAAAAAGCATTTCAGCCATTGACGAAATAAGCTTCACCGACGTTATGTTTATTATATGCTACTTTATTAAGTACTTATTTATTGCCTGGATCTCGCTTATTAGTGTACCTACATTACAAAGCTTATGCGAGCACGGCATGATTGTGTTAGACCTCTTTACCACTATAAAGCGTGAAGGCAGGTGGCATCGCAACAATTAAATCATCTAGCTTGGCAAATTCGTTGGTGAACAGAATATTATAATAAATATATGTTACCAATGAAATTTATCAACGTTAACAGCGTTGGTGGCCAACTGAAACTCCTGTCACGTCATCCCACACCCGCGCGCACGTTTGACAACCCTACTGCCTTACTTTCTCTATCGCCCGCAGACCATTGGAGTGTCATCATCGAATTTGCCAAGTTATTAGCATTGACTAGATGTATGATACTATATCCTAGATTACTTATGGAACTTTTGCTATTACGCAAGTATACATAGCACGTAAATATAAGATATTGGTACGTAATTATAAATAAAATGAGAATTATTTAAACGAAAATATCATTTATTTCTACAATAACGGGCGGCGGCGCGAGCGCACGCCCTCGCCGCCGGCGCGTACGTGCGTCTCACAATATTTATTAATCACCATGAAAATAAATACATTGACGATGCTAGGGCGACATCTCACACCGCCTTACATACCAACTATGTTGCTATCTAAAAATAGATCATTGTGTTTTAAACTTAATGACACCTCCAAACAATAGGTATTGACATTAAAAATAAGTTTTAAAGGTTTAGCGAAAACAATAACTATTATTTTTTATTGTATAAAAGACGCAAATGTGAGGTAATGACACGGTACATATATTATGTGGCTGTGGTATTATAGCTAATGTCGGTTGCCCTACTCTAACTGAACAACTATCGAGTTGCTTTTGTAAGAAATTCACGATCATCATCCGATTCGTACCAGATTTGTATCGATTACAGGACGTGTTAATATATTATGCAAACATGTTTTACTACCAATAAGTGATGTTAGCAGTGATGTGTTTAAACGTGTTACGTTTATATAGGACTAATTTACATAGCAAACACTCGTTCAGTTAAAATAGGAGCAGCCTTACAACAAGCCTTCATGGCTGTACATTGTTAGGTGTACTTATGTTATTTTATAATAACAGTAATAACTATGATATCGGCCGGGACCGAGATGCGAGGGTTGTGTTCCACTCGTGGCGCGGTGCCGCTAGGCTCGCACGCGTCGGGACAGCCGGGATCGGGCTCGTCGTACTGTACACGACTACTTAAACTGTAAACGACTCATCCACGTACATAAACCCCGCCTCCCGATTCGTGACCTCACCACCTTTTATAACAGTAACACATAAATAGCCATACATCTATGGTATCAGATAAAAGATATATTTAAATTTATCAACAGCAAATGCGACACTGCATTGGTATTTGCCAGCCCCATTTTTTCAGATACAACAATAACCATTTTAGACGAATGAAAACTGTATACCTCGCCCTATCTATATGTACAATTGATAAAATAGAACACGGCGCGCGAAACAAAGTTAGGTGCAACAGAAATATTATCGCTTAGGTACTTAAAATTTACAGCTAGTATGAACCCTTTAGGCTGAGGCCTGTCGATTCGCTCAAATTCACATCCTCACAAAAACTTAACCACAAGAATACTATACACAGACTAAGGTTAAACAACATCGACTGAGATTAATCCTAACTTATCGTTAATGAACAACAAAGTGGTAAACTTACAAATTGCAACGCTTTTGTCTACGCGCGTCACCTAGCGTTACATTTAGCAATATTTTGGAATGTGTGCGACGCGTACATACCCATCAGCAACCGATCACCTAACATAATAATTATTAACGTCGAGCAAAGCATGTGATGATGAACGAAATGCATGCAACTGAAGTCAATATCGCCATCGGACATGGCCAACGGACCGCGACTGTGATAATGTATGCAACACCGGGTACAGATACGTTACGCTGCGCGAGCGAATCTGAGCGAAATAACAGTGCCCGAATCTTAGCGAGCATCGCGCTCCCGTGCGTGCGCGCCTTCTGCCAGTGTGTACGTAGTGCACCCACAGCTCCACACGTGTAGTGAGCTAGCGAGTTCGGGCGCGCCTCGCGAGAAGGCGATGCGCGGCGTTGCGCACTTTGTATAACTACAGCTTACATCTAATTGAACTCAAAATTTACATTTACATAGAACACTCATCGTGTATCTTAAACATTAAAATACTTATCATATGAAATCATAAATATAGATATAACTTACAGTTAATCGCTAAAATACAACTTTATGCTGTATATTACAACCTAACCTTATAATGTAAATAGTAGATTTAGATTTTATAGAATAGATTTATATATTCAAAATCAATTAAATATTTAAAATGAATCATGATCATTGATTAAATCAAAATGTTAAGCGAAAGACGAAAGATGTAATAGCAAATTAATTGATTAAAAATTACTAATTACAAACACTGGCACCTTAATGTTGAACCGTTTATTGTCTAATTTTGTAGTATGGAGATAAAATAAGCGTTTTATATTCGTGCTGTAGCGTTGTACTTAAAACTTGTATACGGTACGAAGGGTAACATCGGTGCGGAGCCAAGCTTTGCTGAGTAAAGCGCTGCACAGCCTGGATCCAGTACGATTACTTAGTCTGCGTCTCACTCGACCGATACTAAGGTTGCGTTTCCTCTGACACGGAGCTGGGCGGATGGAGAGAAGCGGGCCGTGAATTAGCCAATCACAGTGCTCATAATCTCCACTACGCCCAGCTCCGCGTCAATGAATACGCACACTTACGGAGGACTACATCATACACTACATTTGATCGTTAAACACAACGCAACTTGCCAATTTCACAATTATACATCATTAAAGCAAGTTATATTAAACACATAATACAATGAACCCAATCTTCACTACTGACAGTTTTACCGATAAATGTGCTTCTTATATCATAAACTAAGATAAATTTGTATTTAAGTTATAAATATGAGTAGACAAATTTACATTGTATATGTTCCTGTAAAATGTATGCATGTAGTCGTTATTTTATTTCCGATTCCTAAAATTAGAATTATGAATGCTGCATGAATAATATATCTAACAAAATAATACTGTATATCTAAGAAAAATATCCATGTGATTGATTTAAATTATTAATATTTAAAATGGTAACATGTCTGGTAAAATATTGTCTATAAGTCTAATCAAAGGAATCGAACATTGAGGTATAAACGGCTTCCAAACTAGATGGTGCTTATGTTTTGTTAGATGTCTTACTAACACGAATGAACTGAAAGGATCCTGTCCATAAACAAGGTCTATTTTAAAGCTGCACTGGACAAACGGGTGATTGCATAAAAAAATTGGTCATATTTTATCGCTGTGTAGCTAAAATACAAGCAAAATATATATGACCCACATACTGCCTAATGTACTTAACTATGTCATACCATCACAGATCAGCTTTGCCTTTAATAAAGCATCTAAACTCACCAAGTTCTGACTTACTGCAATCCTCTTTAACCGTCGCATTTTCTTTAGTTTTCGATGAAGGATTGCAGTGATGTTTTAGAAAATTACTCTGGATTAAGAACTATTTTTTCAAGATTGGTCATAGAAGAATAACAACAAAAGTATCTAAAAAAACTAGTACCGTCATGTTCTTAATCCAGGCGAAATCTTCCAAAATCAAAGCTTGGCCGTGTACATGTACCTACTATTTTAGTAAAATATTACGCTTTAATATAATAACAAGACGTACACACATGTGAAGTTTCTTACTGATACACCGGTTCTACGTATTCACATTGAAAAATATGTGGTCATCGCTAAAAGTGTAGTCGAAATTTAATATAACAATGAAATTGTATTAAATATGCAGATGTTAAAATACGAAATAATTAAAAAAAATGTCACAGTTGTAATAAAATGTTTAAAAACCTATAACAGTTTCGCTCAAAGGATTTAAGAATGTATTTATTTTGTATATTTTTTATAAATTGTATCATAACAATGTTACCAGGAACTTTTATCGAGTTGTTTCATTTTAGTTATAGAATAGGTACTCGGTACACCAATTCTATTCTCATTATATTCAATGCTGTGTTAACTATGTACTATTTCTTCTACAGAACGTAACCTTGCGCAATAGTTATGTCATGAACAATATTTGTTACAAATGAATTAAGCGCGCCTGTGTGTCACTGGACGGTATTATAGATAATATGCGGTGCCAAAGTTTTGTACATATAAAGCTCAGCGTCGCCACGGCGGATAGACGCGATCGCAGCGTGACACGGCCGTCCGACGAGGAAACACCATTCTGTACAGCTTAGATAAAAAACTAAGCCAAATTATAGATATAATGATCACTCAACATTTATAATATCTACTCGTTGACGCAGCCTACTATCTACATGTTCGCACTTGGTGCACTGACATTACGTTAAAAAAATATTATGGACATTCACGTTTAACACAAACCGTCAAATCACAATTTTAATTACTTAAATCATTCGTTATAGTACATAATATGGTACCCAAGTGTAATTAGAATAGCGCCCACCGCGGTATCCGACTACTGTCCCCGTCTCACTGCGGAAATAAAACGTCGCGTATACCTATGTACGTTCTCGATTACAATAATATCTGCACTAATTTCAAACGAAACTAAAAACAAATGGGCCGTTCACTACTATCAAATTGACGCCATTATAAAATAATAAGAAACGTTTTCAAATTAAATTTGTAACGTCGTTATGCAAGTTTTTACTCACATGATAACATTATATATTCAATATTATGTATAATCACTTCCACTTTAAAAGTAGACCATTACTTGTTTACGTACGCTACTATATTATTTGTTAGAAAAATACGAAATCATGTACTTTCAGTTAACATATTATATATGTTAATAAAGAACAATACGTTTTATATAAAAATACATCGCCTCCCTCGGCCATTAGCCGGTAGACGCTAGTACCCATATATTTTTAAAAATCTATGATTTTTAAGGCTTCTTGCACGTATGTTGAGAAATATTTTACATAATTACACAATTATAAGTAGAGTAAATCACTGTAAATGTGCTACATGTTATTTACAAGGAATATTTCATTTTGTACTGGTATGGCCGATTAAAACAATATTTTGATTAATTTACAACATTCATTTAAACATTTTAGGGAACAACTGTAAAATTTTAAACATAATTTAATTTGCGAATAATTACTTTATACAATTTATAATACACATATTAAACGATTTAATTCCCAATTATCAACATTTGATAAAATTTCTGCAATACCTCATCAAGCCAATATGTATGATGAATTTCGCGCCAACAGCAACAAGTTGCAACAATCACACACACACACCGCGAGACATGTAACGTATTATAGAACACATATTTGTTGTATATCAGTGACGACATTGTTACTTACAGTCAATCGTAAAGTGCTTTATACTCTTAAATGTAGTAACGTCAAATGAAAGAACGGGCATAGGGGTGCAATGACCGCAACATGTACTGTATGTACATATGGTACACTGAATACAACTAACATTTATAATTATATTACACATAATGATCATTTTAACTAACATTAAAAACGGTTTTCATCAAATTTCTTCGTTTATAATCACAGACACTTTCCTAAAATATGTAGATATTGTAATATTTCCCTTTACTTACGCACCGGAGTTAAAGAGAACCTAGTTTTAATGTACTTACATAATTTTGAAGTAACACGATATAGACTGCTAAATAAATTAACCATAGCTACACAAGACTGGTGTATAATATTTGTATATTATTTTAAAGACAATAGGTAGATAAATATTTGTTTTATCTGTATCGGACTAGGCACGCGCGGCGCCGCCGGCCGGCGCTCGGCGCAATAACTTAATAAATTTGATAATCACACACCAAGTTATAAACTAAAACTAACTAATAAGTAAAGTTTGTTGCATATTCTATCTGAAGTGGTGTCGGGAGCGCCTGGCGCTTCTGTGGTTTGCTTCTCTTGACTGCAGCTTCAAGATCTGAAAACACAAATCGTTTATATATGCTTTAAAAATAGTTTTTGGCCATGATATACCACTGTCCATATACCCAAACACAAGTTACCCACCGTGACATATACTCATCTTCCTGTTAACTATTGAAGAAGAATATCCAAAAGTCCCTGTACACATCGACTTACGGCGTTAATTGGATGGCGCATGGCGGTGCAAAAAGCAAATTTCCCCGCTCAAGGCATAGCAATCTAATGTCAAGTGTACTGGAGCCTTCAGATAAAGCTGTATACATCACGTATCGAATAATTTGTAAATAAGAATAATTATATTAGAACTAGAACCCACACATAATTAAATAATGATTGAAGATAAGATATTGTGCTAAAGCAATTGCAAAGAAATTAATGTGAAATAAATAACAGAAATAGATTAATATGTTACAGTGTAGTTGTTCAATCGCGTAACTACAATGTTAAGATATAAATTTTAAAAGAAAGATGCGCGTGCGATTAATCTTTTGTTTTTAATATTGACATTTTTTTTACACAACTGACTGCAAATTCTTAAGATTTTCAGGTTTTTTTAAGTGTCTAATTAATTTAAAGATTACAATTTTATTATTGCAGTATGATACGATTGCATTTAGTACTTGCCAACGTAGAATTCAACATATATAATAATATGTTTTATCAAAATAAATTGTCTACATTAGGTACTTAATTAAAATGTATTTTTATTGGCATTAACTATTTGTTAATAATATGATTTTCTTAAATGGGAAGTTTTGCTTTTCTATGTCAATTAAATACCTAATGTTAAATGATTGTGTGTTCACTATTCGATTATTAACATTTAAGTATGTCAATATTATCATAAACGCATGTCAATATTAACATATACGCATTTTAATATTAACATAATACGCATGGTAGGTAATATTCCAATAATGAACACACAAGTAACGAAGTCGCAATAATTTCTACCAATCGATTCGAGAATTTATATTAATACGATAATATACTATGTGTTACTTAAGTTTGATCATTTATCATAGCAGTAACATGATTGTCAAATGAAGACGATACGAATTCGACATTATTAATTTGTATGTATGATACAGACACACGTTACTCAGAAGGTTTTTTGATAATCAATGAAGGAACGTGATTGGGCGTTAAAATCAGTCCTCATTTAATCGCGCGCGCATTGTACTAATATTATACTTATTTCTGCCAATAGAAGTTAAACTTCACAAATGTTGCTTAAACGGATTAAGATTGTTTTACGGGATATATTGATGTCTGTCGTGAGTTATAGACAGTGAAAGAGTCTTCAAACGTACGGTAGCTAAAACTAATTATACTTGCAGTGAAAAGTGGCAAAAATATAAGTAGAGCTTGCATTTAAAAATGTGCAAGTAGGATGTGCGAGGATGGTCTCTGAGTGTACGTTTACTACGTAAATGCTTACTCTATATTGACGATTGTTGCTCAATCGCGTCGTTAGGCAGGAATCCGCACCTGATACACACAGAGTAATTTCTTATATTATCCAAACTAATATGTATTATATGTTTTGGGACATAACCTGCCTGGCACCGACCTAGGTCATAAGGTTTTATTTCCTGCTTATATTATATGAATACCTTCACTAGGTAGGGCTGTATGGTCTTATATGATCGTGGGAGACCATCCTCATTATCACAAATTTATATCGACATGTTTACTACGACATGTTATGTGTTTTCGCTGTCGATTATTCAAATTCATTTATAACACGTGTCTGGTATGTAAAAATACTGTTTTATTCTTTATCTACTCATATCTTTTAGTTTTAACTAAAATGTTGATGATGTTAATTAAACTATGAATAGACGAACCTTGAAAATAAATATTTTAAACATATTAAATTTATTGTCATCAAATATTTATTGATTTGTAGGTTTTTCATATAAAGTTGACCTTTATTATTTATAAATATTTTGTTCATAATAATAGCTTCTTTCATTTATAAAAGACGACAGACACTACATGTCACAGAATAGTCACTTCCAACCCCGAATGATATATAAAGACACCTTCTTTGCAGTTTTAATTTTATGTATTTTTTTGTGTAATATTGTTACTGGTTAGTAATAGTATATTGTTTATAATAGTCGTATATTATAAACAAGTACCTATCAGAATTCATCACTGTTCTGCTTCTTGACTATTTAAAGTCGGTGTAACCAATTTATATTATGACAGGCAGATGCAGTTGTTATTTAATTTGCGGCTAATATTCCACTGGGCAAAGCACATTAGCATAAAAACCTGTATTGCTCACATCAACGGTTTGATTCGGTTTAAGTAACTAACGGCCTGTCCTATGTTATTATTTATATCCTACTAATTTAATAAAGTTACCAACTGGTATTATTAAATTAGGAGTATTAGCCATTACACATAAAGTACGTATATGCTGGGCATACGTTGTATAATTAAGTATGTATAGTGTAGAGTGAGTGTTCGACAACCGCGACTTGGCAAAAATGACCGCGTAGGTAATGTTGTACCATTCTTAGTTAAAGTTTGATATTTTAGGCTCAGAGTAGAAGTTTTAATTATTAATTTTACTTGAATTTAAATGACCCAACGTAGAAAGAAGGACGTTTAGAGTAGCTATATGTCTGTATAATTATATGATGCAGTATTGGTTACTATGACACACATGGCCTGATATAAATTCGGTTAGTTTAATTTCAAAGCTACTATAGTCATTTAATCAATGTTAGGCAAAATTGGCGCTAGCCACTATTAGACAATCGGCTTTATTCAGTGCGTTTTACAAATTTACATTTAATAGTTGCCGCGAGACTGAGACAGTTAAATAAATATTGTTAATAAGAATAACCACAGTCAGATAATATAATAAGTTTTGCAATGTAGTTCATTATTTTAAGCAAGTACATGAACAATATATTATTATAGTTTTGTGCAACCATTAGTTACTGTTGACATGTATTATACAAAATATATTGAAGCTGGATATCGAATGACAATGAATGATACGGCTTCATCTCAATTCTAATGTTTTTTGAAGTTTTGACAGATATTTTGGAGAAAGCTTAATACGAATATATCTTAAAATTCTTAGTTGATTAATCATTGATTGGTCGGGTAATGTTCGTGGCACATCAGTTTTGGTTTTCATTAATGAATGAGAATTGTCTGGGAATTTTGGATATCTTGTGTAGATCAAACAGAATATCACTTATTGTGAAGAGGTACTAGCTCTGGAATCGCCGTCGGTAGCTCGGTCTATAACTGTCTATGAAGGTGTGAAACAATATATTTAATGTTAAATATGTGTTTGAATTTGTTTTGCAAGCCCGCATCGATCTTAGTTCGGGCAGGGCTCCGTCACTGTATGTACTTCCGCCGGCTAAGCACGATCACGTGACACGTGTATCCTACTGATCAAACGCACGCGAGCACCACGCGCGCTTGCGTTTATACGTACATAACTACATAATCATTTATATTCTTCCGTACGCCAACTTAAAAAACTATGTCATCTAGTGGCCTATGTGCTGTGGATGGGTACAGGTAAAGTGTAAGAAAACGTGTCAACTTTTCAATAACGTTTAATATTAATTTTCGAATTCTTCGATGTTCAACGCGACAACGCACGCGGTGCGCGCAGCTAACAACAGCAGCCGGCAGCCCAAGGACGTTCGGCGAACTCATTCCCGTAGGGCTGTTATTGCATTGGCCGTGCGCGCGCATTTTCTGCGCCGCGCGCAGCGTGCGTTGTTCTATTAAACCTCGAACTGACTTCTAATTATAGCTATTAATACCTCTACAGTCAGTATCTAATACCTTTTTCAATACATAATATTTTTTTTATTTAATTCTATTAGACACAAAAAGTCACGGGTAAAGTACATACATACTTTCATTATGACTTTTTGTGTGTAATATATAGGTACAGATAGGTGTCTATATATACCTATCTCTATCAATACAATTTAATATTTAATGTGTATGTAGGTAATAAAATGTCTGCCTACACCTAGCTTTGCCAACATTTCTTAGGTGAAATATAGTATTTTTCAAAATAAGCTGAAAAATTGTACGCATCTAAAATATGTGGTATTTTATGGAAATATTCAAAAATCTATATTTTTACTTGCATTTTAGGATTTTTTTGTTGGACTTCGGTGTTGAAAATAATAATATTATTGCGTACTTTAAATTACTACAACAGTATATACCTAGTACGCAGATCCGAAATATAGTTCAATACTATTTATTATATTAAGGTTAGCAACTCTACCTACACCCCACTATTTGATACTATCTACACAACAAAAATAATTAAATACAAACAATTAATATGCAAAAAGTACAGTGCGGTTATCTACTACTAGCTTTCCGCGGCGCGGTTTTACCACGTCTTTGCTTACTGCTCTGCTCCCGTCGCCAGTAGCGTGATGTTATTTAGCCTATAACCTTCTACGAGAACTGAGCTATCATACGCAAATATATTTTTTCCAAATACGACTGGTAGTTGAAGACATTAACGCGTTCAAACAAACAAACAAATAAAGTAATTCATATAATAGTAAAGATAAATAGTCATGTCGATATCCGTACCAATAAATAATTAATAAAAAATGTTTGTTACCCATAATTCGGTCATTTATGAACCGATTTGAAAAAATCTTTTTTATTTGAATACTCTGAAATTGGTCCCATATTTTTATTATAAAAGATGGTTCAGTTGTTGTGTAATGTTTGTTACAACAGAACTCAGTCATTTAAAAACCAATTTAGAAATATCTTTTTTATTCCTATACTCTAAAATCGGTCGGTTCAGTGGTTTGGCTTTAATTTTACATTTTGTAATAAAAACGTATGCAAGGAGTGAAGATGTGTAAAGCAACGCGTCTATGTCTTTTACGGATTTTTTTACATGGACATGTCCATGCTACAATTGTGAACCGATTACCAAAATTCTTTCTTTGTTAAAAACATCGTGTCTGTGGATGGGTGACCATTTGTGGCATTTCATTTTGTGCGTCTTCATGCTTTAGAAGCAGTGGACCCTGGTTATCCCTATAATTCGGTAGTTGTCAAGCCAAGTTGAAGGCACTCAATGGCCTCCAACTTGACTTAACTACTACCAAATTAATTAAAGGTCGTGAGAAATTCCAACAGCAGCGGGTAGCCATAAACTTGTCTTTACAGCAACACTGTTTATTTTTTGCATTTGTTACGCGATTACTTCGTCCGTTAAATTATGATTTTTGATGATTCTTTTTTGTTGGAAGGTCTTCACTTTTTTGTTTTGTTTTGTGGTTGCCGGGATTCAGGATTCAGCGATCAGCAAGTTTGATAAGGACTTTGAATCTCTATTTATTATCTTCCCACTCGTTACTACTTTCTTCCAAACAGCGCTATCTCATTTCCGGAGCACGTTTTAGTAAAAATATATTAACAATATACAATTCCTACCGCAAGCGCGGTGGACTACCCGAACTCGGTCAAACGCGTGAAGGCAGACGATATTGATAGTCGTGTATATACTTAAAAAATTTGATGCGCACTTATCAGCGTCTTTTCGATTTCTTGTATTAAATCTTTATTTTACATTTATATATTAAAAGATTAATCAATTAGGTTATTTTTGGTAGTATGTTAAATTTATTAAGATCATTATGATCCTTCTTGGCTGGCGCCAACTCCAAAATAACTGATTATGAATTGTAAATATACTATTTATATAAGTATCAATAATTTCTTTGATTCCCCGTCAATTGCTTTGAAGTAATTAAATTGATATTTTCTACTTTTTAGTTAAGGAATAAACATGTAGGTATTGTTTTCAAGTCGGTTTTCGCTTTTTTGCTATAAAATAATTTTATATTTACCTACGTGTAAAATAATACGTATTATAAATTGAATATATAAGCAAATATGCCGTTATTATAATTATAGGTATTCCGTTTTATATTACCGTAGCCTATCCATACATATTATAAAAGTCTTTGCCCTGAATGACTGACAGACAACATACAGCCTAAACGGCTGGTTTGTTGTCTTAATGTCTAGAGATGTACTAAGAAAGGATTCTTAAAATTCAACCCCAAAGTGTGTGAAAAAGGATAAAAACGATTGTATGCAACTTCTTTGTTTTTAATTCAGAGTTTTGAAAATTTGTTTGCGGGATCTACTATTAAAATAAAATATAGGCTTATTACAATTTTTCACAGAAGTGGCTTTAGAAGAGTGAAATTGGAAATAAAACGTTGAATGGAAAGATCTTCGTTTTTGAAGTTAGTACTGGGATAAGTACTTAAAAATGTTTAAACATTTTTGATAGAGACGTGTCCAGTGGGTGAAATATTAAACAAACAGTTTTTAGTTTTTGAAGTTATAGTTGGGAAAAGTTATATTTCGATGCTTTCCCAAAAATGAATAATAGTATTTTAAATATTTTTGATAGGGATGGCTATAGAGGTGATATTGGGATGAAAAATTGTATATAATGTTTTTTAGGTTATTGTAGTGAAAATTTGCATTTTGGTTCTTACTTTCTATATATTTTTGAAGGGGATATCTTTAGGTAGATGAAATCGGGGTTTGTATGAATTGGAAAAGTAGTAACAGTATGTAAAATAGTGATTTTAACTTATACCGTGAAATACAGCCCCGGACACATCAATATACCTATCACAAACAAGTTCTGCATAATTGTTTATCACTATTTTATGTTGCTAGCTCTTAAGTAAGTGCTCCATCTTCAGTTATTATTTTAGTTGACCCGAATAGAAACTTAAAAATATCGTTTACAAAGAAGTGCTTTGTACAGCTAAGTCCTATCAATAGCGTCTCTTAAATATATAAATAATATAAAATATCTATGGGTAAAACGATATACACGCGAAGTCATGGGCAGAAGCTAGCCTACTTATATATATATATATATATATATATATATATATATATAAAGCTAAAGACCACTCACCCACTTACTCAAATCTCAGAATCTACATTTGCTAGGGGTCTCAAATTTTGCATGGAGGAATTCTTTTAAGACAAAGATGCTCAGCTCACTAAGACGGGATTTTTCGAAATTCATTCCATAATGGTTAAAAGGGTTGGCAAAGTTTGTAACCTGAAACTTCCATTGTTTTGATAGTAAGGTTTTATACGGAATATTGATTTTTAAGCTATCGTCTCTAAACTCACATAATTATACTCTTTATTAAAATTTGTTAGGTACCATTTTTTATATTAGGGAACTACCCCAATTATGGTAAAATAGGAGTCATTTGTGTAAAATTTTGTAAATTTTAGTGGTAGCGGCTGAAGAGATTTAAATGGGATTCGCCATAGAGACGGATTATACTGTTTATTTATTACTTATACAATGTACGATTGCTAAGATCAGGCAGGCAATCTATACTATTATATAAACCAGAAGAGTTTGTTTGTTTGTTTGAACGCGCTGATCACTATAACTACCAGTCATCGGATTTGAATAATTCTTTTTGCCCAGTTCTTAAGGAAGGTTATAGGCTATGTAACATCCCGCTATTGGCGACGGAAGCGGAGCAGTAAGCAAAAACGAGGCAGAAACCTCGCCGCAGTAAGCTAGTATTCTCATACAGGCACACATCTGAATTTTCACAAACGAAGTCGCGGGTAACACCTAGTATTCGTATTAACAGCGATATAGCATAACAAAAGAAAACTGAACGATAAGTGTAAAAGTTTAACGGTCATAGCCAATAGTCGCCGTAATTCATTCAAATTTTACCTTGTGAATTATTGGGTTATAAAATATTATGTACTTAAATTTAATATAAATATGATTATTTATTCTATAAGAGTAAATACTGAACTTATAATTATATCATAATAATACATAATAGTAATTTTACAAGCGGTGCAATAGTGAAATGTGGTAAGTCGCCGAGTCTCAAAATATAAGTTTTCTCGGGAATCATTTTAAAATGCGTCCAAGTATTTGAAACTCGTTACTCTTTAAGTACCTGTTTCACAACTGTAAAATAATTGCATCTCGATTCATATTTTATAAAGTACATATTATAAAGCCGTAAAATATTTATATACAAATTAATTTCACTGCGGTGAAACAGATATATATTTTATGTAAATGATGTCAAGAGAGCCACACACTGATAAAGATATTTTTTTAATGTATAGTCCCATGAACTCAAATACGAAGTATGTTACCTGTTATTTTAGGATTAACCATTACGGTTAATAAAGAAAGCAACTTGATTTTGTATTAGAGGTATTGAGACAAGGCGATGTAAACAATTTCATCACTGGCTGCCGAGCTAATTCATTCATGAACATGAACTTATATATCTTGACTTGATCGATTGACGTTATCCTGGCTGTTATGCTCATAATATGGAGAAATATAAGGTTTTACAATGTAGCCATTTACCTAGAAACATTAGCCATTTCTATAAGAATATTTTTGCAGTGACTATACATAGGTATAATGTAGACTACTGCAAATTAATTATGGAATTAACTATAAAGTTATGTGAGAAATAAGAATACGAAACATATTAAATACAGAGAACATAGAGACTTTACATTTTGTGTCAGAACGGTGTAGTCCTCATTATTTTTATATATTATTAGATGATTGCATAAATAAATGATAAATATATAAGTATATATATATATATATATGTGTATATATAAAATTATTATATTAACATATAATATAGAATAACATACAATCTGTCAAGGGTCGACGTGTGCTCGGCATTCCGGTTAACCATTTCACCTCCGTTCGGCCTAGAATAAGATATTTGCTGCATTTCTTATCTCGGGACCGACAGAATATTATTTATATTTTCAAACAACCTTATCCTCATGTTAAATCTACTATTTTCACTTCAAAGTTTTATTTGTTGGTATGCAGACCAAAAGAAACTACATCTACGTAGATTTTTATTAAAGTTTAGAACCTCTGCTCAAAATTAGGACACACACAAATTTGATAACTGGTGGATACTCACTTGCGTTTTGCGTGTAGCATTTCCATGAGAAGTGTCTGTGTAGGCGCCTGGCCGGCGCAATGCCGCTGGTACAGATGTTCCTCTCCTCGAGCCGCCAGAGCGTGAATCTCAGGTACCACCATCACCAATTTGCCAAATTTGTCCTGGAATTTTATAGGATACCTAGATTGAGAATTCTATATATTGTGTAATTGCTAAATTTCTCTTGTAGATAATTATGTACGGTAATAAGTATAGTGATAATTCGTGACGCATTGATTTATCGTTTTGTCTAGGGAGAACCATATAAAAATGGACAATACTAGTACAAACGTGGCCTGTATTTTACGTACCATGCAGCCGTAGGTACAATCTTAAATAAGAAATTAATATACACGAAATTTTATGTTTATATGAATAGTATGATCGTGGTATAAATTTTAATTGAAGGAATAGTTTGAATATTAAAATTTTGAATACTAACCTGTATCGTAGGATAACAAGTGAGTGTATAGTCGAGAAGTGCAGCTTGAACAGTCTGATAACCATCTCGTACACACTTTCCGTTAACGATACCTCTCACCTCTGAAATGTCAAGAAAAACCTTCAAAACAAAAAACAACAGACATTTTTCTGATGTTCAACACTGCAGAAAATATCAAAAATAAACTTAGAAAATAAATAAAAACAAATACAGAAAATCATTCGCAATTAGAGCAAACATGTAACGGTACTTTTATTATAAACAACTGTAAAGAATTGATAAAAAATTGAATACTGACCAGGGTTAAGCAGAAGTAAGAATTTAACGCAAATGTAGTCTGGAACATCGAACTTCAGTTCAGCGAGTTTGTTTTGCAGTTCATTGAAATGTTCAGCAAGCGATGGGACTCCAAGAAGACCAAGGCAGAGAAGGTCAAATTTCTGGCCGTTGTGGAGAGTAGTCTCATCAGGCAGACCATTGTGCATCCTTTGATGGAGGTGGTCTAGTACTAGCATTTCTGACCATGAATTTTGTAGCAGCTTCATCTGGTCATCCACCTGTAAATCAAAAGTTTATAACCGCATTGCTAAATCTTGATAATTATTGCTAAGTTGGTTTCGGTTTGACCTACCACCGTCACTAATAATTATACCTCCTAATATAGAAGCAGTTTTTAAGTAAGTGATAAATATCAACAATCGCAATAGCTGTGTTCTAAAACTAGTCAACTGCTACTATATTAGATACGAAATTTTTTATATGTGACGGTCAAAGAAATTACGATGTGTCGTGTGATTTAGGTTACTCTGACGCTGATTTTAAAATAGTATTTATGTTATGTATATTTATTTTATGTATTAGCAGAATATATCTAGAGTTTAGTACGATTTGAGGAATAAACTGAACGAAAAATTAAAAAGTTTCAATTATATATAGTGAGTTTAGCGTATTATCTTGTACTTACGTCACTCCAGTATCTAACGAATTCAAGTGGTGTGTAATGAAAACATTATCTGACAGTCGCAAGCGACGACGTCGTTTTGTGACCTACATTTTATTGAGTTGCATTAGAAAACACGGGGCGGAGCTCGAGCGCGTTAAATTTGCCGTTTACGAAATGTTACAACTGAATTTCGAGCTCGAAGGCATTACCACACCGCATACTACTTGCTCAACACGATGGATCGAAACGATGAAATCCAGCTACAAAAATAGCTAATAAATAATATTCTTATTATTTAATATTTTTACTATTATTAAATGCTGATAATTTAAGAAATGATGATCCGTGTCAAAATATGAACTTTTTTAAATATTTTATCACAAAACTATAACGAATATTGATTTGGAGAAACAATTTACTTAATTTTCATAACCCTTTTTAAGTTGTTTCATGCATAGGAAATCGTCTTTCATCCATTTAAGCTTTAGAAATAACAGAACCCTTGCAATACGACATAATGCGCCAGCATTCTCAGTCAAACATGAACGAATATTAGATATTGGTTTCTATTTTCGTAGATGTATGGTAGAGAATTGCTCAGAATAAGCGTGAGTCATACGCTGTTTTGGATCTAGAACAGTTAACACTCCCTTCGGGCGGCCATCTTGAAATGAGTTGTTAGTAATCGGTAGAGCGCGAAGTAGGTCAAAGTCGTCTTGAATTGCCGCGTGTCCAAAACTTTACACATCAAATCCAGAAAAATTATGGAATCTATGAATAATATACCAGATGATTTTGTAAAGTAATAAAATAGAATCTATATTTATTACGTCCGTTACGTCTATTGGAATGGTAGCTGTAGATTACCTACTTGTAAGGATTCAATCCGACGCCGACGGTAGTAGTGCGTACGAAATGTTGATGTATTAATTGTACTCAAATAGCACTAAGTACCTTATACGAATATACTTTAATGAAGTAATACTAACTATGGTACATACATAATACAGAGTTAGATAACTTTAAATCACTCTCTGACTGGCCTGTTGGCCTAGTGGTTGGTGACCCTGACTGCTAAGACGAAGGTCGTGGGTTCGATTCCTACCCTGGACAAATCTTGGTGTGATGAACATGATTGTTTGTTCTGTGTCCGGGTGTTATTTATCTATAATATATATGTATTTAAAATATATATATATATATATATATATAAATATATATATATATATATATACATATATATATACATGTAGTATATCAGTTGTTTAGTACCCATAACATAAGCAAATATAATTGCTTAATTTGGGGCTAGATCTTCTTTATCTTTATCTTTGATTAAAGCTCTAAAATAGTGTACGAACTTGTTTCCATTTACCTATTAAATTATTTCTATGAAACATATAAAATAAACAATAATGTTATTATTTTTAAATAACTAGGTATATTTGCGTTGTAATCACTTTGTAGGTAAAAAAATCTGTGCTTAAATTTAATATTTTTACAAAGCACATTTATTATAATTCCACGTGTTTAAATTTAGTACAAGAACGCGCCGGCAGCTCAAGTTCATCGCGCTGTTATGTGACTAATCGCAATTAGTATTACATAAGAGAAAGCGAAGAAAGGCCACAGAACTGGTTACGTCTCCGTTACCGACGGTTACGCGTCGCTCGTGGTGAAAAGTGCTTTCTCGCGGCAACTCGGCCACGGGCAGTGTGTCAAGTGCGGCGGCGAAAGTGCAGCGTTGCCGCCCCGCGTTCCCGCACCGTTACATCACATCCGTCTGGGAAAAGTTTAGGTCGACAACTCTTCTCCGCTGACCTGTACACTCGCCCTATCTTCGTTAATATCCGGTCATTACTTTAAAAAATTGTATAAAGAAATTTAAAAATGATTTACCAAATGGGTTAGACGTCTATTTATTTGAACTATAATTAACAAAATCAACTTTAATGTAACAGAGAACAAAATTTAAACTGATTTTTATTTCCGTAAACAGCTATCAACTGCGATGTTTGTCTTCGTTTGCTATCGTCCTAATTCTGAGAGTGAGTCGTAAATATGTCGCGTCATTTTAGCATAAACAAAAATTGCTAGTTGCGAAGTGGAGGCTGTCTGTGGGAGTGAGACGAAACGATGCGCACAGAGCGGCAACGTCGCTCGCCCACATGACCGACTGCGGCTCTTGCGTAAGCGTACGACGACCACGGTGCGGCCATCGTCGCCGCTACCAGCGCATTTGCTCCTTCTCGTTGATTGACTTTTGCTGATTGATTGAATTCTTGCCCGACAGCTTAATAAACCGATGTACGATAGATCCGATTCCTCATGCTTTTTTGTCATAGCAAAAGTATTGAAACAGTAATGATTGAAATTGACATTAAATTGTGCTCTTATTACACGTGTCATACTCATTATAACCAAAATATATTAACAGAAAAGTTTAATCGGACAAATGTTAGTCCCGTTTTTACCTACAAGACAATCTATAAGGGTTACGTAGATTTTGTTGTTCAGAGTTGAATGTGTTGTAAATTAGGTAGGTTGGCATTTACCTATGTGAATTAGAAGTGCGACAGCAGTGTCAGGCGGCACGCTTGTCGTGGGAACTTGACCCAGTTGGTGTAGCGCGGGCGGCGCGGCGTATCGATTGCGAGAGGCACCGCGTCGCCCGCTGCGTCACAAGCGCCCCTAACTCACACAATCACATCGTCACTAGCCACTATCTGTTGGTACGCAAATTACTACAACCATTCGCAAAGCGCTACAGTCAAATGTATGAAAAATAAAGCAGCAGCGCAATATATAATAATCGCCAGCAAATTTGGTGTACACCAGGACAGGGTTTAGGGAATTGGGATAGGAGATTTCATACTTATCCAAATATTCACCTTGAGATACTTAAAGAATACGGTGTTTCTCGCCCAATCCACTTGTGAGAATAAATTTTGGTCCAGTACTTTGCACATTAATTCAAAGAGATCCACCTCACACTGATTGTAGGTTTGGCTCTGCAAGAGTCCAAAGAGCGAATTCTGCCACTCGCGGTCATCGATAGTTTGAACGAATTCGCGGATCATGGGCGAGACACGCAGGGTTTCAGTACTGGTGGGCTCGGCTGTGCTGGATGGCGTGGCCGCAGCTGTAGCCGGGGCATCAAATGCAAATGCATCCGGCGACGCCGAGTGCGGCGAGTGCGCTTCCCACTTTTCGTGAGAGGGTGGCGGGGGCGGCTGCGGTGGTTGCGGTTGTGCAGCGAGCAGTGCCGGTCCTGGTGAAGACTCCGGTGACGACGTCAGCGACGATACTTGAGGTATTTGTATCTCTTGTTTGACTGGAACTGCTGCGTATGTAGATCCAAAACCTAAAACTAATCCGCTGTCGCCTAGTGAGCCGCGCAATGTCTGCACTGCAATTTGCCGTTGTCGCATCATTTGCAGTTTACGAGCGCGGTCTCTTTTGTACATAGGACCGAACTTGTTACGTCCTCCGCGCATGCGATCTGCTCGTACGGCTGAAACAAAAAATTGTCACATCTAAGTATAGAAACATTGTACCCTCTTTTACATTTGTTACTTTATAATGCGGATAAAGGTCGAACGAAGTGTTTGAAAGTGACATCCTCAGAGTTGTTGGCCTTTTTTACATGAACCTTGCATAAAATATGAAAAAGGCATAAATTTACATTTTTCTTATATAAATCGCTACTTGTTGTAGTAGGATTGGTGCATCTGAAAAAAATTCATTAGAAAATATTATTTGAAGACTGCTTTCTGAATTTTACTTATGTAATTGACTTTTATAGATGGTTTGTAGATTATTATTTAGTTCAGCACCACTTTTATTCCGGTGTACCATATTATTTAATGCTAGAGAAAGAGTATGTGTTTAAAAGGATAAATGCATGTTATAGGTAATTGGGTAAACTTGTGTGATTTTATTGTTTGGTATACAATAAAAAATTAATAAGTTATACTGCAATTTAGGACGGTGGCCTCATAACACGCGACTCGACCGCTCTTTATGATTCTGGCTGAATTCCAAATTCCGAACGCCGCGCCGCGCCGCTCCTCGCAAAACAACCAATTTATGTCTGCTCCGATTCTTTATACACTGATTGACTTGACATTTTTGTAATATTATCGCTGTTTTATTACAGCACTAGCTGCGCGGAAATTGGTATGTCTGTTTAATCAATGTAACTCGGGAACCCGTCCGTTTTAAGAGATAAAAAAGTACTCTATGTCCGTCTCTGACATAGAACCTATGTAACATAACAATTTTCATCGAAATCGGTTCAGCTGTTTAGGCGCTGAGTGGTAAAACACACTCACACACACACATATACACACACATAAACAGCCCATTTATAATATTAGTAGGATTTTCAATATTAATAATAACCTGCTGCAGCACGCGCCGCTTGGTCTGACCGGATAGATCTGTTTTCATGTGCACTGAACGAATTTACTAAGACTGCTTATTGCATCTGCAGTACTTAGGTTAGTTTTAATCATGTATTAGCATGTAGAAATAAATATAGTTATAAACTAGATAAAAAGCTCAACTTCTCTGTCGCATTAGGCTTGTCTGTAAAGATAGATGTAAGTTTAAGAGTAATAAATAAATAAATAAATAAATAATATCTTTGTAAATTCTGATTACATATGAAATCGTATGCACTTGTAAATAAAATTAAGTACCTAAATAATAAATACCTATTAATGTATCGCGTTTATACCTGTTTATGTATTATATGTATGCAACGCGAAAGTCTAAGATATTAAAAATAAAGACTTAAAACTGAATACGTAATTGTATACAATAACGTAAATCTATAAAACGTATTATGACAATAGCATTGACTTAATAGTTGATATCAAATTGGGTCATCAAACGTTTTGAGTGGAATTCCTTTTGATTATATTAATATAAATACAAGATAAGCCTGTCATATAGATTTGATTCTTTTTAACAAAGAAACTTTACTAGTATTAGTGCTTGCTGGTAATGTATTTTATGTAAACAGCTACAGATAGGTACTTAGATTTGAGAATGCAATAAATAATTCCTATGAGTTGAATAAAAATATACGTTTAAAACGCTATCGATTTTTGCTATGCCGAGTATAAAAATACCAAAAGCACACTTAATTACACATTTTTAATTCGAGGATACGTGTCTTATGTTAATAATCTACACAATAACAATACTTCTAAACGTATTTTCATTAAATTTTAGTCAGATAATTAAAATGCTGATCTAATCTAATTATAATAATAAGTCGAAATGTCCTAGTGAATTTAAGGCACCCGCTTCGTAAATTTTCTGACATTTCTGACTGACGGTGAAAGAAAATATCGTGAGGAGACCTAGACTTAAAAGTCTGAAATTGCCAATCCCGCCTTGAGCAAGGTGATTAATACTTATGCCCTCTCTATATGAGAACAGGCCTTTGTACTGCAGTGGGACAGTAAAACAGGCTGGTATTATTATTATATTCTAGTTACAATATACGGACGCTGTGGACAAATAACACTGAACCTGGAACGGAAAGAGGCTTTCAGTAAGTCGCCGGTTCGCTTAACTAACAAGTTAAAAATAACAACCAGTTTTTATTGTAGCCAAACGCGCCTCTGAGCGATAAAGACGGCACCACAGGGCTCGATATAAGGTTCAAGTGAGACGGCAAGCGTAACAGATTTAAAGCATTACTGTGTGCAACTCCATCAGCTTTGTATTGCAGACTGGGTTGTTTCACTAAATGCATAGATGTCTGAATCATATATTATGCGTGTATAATAAATGTAATACGTGTTCATATTTAACCGACTTCAAAAAAGATGAGGTTCTCAATTCTATAAATACTACAAGCACCTTACTACAATAGGAAATTAAGATTAATAATACCTATAAGTACCTAGTTATAGTTTTACTTGGCACCGACTTCAAAATTATAAAATACTTATTCAATCATTTCTGATTAACTAAATCAAAATACGAATATATATATATTTCTTATTTTTAGTTTCCTCCCTGTTTGAAGGCGGTTTTTTTTTATCTAAAAATATGTTTTGAGTATGAAGAAGTCGTCTAATATTTCAACGTCTGATACAAATTTTAGCGATGACATTTTTTGATTAAATCTAATAATTTTAGCAGCTATTCAAAGTATTTCTTGTTCTGGCATTCTAAATTTAAATTAAAAGTTTAAATTAAATCTAGATTTGTATCATTGTATTGATATATTTTTTTGATACTTGATCCACCTTATGATTTCTTACTAGGCAATTATATTTAAAAAAGAAACATCTAGCGCTTATACGTATACTAGCCTTCCGCAGCGCGGTTTCACCCGCGTCTTGCTTACTGCTCTGCTCCCGTCGCCAGTAGCGTGATGTTTTAGATAGCCTATAACTTTCCTCGAGAACTAGACTAACATCCGCAAAAAGAATTGTTCAAATCCGACTGGTATTTACTGAGATTAGCGCGTTCAAACAAACAAACAAATAAACTCTTCCGCTTTATATAATAGTATAAATATGTTATTGTTTCATTTATATTTTTCGGTGGTTGAAGTGGTGTTTGGTGAAAATCTGAACCAACGCGAAAATCTTGATAGAAATTGTTTTCCTGAATGCATAGGTAGTACTTACATTAATACTATTCCATAAAACTTGAATTCTTATTAGAGTTTATTGTAATGCAATGTAATGTATGCAAATCCATATTTTACCAATTTTCTAAATTGGTTGGTCTCTGATCTTATTACCACCGTCTAAAATTTAAATGATCGGCGGAAAAAAGCTTAATAATATAATTATATAAAATATACGATAAATACGAGCATCAATCAAGTTCGGAGGGCTGCACCTTGATTTACTTTATTGAAACAGGTTCTTTATTAACATAAATATAAAAGCATTACAAAATCGTTCACCCGTTTTACGCAGTTTGCCTTCTGTAAGTGTTTAACTTGCTAAGTATTACAGTTATTTTTATAATTAATTGGATTAACGATATCTGATTGGAATATTGAGGACTGTTTGCACACTGCAGTAAATGTGATTTCAGATGCGAATGATAACTATGTTGCAAAAGTGAGCCATTGTAATCATTTAAATAACAACAATATTGCCACCGATGTTATTTGTGCATATCACGTTCAGTCCTAATATGGTTTTGAAATGGATTTGAATGGATAGAATGCAACTGATTAAAATAAAAATACATACAAGCATGGGCGTCTATCTACACCGCTAATATTTTTACTCGTTTTAAACATAAACAGATTCAAGCATAACAGATCCGAGCCAGTACAGAAGGCCTAGCTCGCTAATTTTAATATCTTTACATTTTATAGCATTCATTCAACTAACAGCTACTTGTGGTCAGCCTGTGGTCGAAATTCAACCCTAATTAATAATAATAATAATAATAGCCTTTTATTCCAAAACATAGGGTTACAAGAGGTCCCTAAGTTCGGTGTGCCTATTGGCATAGGCCTCCTCCAATTCCTTCCATTGGATCCTGTCCCTTGCTACTCTCAACCAGAATGGTCCCGCTGTCTGTTTCAAGTCATCTTCCCATCTCCTGACTTGACGACCCCTACCTCTTTTGCCGTCTCTTGGTTGCCAGAGGGTGACTTGCTTACTCCATTTGTTAATGGAGTGGCGTAGCAAATGTCCAGCCCATCTCCATTTTTGTACGTCTATCCGGGTAAGAATATCTGTGAGCTTTGTTCTTGTTCTCATGTCTACGTTCCTGACTCTGTCTTTTATTTTTAACCCTAGCATGCTTCTTTCCATGGCACGTTGGCATTTTGTTAGCCTTTCCCTGTGTTGAAGTGTTGTTGACCAAGTTTCACAGCCAAAAGTAAGAACTGGTAGAATACAGGTCTCGAATGTTTTCGTTTTTATGTGATTGCCTAGATCCTTACTTTTTACTATTTCCTTCAGTGACCAGTATTTTCTCCATCCTTGGGCTATTCGCCTGTTTATTTCCTTTGTCATTTCATCTGAAGGGGATATTATCTGTCCTAAGTAAATATATTCTTTGACATAATCAATCTTGTTGCCATCTACCATAACGTCTATTTCTCTTGAGTTTGACATCAGTTTTGTTTTACTGGCATTGATTTCCAGACTAACTTCTCTACTTATATTTGCTAGGCTCTGCATCATTTGTTCTATTGCTGCTGGACTCTCTTCAAGAAGCACCAGATCATCGGCAAATCTTAGGTGATTTAGGCGAGTTTCATTAATGTTCAGACCTAAGTGGTCCCAGTTTAGTTGTCTAAAGATGTGCTCGAGTACGGCGTTAAATAGCGCAGGGGAGAGAGGATCGCCTTGGCGTACGCCCTTTTTGATAGGAAATGATTCTCCTGTTGATTCTAGTTTAATACTGGCCTTGCTAGATTTGTATATACTCTTAAGTATTTCTATATAGTTGCTCTGAACCCCTTGTTGTTCAAGGCTCCGCCATATGTATTGGTGTCTGAGGCTGTCGAATGCCTTTGAGTAATCTATAAACGCCAAGTAGATTTGTTTATTGTATTCGTTATATTTCTGTATCAACTGTTTTATTGTGTGAATGTGATCTATTGTGCTGAAGTCTTTTCTGAATCCTGCCTGCTCTACGGGTTGGCTTTCGTTTAGTGTTAATGATATTCTTTCCAGGATCACTTTAGCAAATACTTTATATATGTTTGATATTAGAGAAATTGGCCTATAGTTCCCAATCTCGTCTCTAGGGCCTTTTTTATGTAGTAGAATTATGTGACACTCTGTCCATTCTTCTGGAACTTGCCTTATTTGTAAGATTTCGTTGAAAAGTTTTGCCAGCACAGGACTGATTTCCTCTAAGGTTCCCTTGAGCAATTCATTAGGTATCTTGTCCGGCCCTGGGGCTTTCTCGAGTTTTTGGGATTTTATTGCCTTTATTACCTCTGAAGCAAGGATTTCTGGCACTTCGTCTATTTTGTTTTCTTTTGCTTCGTTTGCTTCCGGAATTGTGACCAAACCTGAATCGAATTTTTCAGAATACAATAGGCGGTAATAGTTCGTAGCTAGTTTCTGTATTAAGAGACGATTAGTTAAATAAGATTCGCGTTGCTTTAATTTCGATATCCATTCTCTCCCATGTTCGTTTTGCTAAAGTTTGCAATTTTTTGGCGTCTTTCTTTGTCCCCTTTATTTGATATTAGTGTTCTTCTTTCGTCTAATAGTTCTAGTGTCTCTTTGCTTAAATAGCTTTCTTTGCTTCTGGGTTTGCTGACTAGCATCTCATTTAATTTGTTTTGTAATCTCCTGTATTTAATCCCAGTTTCTGCGTCGGAGGTAATAATTTCATTGAGTGTTTCTGCTGTGCGGGAATTAATGGAGTGACCGTGTTCTGATATTTGATACAGCTTATTATTATTTACTAGGTTTTTCCTGGATCTTTTGGGTTGGTTTAGGCTTAGGCAGCTTCTTACCATACGGTGGTCTGTGTTAAAGTTTAGGTTTTTAACTATGTTGGTATCTGAGAACGCGCTTGCTTTGTTGGTTATAATAAAATCAATTTCAGTTTTGAATTTTGCACCTGGAGAGGACCACGTCCATTTGCTTTTAGATTTTTTGTAAAAACCTGAGTTCATTAAAAAAAAGATTATTTTCCATCATGAATTCTACTAGTTTCTGTCCATTTTGGCTTCTTTTGCCATGCCCAAACTTCCCGATTGAAGATTCTTCTCCAAATTGTCTTTCTCCAACCTGTGCATTAAAGTCGCCCATGATTATTATGTTGTTGTTGTAGTGCGGTTTTCTTGCTTCTGAGATGCTCTCATAGAAATATTCTATGTCTGCTTTCCCTGCTTGTTCTGTTGGGGCGTATATTTGAAAGATAGCCCAGTTTCTCCTGTAACCTGGAAATTTTAAATGAACTACCACGATTCTATCGGAAATTCCTTGAAAACCCAAAATGTTCTTCTTTATTTTAGACTTAATATGGAAACCTACTCCTTTTTGTCCAGTGTGTTCTCCTTTGTGAAACATGATATAATCGTTCCTCTCTTCTATCCCTTCCCCTGGCCTTCTCATCTCGCTGATGCCCATTATGTCCCATTTTATGTTGGATATAGCTATTTCTAGTTATTTTAGGCTCTCTTCTGTTCTTAGTGTCCTAGAATTCAGTGTGCAGACATGTGTATGCTCCGTGATCTTTTTATCTTGTTTTATCTGTATTGTTTTCTTTTTGTGCGTATTTTTCTAGATTGGTTTTCTTTAGGGTGTAACGAATTGTAATGTTTTGATTTAAATGGAGGGTGTTTGTCTTCTTCCCCCACGGTGACAAGCCGGCTTGGGGTGCAATTTGTGAGTGTTGAGTTTGGTAATGTGGTTGTTAGGTCAACCCTAATTAATTTAAATTAAAAGTTTCAATATTATTAAGTTCTATTGTCAAAGACTATATACTTCTATAATCAGTATAATCACAGATTTCGCCAAGTTTACACTGTTAAATTTGCCTCCTGCATTCTAAATCCATTAATCCACAAAAATAATTATTAAACATTTTTGGAATGATATTTCGTCCACATTTAAATGTATCTCTCAAATTCACTTCTTCATTTAGGTATTATTATGTGTCCGCCAATATAGATTCCTTCTTCTATGTATAGAAAGAAGAAAAGAAAAGACATTTATTTGATATAAGAGACAGACAATAAAGAAGAAATTAATGTTAGGTGATAATATTAAATAAGTATCTCTCCTTCTTTTTTATTTGTCTCTGACCCGTTAATGTTCTATATCGAGACATAATAAAAGTAGAAAAATACTTTATTTATTTTATCTATTTTACTAATTAGTAACTAATATTACAAACAATCTATTCTCTATTTGACTACAGACTTTAAAAATAAAGAAAAGAGTAAAACAAATGCGCGGACGGATCAGTAGGAAATTTACGGACATATAAATATTATACTTTTTTGTTTATTTTTAAAATCTATATTATTTCCCTCTTATTCATAAAAATCTTATAAGCCTCTATAGTTAAAATGGGTTTTTTCTCTTTGGTATCTTTCTTACTAGTACAAATATCAAGGTGATACAAACGAAATATAAACCTATTATAGCTATTAAACGTTTATAAAATGTTTATGAATAAGGGGGTAAGATTTTAATATTTGTCTATAATCTTAATGAATGTCAAACATAACCGTGTGTGAAATACATGGTAGCGTGTGTAATGTTTTATATGGTAGTGTGCGTAATGTTTTTTATGTATTTCATTATTAAAACTTTTTTTTTTATTATTATGCATAATTTAAAAAAAAAATAGCTTTCTGCACGCACTCTTTCTATAAATAAACTATTAAATTTCCTAAAAAGACGTAAAAAGTTCATGTATTACTAAAATAGATGATAACAAACATTTATATAGGTACCTACCGCTCTTGAGTCAACAGGCGAGTTTAGAGAAAGCGAGGTGTTTAAACGTCTCCGTTATTTTTTTGCAAAAAATAGGTGAAAAATATGGAGTTAAATTAATGTTAAAAACGATGAATGTACGATATTATGTTTTTTTTAATCATTTCAGGATCGAAAATTAGCGTGTGAGTCTTTCGACAGTCTATTAAATTTTCAACGCTTAATTTTATGTTATATATGCAAAATAAACAAATTTAAATTATGTACTTTACGGGTCAACGATTGCATAATAATTATTCTATATCTTTTCTTTAGTGCGGATTGAATTTCATTTCTGGCTGCATATGTTTCGGTTTTGTCGGCGTGTATCAGTGGTAGTATTTATACTCGTTTAGTACCTACCTAGTGGCTACGTTCCTTAATTTAGAAGTAACAATTTAGATATTTTAGTGAATTAAATAATTCTAGCATCTAATGTTAAAACATAATGAGTACATAGAGTATAACAGCCGATAATGCGATAAACGAGGTCAGTTGTTTATTACACGACTAAACTAGATCAAGGTCAAGGTCATTTTTACAAATCAAAAACATACGTAGCGGTGACAAACAGCCGGTGTGCAAAAATAGATACGTTTGAGTTCACCTCGGATTCTGATGTTATTTGTGGCTCTGGCCCACTTGTCATAGATGGGTCAAGGTCGATTTTAGTAAAAAGGTCACTGATATGCAACATGTAGTCCGCCACTAGCATTTCGAATGCAGTACTGTTCAGATAGGGGTGTAAGAATGCGGTAAAATCTGCTCCTATCAGTCTAACTTTTATACCTGACATAGCTAAAGGTGCGACCTTGGCATACACGTCAGGGCCATCAAATGAAGTAATCGTGTCAACGAGATAAAAAATAGTATGTACTGAAAGGACGGGAAGAGGTGGGGATCGCTCCTTGTACCGACGACTCGGTGAAACTTGGTCAAGGCTGGCAGTACCTCTCCTCTCCCCTTGTCGCCCCTCCTCTGGTCCGAGTGCCGGCGGAACTGGCCGACCGCATCCGAACGGCCGCACGCACTCGATCGCTCGCCCAGATAGCGGCAGCGACGATCGTTACACAACCAAGATAAATCACCCGCGATGATCCGCTGAACTGTGTCAAGATCTCATCTATACATTCGTAAGCTGTACTAGTTGGTAAGGATCGTATCAGAATTCGTACACTTCTAACTAGACAAGAAGTTGACGTATTTTGCTACAAATATAATCTCTGGTAATACAAAAAGCTGTACACAACACACAGTAAGTATAGGTAGATAATATTTGATTATGTTTTGCTATGGAGATTCATTCGAGCCACTACCAAAATCCTTCAAAAATGACGGCTGGTAGAACTGTCGTAATAATACGACAGGTAATGCCTAAAAAATAGAAAGGCCCGGTATCCGAGGCCGCTCTGTCGAAACACTCGATTCAGGTCAAGGCAGCGCGCCGAAATAGTCGGCTGGCGCGCGCGTTTTTATTGTGATCTAACATCTGTCGCTGCCCGCCGTCGCTGTATATATTATATGCGCGCGCGTTTCGTTTGGTCGCAACTAATACCCGTCTCTACCATATCATTGCTGCGAGTAAATACCATCTAAATCCAATTTACAGTTAGCACTGTATTGCCCTAGTAGTTACTGATTCCAATTGGATTTATTGCTGTCATCTGTAAAGTTTAATTGACACAAAATTCTACTAACATACGTTAGCTGGAGGCACCCATAATATCTCGTAGCAAAATATTTCATTAGTTGATTTTACTTTAAAAGAATTTTAAGAGTTTTTAACACTCTCTGAAAGCTAGTAAATTATTTTAGAGTAATTAAAGTTCATTGCTTTGTAACAATAAACATGTGACATTGTGCCTCGTACCATTATATTAAAATGTTATAAATAAGCGATGGGATTTATTACGTAAGGTGGTGTGTAGGTACACTGCAGGCAGCATGCCGTGTAACAACTATCATTATACGTCGATCGCGGTCCGTGGCTTCGTCACCGCGTTACTTTGCTGTAACTACTACACACGGGAACAAATTTTTAAGCAGATCTATGATGTCAAATTGATTTTTAAAAAATAATGAAAGAGAGCGAGGTTAAATTTTAAATGTCAAAATCAGTATGCTGAAATGCCCTTTTTAATACCTAACTGATTTCGATGAGTTTGTAATACCTACAAAGTAACAATATTATTTAAAGAATTGTCCCCTCGCCCTATACCATTTATTTATAACAAAACTAGCTACTCGCAGCGCGGTTTTACCCACGTTAAGTTACATACCTTCCTCAATAACCAGGCTATTAAACGAAAAAAGATTTTTTTACGTAATTGTCGCTCATGAACGACTCAGAGTAACGGCTAGAGAGTCTGCGAAGCTGCTGCCTACCGTGAAGGGAGTGGGTAGGTGAAGGGATTGAGGGAAGTAAGGATAAAGGAAAGGGGAGAAAATTTAAACCCGTCTGGTAGTTTTAGATATTAGCACGTTTAAACAAACAAACAAACTCTTCGCTTTATATATTAGTATAGATATTGTTGTTTGTATCTGTCATAACAATTCAAATGCTGCGCACTACAAGGATTTCTCAAATATAGAACCTTCTCTTTAACTATAAACGTATATTGAAAATTTGTATTGTATCTACATTTTAACCGACTATACACGCATTATAGGAAAGAATAATAATAGTGATAAATATTCCTACGAAGCGATGATCAGTTTGTTTCTTATTTACTACTCTTGCGGGATTCTATGGTCACTCACACAAAACACTCAAACACAAGAAATGAGTGTTTAGCTGAGGATAAATAATACGATACGTGTTCAGGTCACATTTGGGTAGCCCATTGCGACAGGTCGGCTGAACGTCTTGTGAAACGGCGCTTGCGCAGTTTACCCCACCGACGACGCTCGATTGTGTCGAAACGCACGATACAGTCGCCGGCGCACGCCCTATTCACAACCCCCACTTGACTACAAGCTACACGAATCGCATATTAATTTTTGTATCAATACTGAACCTATACTAAACTTATAAACTAATGGATATTGTAAAAGAAAGGACTTGACGTTTTGTTCCAAGGAATCCTTTTTTTTGTAACTGTATTGTGTAGCAATACGTCACGACTCTACCTAGTTGTATGACATGTTATGGCTGGTTACGTAAGCCATGGGTATATTCGCGTAGATAGCGCCATTAGTAAAAACCATTATTACCTATAAACATTTGTATTATCTAATTACAAAAATAAGAAAGTTTATTTAGCCATATAAATATAAGTATAGCTTCAAATGCTGCGATTCTCTTTTATAGAGCAAGTTTGGAGATCCTTCATATCAATGACTCTTAAAACTATCCTAGTTTCGAGTGCATTATTCAAACATTTATAAATTGATTTGCAACCAATTACTAAACTTAAATATGTGAAGAAATAGAAAATAGGGCATCTGTTTTATAATATTAAAGTGTATTGAATCGGTGGTTTAACGGTGGCATTGCACAAGCCTTGCTGCAGGTCGAGCAGGCGGTGCGAGGCTCTCGCAACTGCCATTATTCGGGTCAGCCAACTATTTGTGTGAATTGTGTCATCTGACATATTATGCTTGGCAATCATTATTTCTCGGTTTGTTTTCAATAATCTTACTAGATTCGAAACTACATTATTGACTTAACTCGCAATATTGATGATGAAATGAGGTTTCAACATTTTTGCGTATATTATAATATATACATAAATTAATACCGATAAGTAACAATGTACCTATAATTGAATTTATTAACAAACATTGTTGTCACACGTAGGCATATAGGTACCTATAGATCGAATTACAAATTATGACCAAAATAACTGTTATTGCATGCATTTCCTGTAATTACAAAATTGCATAGGTAGTAGATGTTCTGTGGGTAGATTGGTAGGTATAATGAAAAGATATTATAATAAATAGATAATAAAGTTATATAAACAGTAAAATGCTAATGTAATATAAGTACTAGAAATTCTGAGCTACTGGCTGTTTAATAAAATATAATAATTTATTACCAATATTTATATAAGAAAATAATTTATTATTTTTCATCTCAAATTTAAAAAGGTATGTAGAGCAAACCATTACGTGTACCATCAAGGGGTCTAAACAGTTTGAAATTTGAAAGAAGTTCGCATAAAAATGTACTCAACGTAAGTATCTGTATTCAAATTTTAGAGTGCTAGATGTTGCAAACAACGCAGCATCTGGCGAAACGCGCAATGGCGAATGGCTCACGCACACATCAGTATGTTAAAGTAGCATTACGCACAAACACAAACAGCGCGCGCGCCGCATCGCGGCCCCGCTCGCAAGTAGGTCAGGGCGCTCTGCGGCCGCGCGCGTTTTAAATTTAGAACGATCCGCACTTCAAGCTCCGCCCCACGCGATCGCCTAACTATAAGTGTAATGTAATTACCTTTAAAACGTCCACCTGTAACCGCATCCTTGTCGCAATTATTATTATCTAATCTAAGCTTGTGTACAACATGTCTATCACTATTTTAAACATATCTTTATAAATTGTGGAACAATACGTTATTAATTTGGCACACATCTTTAGTACCATATTGAGGATGAAGAAAAATGTTCTCCAATTATTTACCATATAAATGATATGTACCTGCCTACATGTAGTATCAGGATAGATTAAGATGTATTTTAGATACATACTAGTACTAGTACATATCATTCCACTATGTCGTGCATCTTTCTTCTCATTATAATAAGTAATAAATAAATTAATTTATTGAAAGCTTTATTACCTATATTATTAATTACACAATGAAGTAGTACCTACAGAACTTACATGAGCCTATACATTACTTAGGCTGGTATTACATTATCATATAAATATGATTTTATATCTGTCAAATTCTATGATCATAGTTCGACGACCCTCAAACTATGATCATAGATAATCACATGTAGTTATTATACCGTCATATAATCTTCATTTAAAAATGACTGACACATCTTTGATCATATTTCTATGATAGTCTAATAGCGGCCGTAGTGGAAGTTAGTTCGTTAAAGTTAGTGTCACTAAAGTGTTGGATTGAACTGATACACAGGCTAAAATCAAACTTGTAGGTACGTATTGGTAAACGATAAGAAGACAGTATTTTACTATTCCGGTTTCACCAGAGTTGTTGCCTACTGTTCTGCTCCCGTCGCCAGTAGCGTGATGTTACATAGCCTTTACCCTTCCTTACGAACAGGGCTATCATACTCAATAATAATTATGAAAATTTCCGACTGGTAGTTCCAGAGATCAGCGCTTTTAAACAAACAAACAAACTTTTGCACTTTATATAATAATATAGCTTTTCTTTGTACCGGAAAAAAAAAATGAAAATCCAGAAAACAGTCTTGCGTATACCTATGTCGATAATACCTTGCAACCTTCATCAACATTGTTCTCCTCGAGTATCTAGAATGCTCTGCATTAGCTCAGGGTCGACCTCTACGAGACAAAGTGGGTGAAGGTCACTGAGGGAATCACTGTTGCACTTCTGCAATTTATAATATTCCAAACTCATTAATTTTTCTAATGATCAATGATGTAATCCTATTTGGTACAATTAAAACACGTCCGATCAACGTAGTATAAAGTGTGACGGAAACATCCTGGTCTGTTAATGAGGACATATAAATATACGAAAAACGTTAACTAAAATTCAGTAAGCAATAAACACAAATAACATAGATTAGTAAATTAAACAAATAAAATAGTATTTAGTCACTTACCTTCGAGTTTCATGCCAACATCCAGACATTTTTGGAATCGGCAGAATGGGCAGCGTTTCCGTTGTGTTTTATCTATGTGACAGGCTCGCTCAGCAACGCACGTGTAAACCTTTTTATTTTGAACGGTCCTCTTGAAGAAACCCTTGCAGGACTCGCATGTTAGCAACCCATAATGATAGCCGCTAACTTTGTCACCACAGACTGGGCAGAGTTCCTCGATTACATCCTTTGTATCTGTCTGGTCGCACACGGTGCCTGCTGCTGGCAAATAGGCACAAGGCTCGCCACCAGCGCCTGTAGGAAATAGATATGAAGCATCCAAATTGGCGTAACCAAAGGACTGTTGTTCTGGCGGGCATTGGTATGCGGCTCCTTGGGGCACATACTGTTGCGATGCGCCCGAAGGGCCCCCACCTGATCCAGACCCTTCAGGGCCTGGACTTAAATCGAATGGGGACATATTGAGGGACATGAGGCCTGTTTGCTGGTCCATCGTCATGCTCGGCCGCACAGTGCGGCTGTTTATTATAATCCCTACAGCGGCGTTCAACCGCAACAACGTTCACACAGTCACCGAGTTCACTAGCGGTCTGGCCGCAACACTAGCTGCCGCTCGCGGGCTGCACCTGTTCAAGCACTATAGTAGGAGACACATAAATCCAACACATTTTGTTCTACAAGAGTGATGTAAGAATTGTACAGGCGTGGAACGTCTGTGTCTATCACAAAGTATATTTCACTATTTTTATTACGACTATTCGAACAAATGTTGACGCGTGGTATGTTACGATCGCGTCGAGTAAATGATCAGCGGGCGGCACGCGTGCCGCTCGATAGAGGTTCCGCGATCGACTGGCGGGCAGCCGGCCGGCGACAACGGCGCGCGTGCCGGCGCCTCCCGCATGCGCGCCCCGCCGCCACCCGCAAGCCTCCGCCCGCTGGCACAATGGAAAACGATTAGGAGCCCATGTAATAAGTGAAAGTGAGTCGGTGACCCACTTTCCCGCGATCCAGGTCTATGTTAGTGCGCGTTCGCGCGGTTGCGCCACCGAGCGGGCGGAGGACGGGGCGGAGGACGGCGCGGGGGGCGGCCCACTGACCCAGTTGCGCGCAGTGCCGCAGCAGGGCAGGGTTGTCTCGAACACCGAGCAAATGTTTACGTTCGCAGTGCATTCGTTGGTTATGAGTTGTGCTCGCTCTTCGTTATACGTAACTGCAGCAATAAGTGCAAGCGTAACACAACCGATTGTTTATCCAACATAAAAACTAAACGATTCACACTGTTCATTGAAAACATCGCCTCATGTAGGTAGCTAGATTATTATAAATACTAAACTGGTTAGCAACAATCTACTATTTAAAATAATAAACTTGGTTATATAGGGACCACTAGGTACTAGAATCTAAGTACCTACATTTATATTTTAAAAATTTTAAAATACAACTATTTTGCTAGATACTAGATAGAACTAAATTCCCCCTACAGATCACACGCATTTATAGTATTAGTAGGATATGTATAGGTACATAACCTGTCTTAATATTAAACCAGCAACGTAGCATCCACAGGCTAGTCAGGACACTGCTATACTAAATAAGTATCTTTAAAAGATGCAAGGAATATTCAATGAATATCTTATAATACCGATGGATGAGGGCGACTCCTGAAAAAACTTTAGGAAGGTCTATATTCGGCAGTGGACGTGGAAATGAATAAGAATAATGATGATTCGATATTCCTTATTACTACCCCTTAACTCTATGCTTTCGCCAGGTAATTTGTCTATGGCCGCTTGCAACATAATGTAGTCTCTTGGAAAAAAACTTTGTCAGCGAGCTCATTTCACAACATTATACATATTTGGACTTATGGAAGACTGTAATATGAAGAGAAAGTTTTATTTGTACAATTTAAATATCATTTGAAAGAATTCGGTAAATCCAAATAATTTAAAATATAGGTAGGTACATAATAATAAACTTAAATTAAATAAATCAGCAGTAGGATGGTATAGGCAGGCTAGCAGTAACAGTAACACACCACCGTTATTTCCCCCTGTAAAGATGCCTTATAGTAACAACTGTAGTGTAACTATATTTTAATATTGCCTGTGGTGTTTGCTAAATAACCTAGTTACTGCATAAGCACTGTTTGTTATTAAAGAATCTCACATTGTATTAGTGAAATACCTTCACAACATTATAATAACCTATTAATATTATTTCTATAGAAATTGATATTTTTCAATGTACCCTGTCAAAATTCAAGAATGTTGCACAAAAATGTATAGTATTGGATAAATAGGTATATTTATTTAGTAATTAGATATATTGTTTTAAATTTTAGGTTTTTATAATATCGTATTGGGTTTTTATATGTAATGATATTGTAAATACTTCTTCAATAAATAAATAAATAATCGCATTCATACAAAGCTATGAATGTATTGACATTGTATAGACAACGAAATTACGCTTTGGATCTTAGCGCGATCGTGCTTAACAGTAATCGACGTAGGTTTACACAAAAAAGTCTGCAAGTAAATTACCAATAAGTTATTCGCTATTTCAGACGTCAGCGTCTGCGGCCTTTCATTGTTTAACGTATGTAATAGCAATTGTATTATTATATGTAATTAGCAGTTATTTTATAAAATAAACTCATATTTGGGCAATTTTCGAGGTATCACGAGTCATTCAATATGAAAAATGAAATAAAGATCTTGACCTGGATTTTGTTAAAATCAGTCAACAGGTCACGAACGAGTGACTGCCTGTGACAGCCTTGTATTCGCAATTTAATTCGATTCGACGTGTTCTCCAGCAGTAAACACATAAAAATCGGTTAAAACTTGAATCCTCTACACAAAAAATATAGAAATAGGTAATCATTGTTGCTAATTTCATTGAGGAATTCATAGAAGACTTTTTCAAAAACCCACTGTAAGACTGAGTTGATCTACTGTTCAGATAAACATTGAGTTATCTAGATTAAACAAAGTGTGTATCAAGCTATTAACAATTTGTCAACAAACGAATTTGTTTCTAGTCTTGAAAACACATAATATCATGCTTATTAAGCTGCAATGACTCAATAGTTTCGATTTCATAATCAAGACCTGAATACCGGATGAAAAAGCGACAGCAAGGTAGGTATACCCGAAGTATGTCGTTTTCGCTATCGCACAGACGCTACGGCCCCTGTCGAAAGCAAGAGTGCTCGCAGAGTCGCACGCGCAATGCTTTCTTTATGCGCGCAACTGACGTCACACTTTCTCCGTCCAGTGACGCACGTTGATGTAACGTATCGTAATGGTGAGGTAATAATGTTGCCTTGCACAGTATTAGTGTGTCACGCACGTTGTATATTGATCTGTTTGATTACAATATTAATTTTATGCGTACTTATACCTTATTATTATGGAGGTAGAAGACTTGTTAAGCTGTTAGATTTCGGTTGAAGCTTCGTATAACTTTTTTTTTTTTCGTGGGAAATGCATTACTAGGGAATGCATACAATATGACATGTATATCCGCATTCTAGAACCAGGGGCGTAGCTACCGCCGTATCAGCCGTATCAATGGTATGAGCCCCTGGGCTACAAGGGTTACTACGTGTGTTATCCAAAATGTCACATAGTTTTGTGCTTCCCGGGAAAAACACATAAAAATGCTGTCATACATGTCTTTTAGAGTTTTCACCTCAGAAAAGCATAGGTTAAAAAATTTCTTTTTTTCGGTCTAAGCAAGCGTCCAAAGGTCGGCAACATCCTACATTGTTTATTGCGGGATTGCTCTGATTTGGTCATTCACTTAAACGGGGGTATCCCGATGTACATCAATGACAAACCATGGACAATATTTACGAGTTTTATTTCATTCCGGTTCAAACGTTATTAGGTACATTGTACTACAATATAATCTTGTTCTTCTTGTTATTGATTGGTCTGTTTGATTTGTGAAAAGAATGCGTGAAAGGAAAAAAGATTATCCCAGTGGAGCTACGAAAAGAAAAAGTAAACAGTAGAGGGAGGCGGTTATAAAAAAATGCCTAAAATGTTTTAATTTGTCTGCAATTTGAATAATTCTTTTTGCGTGTGATAGCTGTTTTTTAGGCCACTGACCACGGGAGCAGAGCTAAGAGTAGAAGAGAACAGTAAGAAAGAGAGTAGAGTAGAGTAAGCTAAGACGCGGGTGAAACCGCGCCACGGGAAATTAGTTTATCTATATTTATTGAATTGTTTGGCTAGCTCAATTTCTAGGAGGAAGTGATAACTTATATAATCAATAAATATTTATTTTAATTTAATGTAAGCATTTTTGTTTCTGTTGTGAGAAATCTTCCTTCATTTAGGGCCTCCAACTATTTTTGATAGGAGGCCCCACCAAGGCACGCTACGCTACTGTCTAGAACACATAACACAAGTTATAGTATGTCTAGGTTGCATGCGTTGTGTGTAGTTGTGGTGATATTGTTTATTTATTTATTCAAATGTTCTATTTGAATAAAGAATACTCGCATGAACTCAGTAAAATTGCTGGTATAAGTTAGATCAGCCTAGCTGAAGGAGATCCGCCCATTCCAAAAACTACATTCATCATTAAAACTGCAGAGTGTATATATTTGTGGTAGTGGATAAGTTATCTTTAGCTATAAGTAGATAATGTTTTATTTTATTTTACATGGTGGCAACGGCGCCGGGGCGCTGGCTGGTGGAAGAGGTATCAGTCAAGCCAACTGCGCTTCTAGCGCTGCTGATGTTCATGAGAAGAGGTTTAATATTTGGCTGTTAGATGAGCCACAAGTTTGCCTATCATTAACTACCAAATCACGGCTTATTCCACAAATCCCCTCTGAGCAAATCCCCCTTAAGAGGGAAAACTGAACTCTAATTTAAAGTTAGTCCAAAAATCTCCCTTGTCATTTTCGATTATTCCATTTTTCCCCCCTGACTGAATTCCGCTAAGGGGGAAAACTGAACTCTAATATAAAATTAATCCAGAACTCTCCCTTATCATTTTTAGATCATTCCATTTATCCCCCCTGTATGAGAATAAATTTACCTGCCTATATGCATTTGCTCTTTTGTTAAATAACAAAAACATTTAGGTAAAGTATGTAGGTTACGTAATAAACTGAACTAAATATGGGTAGGTAGCTATAAAAAACTAAATATATCTAAGTATAATCAGACTTTATTTTCAAGAGATTTCAAAGGCAATAGTGATATAGATTTGGAATTAAATCCAATTGAATACTAATGTGAAATTACTTTTTCACAGTAAATATTTAACTAAAACATTAAATGTGGTACAAAAAACATTTATCTATGTATCATTAACTAGTTATTGGAACGTTTACTAATTAATCAATTTCAGCAGTTTGCTGAAACTAAAAATCAAGTATTGGTACAAGTAAAAATTACAAAATGTATAAAATAAAACAATACATTTTATACAGCAATTGACGAGGTTAATCAGTTAATTAAAAAGTTCTGCAATTTAAAGTTAAAGCTCAAAGTTAAATTCGTATAAAATATAACAAAAACAATCACTTTTATACAACAAATCAAATTCAACAATTTTAAGTTAAAATCTAGTTTGTTTACATGAAGCTTATGAAATCACTACATAGTATAAAATAAAGTCCCTTACCGCTATCTGTCTGTCTGTCAGTATGCCTGCTTAGATTTTAAAACTACGCAACAGATTTTGATGCGGTTTTTTTTAGTAGATAGGGTGATTCAAGAGAAAATATAGTAGAGGAATACTGATAATTTTAGAGGTTTCTAAAACGATGTCTTAAATAAACACTTTTTTGCGCTTACATTTCAAACGCAGGCTGAACCCTATAAGATAGATCAAAATAATGTATAATGTAAATAATCACCTGAAAAAGGTCTACAAAAAAGTCCGCGATGGTATATTTATGTCTATCTCTTAGGGATAAGCCACAATGAATATTTTTTATCCTTTACTTTTTACGAAAATAATGGCTTATTTACGAATGGATTTTAAGCAATACTGCATTAATCCTTATTCAATTAATAACCTTACACAAATAAAGAAGCAGTTGAGATTTTTACAGTTGGCAAGTTATTTCTTAAATTAACTAGACCACGGAACTCTCAAAAGGTGCTGTGGTCTAACTATTTTGAAAGTTGGAAAACTGTCCCTAGTAAAGACCCATGGTCCATCACATAAATACAACGATTGATTAGTATTCGGCATTTTACTAATAGGTATCGTAAAAATGAGGTGATCGATTTAACCCGTTCTTACTTTATTAGTACAAAATATAAGAATATAATACATTCTTATATCTATAGTATCCGTGAATTGGTTTAACCGTGATAGTGGAACAAACTCTTTTATCATCATTATCATCATATCAGCTGAAAGACGTCCACTGGTGGATGCAGGCCTACCCTAGTTGTCGCCACCTTGGCCGAACTAACTTTTGCTTTTATAAAATTCGTATAATACTTATCTAAGAAATAAGCAACATGCCACTATTCAAGCCCATATAACACTTTAGCTTACCTGTTTATTACCTGAAGGGGAATTTTTGAACGCTTACTTTTTATAATCCAGTTTTCTTCTCTGGGGGGGGGGGATTATCTAGGAGGGAATCTACTCTTTTTTTTTTCATTCCATTTTCCCTTCTACAGGTGGCTTTCAAGGAGGATAAGTGGAATAGTATATTTTCAATTCCAGTATTCCCCCTTAAGAGGGATTTCTAGACTCTTGTAATTGGATTCCAATTTTCTCCCTTAAGGAGGTTTTTTTGGGGGGATTTGTGGAATAAGCCCAAATCACCAAGAGAAAAAAACAGTAGTATCGAATGGAATTATTCAAGTATGCACTTGATAAACTCGAAATAATATTTATTAAGTACCTAACAACGACCTCACGGACTGTTTTATAAATATCTGTAAATAAACATGACTCGGGTTTGACGGGTAGCGTACCTTTATTATAATATTTCTGTCCGATACTTGCTAATGAAGTGCATTTGAAAACCAACCAGTTTACCATAAAAGGATACGTTAAGAAAATTTACCGTGGCAGGTGCTGTATGCCTATAAGTGGGCGGTGAATAAATTTAAAGTACCCAAGTGCTTAAAGAGTGGTGTGGGTAGGGTGACTAGTTAAAAGAGGCCAGAGTTTTGGGTTTCAGACCCAAGTGCATTAGGTCAGTAGGTCAACAAAGTGTTGTTTGTAGTTACTTCGGCTGGATGGGCAGCACTGCACATAGGGTCATGATTATGTAAGAATTTTTGCAAAGCGCCATAACGTAGTTTTTTGACAATAGCTGTTTTCAGACTCATTTTACGATAAAAGCATGTCGCAAAGTGTAGAACAACACGCGTTTAGTCACACGAGTTCATTAGTCTTCAGTACATATCAGTACTGAAGACTAATGAACTCACATCGAAACATCACATACTGAATTATTTTCGGAGGCATCCGCCATGAACATAAGCAGCAGCAACTGGTGGCAAACCAGCAGTATTATTCCCGTTGGCCACCACATAGTAGACCACCACTGGAGGACACAGGGACGTTCTATTACTTTTTGTCACCAGTGGTGGAAACATTTTCCGTTGGCTACCACCTATCAGGCCACCATTGGTGGACACTGGGATTTTTTTTTGCTTTATGTCTTCAAGTCTACTACCAAGCACAAATAATACAACTAGGTACGTATGATAGAAAATCAACATTTATTAAATAAATTTCTTATATTTTTCAAAAATAAAGTGCTATAAAGTAGTAAAACTAAAGTGTCAAATATTTCGGTAAAATCAAACTGTTGTTACATAAGATTTTTCATTAATTAAGCTTATAATAATTTAATATAATGTAATCATCAATCAAAGGTTGTATCACAATATAAACGGCTCAGAACACTGGCTACACTTATCGCGCTCGCTCATCATTTTTTTTACATGTTATTTTTATAAGCTTTGAATATTTTGTAAAATTTTAATGAGATTCTATAATGAGTAAAACATCCTCTGAGTACAGCTGATGGAAACGCCAATTTTATGGCTCTCATAACTGCTTTTTCAGTCAGTTGCTATTTTTTTTGGTGACAATCCCTGGAATTTGGCTTTTAATCAAATCAAACATAATTTGATATGACTCAACGTCTCTGCGGGTCATTATTTTGAAAATACGTGATAAGTAACAAGGATAGGATTACTTTTATTATGTACTTTTTATTCAATGCAAATATGAATAGGTACAGTAAAATATGTATTTATATAAATGATATCAAATAATTTATTAAACTATTTAAATCTTCATACACAAATAATCAAAAAAAAATATTTTAGAAAAATAAAGTAATGTTAATCGACTGTTAGGCGGAACGAAGTTCGCCGGGTCAGCTAGTATACTTAATAATAATAATTAACCAAAAAATTTAATAAAAACTTTATTCCCCTTGTCCACCACTGGTGGCCATTGGGATAAAAAGTAATAAATTGCCCAATGTCCACCAGTGGTGGCCGACTAAGTGGTGGTCAAAGGGAATAATCCCGGGCCACCTGTTGGTAAATGTTAATCGTAACCTATGGACATGGGTCTGTTTTCTAAGCATTGCAAAAAGAATGGCTAGCAAACACAGCCAAGTCATTGCCGGTTTACCACAAGAGTTCACTTTTCTGTTGACCGCATCTTAAACCTATCTACTCGATTTTAATATACCACGCATAATTGATTCGAGTGACGTTTTATGATTAGGTTCTATTATTTAATTCTCATTACAAAATGTTACAGAATAACCGCTAAAAAAATATCCTATATATTTTTGTAAAAGGTACTAGAACAAGTGGGGTCACGTGTGCACTCTCTTGCGTATTCTAAAATTATTGTTTTCTTTATGATTTAGGTAGGTACTTACTTATAGATTTATTACTTAAGGTGAAAATTGCAAAAAAAGACATTAATTTCTTTTCCTTGTCTGCGTAGTTTGCTGAGCAAAAAATCTACGATTGATAAAATTAACTAGCTTGCCGCGGTGCGGTTTCACTCGCGTCTTTGCTTACTGCTCTGCTCCTGTCGCCAGTAGCGGGATGGTACAAAGCCTATACAAACCTTCCTCGAGAACTGTGCTATTTTTTAAATTACGACTGGTAGTTTCAGAGATTAGCTCGTTCACACAAACAAACTCTTTCGCTTTGTTTATTAGTATAGATAGACACTTACAGGTAATATTACAGTAAATATACGATATTTATATCTGGAATAGATAGTTTCTTAGAAAACAAATCTTATTTAACAAAAACTTACACAGATTACACTGATCTTTATTTCTGAGACATAATTATTATTCACTAGCTGTTGCCCGCGACTTCGTTCGCGTGAAAATTTAAATTTGAAATCATACATTATATTATATCAATAACAATCAGTATATAATATGTCTCTATGGCAAATCCCATTTAAATCTGTTTACCCATTTTGACATGATGGAGTAACAAAAATCCATACTTCAATCATACATCATCCATCCACTCAAACGTCTAAACCTTCGAGTTTATGTACCTATAGCTTTAGTTTAGCGATCGAACTAAGCATCATATTAGCTTTTATCTGCCCCCTTTAAACCTCTTAGAGGTCTACTTCCCAATAAGAAAAACGATAAAACAATCTTCAGACAATCAATTTCAAAAAAATTCAATCAAAATTCAGACGGTAGTAGATCCACGCTGGTTTCAGCATGAATGGGCCGGATCTTCCGGGGAAGTACTACCCTCTCATAGAAGATCGACTTAAGAGTAGTAGTATCCGTACTACTGCGTTTCGTTCGGTGAGTGAGAGTGCCGGAGGCCCAATTTCCCCCCTATCCTCTTTCCTCACCTCCCTCATTCCCTTCCTCTAACCCCATTCCCAGCCGCCATAGTGGAGGCCACTATACCAGCAGTTTAAGACGATAGCTTTTGGTATGGTGGCCACCACTTCTGGATTCCACTGACTGCTTACCATCAGGCGGGGTGGAGTCACTTTGGTAGGCTAACATAAAAAAAAAAAAAAAAATCTCTTGTTTATACATGAACTTGACTCTGCATCGAATTTGTAATCCTTCGACGACGACTGTTACAATATCTCAGTCTTATTTTAAAGCAAACGGAAGTTTAAATCCTACTAATATTATAAATTTGACAGCTTGTGTGTATGTATGTGTGTGTGTTTGTTGCCACTCAGCGCCTAAACAGCTTAACCTATTTCGATGAAAATTAGTATATAGATAGAATTGGTGCCGCAGACGGAGGCTACTTTTTATCCGGCAATTCGGTCTTGTTCCCGAGCGAGACAAAAGACATTTAAAGCGCGAGCGAAGCCGTGGGACGCAGCTATTAACTTATAAAATCTGCTTTTTAGGTACTCAGCGACTAAGGAAATAAAACAAATTTTACTAAGTAATTGAAATGAAAGTTTGAAGTAAATTTGAAAGTAAGCAAAAAGTACCTACATATATAAATAAGTATTTTATTTAAAATTTATTTGGTGTCAGAATTTCTGAAAGTAAAATTAAATGAATATTTAAACGCACATAAATATAATAGTCAGAGAAACTGAACTTCAATCAAGTAGTATCAAGCAAAAAAAATCTGTACATTCGATACGTGCGACAACGACGTCTGCCCTTGCTTTGCTCGCTTTACTGCTAGTTCGGGTAGCCTACCTAGTGACAACAGCGCGTCCTTTGCGTTCCAAGCTTCAATTTTCAAATTCAAATTCTTTTGGAACAAATAGTAATTCAACGGTGGAAAAGAAAAACTTCGTAAGCGCCAAATGACAAAGTGTGGGCAATGGGATTTACTTTTTTATTATTGATTGAAAGTTATTGGTGTCTTTAAAGAATAATATGTTTAAAATTTTATCTAAATTATACTACTTAACTTTACTCTATCGCAAGAAAATTGGCGTTTAAGAAAAAGTAATTCACACTGTGTCACTTTGCATGCAGTCTTGTTGTAATTAAACCTTTGTTCAGATTTATAAGGTATAATTCTTTATGCGAACAAGATTTGAATTACATAAATCATGGGTTACGGCCGATAAGTAACCTCTATTATAACAAGAACTTAATTGCAGTTTTGGAGAAATTCAACAAATATGATAATTATGTGTTAGACGTTAAAAAGATAATACGATAAATTTGAAGTAAGTACGTAGAATTTTGAAGCTTAAAATATTTCATGAAAAGTAGTAAGTTATATATTTAAATTGTAATGTAAGTATATAATCAGATGAAAAATAAGAGTTAAAAAAAAGTAGGTATGCATAGAAGATGAGCATAAATAAACTAAATTAAACGAGAATAGTTTGTTTTTAGTAACTACGTCCGTCCCGTAAGTACTATTGATGACGATACTGACCCTTCTCTACACATGTCTATTCTAATAGTGCTAACAGACGACCGGACATGGTACGGTCGCACCAAAGTGATGGTGCGGAGCACACTAAATCCGGTCGTCTGTTAGGGCTATTAAATTTTCAACCGAACTTAAGACAGTCTTAAATGCCTCAAATAGATCTCGAATAATACCTGCGCAATTACACTTGTTAAATTGTAAGCATTTTGTTGTTGTCAATAAACACAGATTAGGGGTTCTTATCAGTCGCTCCCTAATCTCCCTCCTAAATTATTCTGGTTGTTATGTGACAACCGGAATAATTTTTTGGAAAGTCAAGGACGGTAATGTTTTTCGAGCTTATGTAAGTCAAAGTCAAATTCAAAGTATTTATTTTATTTTGATCATAAAGAATGATACTTATGAAAAGTCAAATTACATAAAGTCAGCTAATTAACCTACAGCCAGTTCGCTGACGAGGTAGAGCTGTGAGAAGAACTGGCAAGAAACTCACGCCACTCTTTTCAATCGCCAGATAATTACAATTTTTTTGTATGAGTTAACAATTTTAACACATCAACGCAACCAAAGAACCATACAAAGTAATTATTACAAAACAACTAATTATTTAATAACATTTAAAAAAAAAGAAAAGAAACAAAAATAGAGGATTTCAATTATTTAGTATGATAATTTGACTACGTATTTTAATTAAAATTAAAAAAAGTAAATGCATTTTCCAGTCATATTGAACTACAAGGTAATACTGAATTAAGTATTAAATGTATGCCATGCCAAGATTGACCAGTCATCCCAGGTAGCACTTGTTCACGAGCATGACGCACAGACCAGCCATCATCACCTTCGCCATATTAGAGGGAAGGTATGACCCGGCCAATACGACACCACAAGTCATGACATTTTAGTGAGCATGACAATGCAAGGCATGGGTGGTAAAAAGAACCCTATTAAAATGTTATGTCTTACGAGTTCATAATGATCATGATATGCATTCACTTCACATCAAACTTTTATTGCAATAGTCAATACATTTTTTTAAAATTTTACTATAATAATATAATGTTAATCAAAGTCAATATAACTACAATAATAATAATTAATCAATAAAACATTAATCTTGCATTAAACGAGCAGCTATACCCATGCTACTTTATCATTTAAATAATCATTAATATTATAATAACCCTTTTGAATAAGACGGTTTTTAACAGTTTGTTTGAATTTCTCTAAGGGTAGATTCGAAACGTCAATGGGTAGTTTATTATAAAAGCGTACACCAAGACGCGCAAATGTGTTGTTTACTATATTTTATGTAGGCGATGGTATGTACCAACTAACTTATGTTTACCTCGACTATTCACAGAATGCATGTCACAGTTTCTTGATACAAGTCAATATTTTCTTGATAAACATAATGTTAGCAAAGATATATTGAGACCTATCTCTTTACACTTATCTCTTAATGAAATGAAAAAAAAAATTATGTAACATGTATGTAGGTATATCTATTTCTTTGGCTAGCTCTACAGCCTAAATGGCCTAATGGATTTTAACCTAATAATATGAGGTGTCATTAAATTCGTATGAATATAATTGTGGGAGTGACATAGGGAAAATACCTATATAATTTTGCAATGTAGCGACAGCACAGAAAAATAAGTTTCTTTCTTTTCAGTTTGTTTTAGGAAGGCGAGCTTTTTGTTTTTTAATTATATATTTTGCTTGTTGGTAATAATACTGATCTTTCGCAATATTATTATTAGGATTTTATTAAAATACTAGCAGACCCTGCCACGCGTTGCTGTGGCTAAGGTTTTTGTTTTATTATATTGTAATAAACTATTCAAGGGAAACAGTAGGAGGACATCAGTCATGAAGACCAACATGCTTTTTTTTACATAGATGCCATTTGTATAATCTGCCATTTCCTTGACTGATTTTCTACTACCGTAGTACCTTAATACATAGAAGTTATTAATTTACGAACGAAGATGGAAATGTTAAAGCTGGTATGAGAATCCACTGGATTGGGATTTGGAAGGAAAGGACTTTGAACACGATCAATCTAAATTTTCGTACAGTTGATATTAAGCAAAAAATAATTTAAAGAAAAAAATATTTTAAAATTTAGTTTATACAATTTAATTTAATTTGTACCTTATCCTTAGCAACGTGGTGGTTATGCTATTAAATTGTAGCTTAAATGAAACGTTTGTATTTTTAACATAATATATTAAATACTCACTCAATCCAGTCAACAGATATCGCTATCTGTTAGAACCGTTTGGAGCTAGCAGATTATTGTGACTGTTAAATAATAGACAAATAATTTGCAATAAAATAATATTGCGACTATAAATTGATATGTAAGCAATCCTATCTTTCAATTTGGATCAAATTTCACACGGTGTGCAAATCAAATTTTAAATCGGTTCAGTAGTTTAGGAGCCCATCGCGGACAAACAACGTGACACGTAATTTTTATATATATAGATATTAAGATGAAAGTATTACAGCGAAAATAATGATTTGAACCGTAAGTAGGTACCTACTGCACAATTAAAATACATAATTATCTAAAGTACTTTTCCGTTAGTTTATGATGTTCCAGCCCTGGACAAAGTCCCTTCCCCAGATTATTTTGTTTCTTTTTTTTCACAATAAATATTATTTTACGTTTGATAGCCCAGCTCTTGAAGAAGGATATAGGATATGTAACATCACGCTGCGAGCGACGGGAGTGAAGCAGTAACCAACAGAAAGCTAGTAAAATATACACCACTCGAGTGGTCATCACCATTCGTTTTTGATTCAATCTTGTATGTCAATAATTCATTTCTTACACTTTTCCTAAATAATAAAACACGCATTTCTACATAAAAATGAATTTCATTACACTCCGTGTGATAACGGCGTATTTGAAACAACATTTCTATTAAAAGTCCAGTTAATAAAAAACTTAAATAAAACTTTTAAAATAACTTGAGATTTCAGAGATTTGTAGATGATCGTCGTGCCTGCGTCTGCAATTTAGCCGCCTCATATGCGCTAGCATTATAATTAGAACATTATGACTCATTATTTAATAGCAAATGTTATCGATTCGTGTACAAAAATGCTCGTGCCGCGCTTACCCTGGCCCCTTTTCGCTCGTTCTTCTAATCAGCGGGGAGTACGCGTTTTAACCAGTATACCAATAGATAACTAAGAAGTTACAGTATATAGTTGCTTCATATTTAGGCAAGGTAGAGAAACACGAAGGTCTAGTAGGCCTGCATTTCGCGTCATAAATAGTTGTCAGATTATATGAGCTACTGAGCTGCAGCAGCTACCGCCATTTTATGCAGTTTCTCATAAGATACATCATAGGTATCTTTAAGTCATGTCACTACGTATCTCATTAATTAGCGCACTCATTTCCCTTTTATATTAGGTAAAAGGCTGTAAAGTTAATATCCCAATTTATGATACGAGTAATATCGATTGAATTTTATTAATAACGAATGACTAAACAAGGTAGGTAGTAAACAAAATGATTACACAAGATTTGTACTTGGATATCACATCAATAAGCCATGTTTTACTAGGTAAGTAAGTATATTATGTGCTCCAGTATCCAGATGCTTGGAATAACAAATTAGGTTACCCAACCCAATACTTGCAAACAAACTGGCGACCTGATTCTGAGATGAGACCATTTTACTTCATTTCAGATACATTTCGCAATCATTTAACTTTTAGATAAACAAAAAAGTTGAATGTTTATTTACAGTAATATATTGGTCCAGTTTATCTATTTTGAATTTTTTACTAATATCATATTATTATAATGTGCATCGCTTACCTACTCAAATCGCTTGCTCAAGGCGGATTATTACAGACTTCCTCAGAATCCAGGTTTCCTCACGATGTTTTACTTTACCGTCAGTCAGAAATGTCCAGATAAACTTAGAAAGTACATGATTTAAAAATTAACCCAACCTCTAATTTACGAAGTGGGTGTCTTCACCACTGGGCCATCACGACTCCTAAACACAATAGGTAATCAAGATTTATTATTATACACTTGGAAATTTATCAAATGTGTAAATTATCCAAAACTTTGTATGTTGATTTTATAACAAGATTGAGCGAGTCGATTAATAATTGCGAACCGTCAGGTTCTCAATTATTAATCAATGGAGTCCCGAAACCTTAACTTTTTTAAGAGTCTTTTTTGACTTACGACTCGGGGCTCTATCTTAAGACTGAGGTTTTCAAAAGACTAGTTAATAATGTCATGATTATACATTATTAACCTTATTTCGCTTTGTTTCATAATTACTCGTCTATACGTCATAATCATAATGTTACGAGTATAAATATAAAACAAAATAAGTCATTTAAACAAAACAAATATGTATGAAACGCCGCGCCGTCACAAAAGTATTGTGACCGTAATGAAAATACTTCATAAAGTACTTAAAATGTGTTCAGGAAAATAGGATTGACCCAATTTATTGTTTACGACCTGATTGGTTCAAACTTCATCAGGGGAATCAATTGAATTTATTTGAATGGTCTATTTACACAAAACATTAACTGAAAATTCATTTCTGTCAGAGATTTTGTAGTATAAATTAAAACATGAATGAATTCAATAATTACGTTACTCATTGATAATGTATGAACGAGGAGGTATAACAGCATTAATTTGTTATTTCTAAATTTTGTACCTGGTTTTTAGGTAATATACCAACTAATAAGATCGTCTTTTACGAGAGTATCATAAGCCCTCTGAATATACTTTTTGTTGTGTAAAAACAGTCGGCAATGTAAAAAAGAAATACAACAATTGTTTTTACGTCTTAATAACCGTTAGTTCAAACAAAACAATTAATAACCCAAAATACTTGTCATAAACTATAGGTACTATAGTCAACTTTCTCACAAATGATTTTATAACAGCTTTTAAATACACATAGTACTGGTAAGCACTTTTATTTTACGAACTGTTCTAAATAAGGGTAGTGATGGATGTTACAGGAACGACTAAAAGTGGCTCTGGTTGAGCTACCTGAGAAGGATTTAGTTTTTTTCATAAATCGCATCTTGTGTTTCTGCTTGTAGCAAAAATAGACAATGTTTTGTGATTATGCAAACGACATTTACTCTAAGGGTGGTAAAGCAATTTTTATGGTGGACTATACTTACATAGCTTTGGCCTATGGCCGATTGGAAATGCCTGACTCGTTCAATTAAGGTAGTTGTAATTGCCAATTTGCTTGCACTTCAAGCTCTTAATTAAGGTGGCGGCGCCAGAATATAGTTTTGCGCCTGAAACGCGGTTTGTTTTAGACATGGCTTTACCTTCTTAAACAAGAGTTTAATATATTGAGTAGTTTTTAGTAGTACGCAATTAAATGCCTGTTTAGTGACATTATTGTCTAAATTGAAACTAATATTACAAAGAGAAAAGGTTTTTTTTTGTATGTTTGTTTGTACTGATTTAACTTAAGATCTGCGTAACTGATGTAAAAGCTTCTTTCACCTTTAGAAAGCTATTAATAGGACGGGTAACATAGGTTATATTTTATTATGATTATAATATTATTTCTTCAGTATAATTCAAAAGTTTTAGTTAAAATTTTAATATTTTTAACGCTTTTGTAAACCTGAATGATGCAATAACTCACTAATTGGTATGATATTTTCTGCAGGCGTTTGTTGTGAGACCGAATGTAATTTTGATACCTAAAAGAAGCGAGTAGTATGATAAAGATCCCAAATAGTCGATCTAGATCTGTCCTAGCTCCATCCGTAAGATAGAAGAATAAGTCTCAGTTAAACTTATTGTTATATTTACTACAAAGTAGGTCTAGTGTTTACCTAAATAAATAATATAGATACAATACCTAAGAAGGTCGGTATTAGCAATCTCATAATGTACACAACAAAATCTTTTTAGCATAAAGACAAAGAAACTCGTAACCTTAATACAGAAACATATTTTACAATATAAACGAGGGCACAGCGAAAACAAAGGAAACGAAGACTAAAAAACCCCTGAGAGCCATAAATATTGTGATAATTGCATATCCACGCTAGGGGATGTTTGCTAGATGAACTAGAGTGACCGTACCAGTCATTATATTTATTATATTATTAATGCGCAATACAATCAGGAACACTGAATTAATAAACTTATAAAATCAACCGGGTTATAGAAATATAAGTTATCATGGATGCCGGCGGGTGCAAGGAGTTGCTGTCGCACACCCTTGGCGACAAAGAAAATTAATAAATTTATTTTAATAAGTTAGTGTTTGCATAAAAACTTAAGGCGTCTAGGTTGCTATCCCAATGTTCACCATCTGCCCATTTTTTTTGGGAACACTTTACATGCTTACAGTCCACTTAATGAAATGCAAATGCCATTATATTGTCAGGACAATAAAGAGCTTTTCAATTAGCTATCGTAATGTCGTAAGTAAATACCTTAGTATCGGACGTACATGATTTTAATTGTATTCAGCGCCAAACTGCAAAGTTGAAGCTCCGATTCTCGTCACATGATTTTCGCCATACGATAAAGAGATTGCCTCAATTAGACTTGGTTTAACAGTAAATAAAATATCTTTGGTGGACGTTTTGGAATCAAACGATAGACAAATTTATAGATACCTATGGTATAATTGTGTCTTAATTTTGTCGCCAGCTTAGGAGAAACGAAAATTTGCTAAATGCAATTTTTTTTCTAACATCTTTTTAAATTCGTTGCGGGATCTAAGGTTTAGATCGAATAGGCACCGAGATTTCTGACATATCAAAGCTCGAAATTTACTGAGATATATTTAATAAAAAGTTCCTTTAAAAAATGCATCATCAATGCATTTATAATACATACATAGGTAACCTTTGAATTCAGTGATACTTATGGCAAAAACGATAAATCGCCTTATGATAGATAGTCAACAGGAAATGTTGCAGAATGTAACTATATGCATCCATTGTCCGCGCATATTGTCTTCATATATAATTCGATCGAGAGTCTAAGAATATAGGCCAGGCCAGTGTTTGCAAGGAATATTCGATGAGACCGTTAGATATGAATAAACTGTATGTAACTACATTTCAAACGGGATTTCTACTTATGTGCGTACTAAATTGTTATTTACTTTGGTAAAGTTTGACTTGCTGATGAAGAGAAATGAAGACAAAACGTTCCTTTTCGCAAACAAAAAGATATTACAATTACAGATTCTATGGCTGAAATTATACAATGATATGGAAAGGTTCTGCAATAGCATGATTTACATGTAACAAGGAAATATGTAAATAGGAGTCAACGCCTCGTATCTGCGTCACTACATAGTCAATAGGTGTGAAACGTTTCTTTAAAACCATGGGTGCGGCATCGTACTGAATATACCTATTAGTTTTAGTACCCATGTGTAATGATTTTCTTACTGTAACTCTTAAACCAGCATTAGACACCAATGATACTCTTGCACGCACGCACTACAACACTCGGAAACAAATCCCAATCTGGCAAACCTGTAAAGCTAAAGTTAATTTATCAGTAGAAAATTATAATACGAAATACTGTCTATTCTGTGATTTTCAGTAGTGTAATTTAGAAGGTTATGAGGTAAAATTTTTCACTGTTCTTTTTAATTGGTTAACCTTTATTTATTTTAGCGCTGAAATAACCACACGATACATCCTGATGATAACCACGTAAATTCTTGTTGGTTCATAGTAAATAAAAGTCATCTTTTTAAATATAATGTTAAATATTTTGTGAAATACTATACAAGTTATACAACACACACATAAATACAGTCTGCCTCTGTGGTTCGGTGATACTGTGTGTACCGGGTGTTAAACAACTCAGACTTCCTCTTCGGGAAAAAGTTGTACAGTGCCGTCAACGAATGGTTAAAAAAAGGTTGTAGAGTGTGTGAGCGAGTAACGTAGCAATTCCTTCAGAATCACGTTTAGGGTGCTATCAAATGGAAGCTAATAAAATTGTCTACAACTTTCATTCTGTGCACATTTTCCATGAAGGATCTTAAAAAAGGTACCTGGTACTCCAAACATCTTTGCGTAATGTGTTTTCTTCAGACGAGCATCGTGTAATATTATTTTCTTTACTTTTTTGATGAATATTGGAGTAGTCACTTCAACAGATCGGCCTGGTCGGAGCTGGTCAGTGCTGCTCTTCAAGTGATTCTTTAACATGCTTAACGAGACTATACCACTTGCAAACTATTATTTGTCCAGAGCAATAAACTCCGTAAACAAATGACATTTCTACTAGTACTTATGGTTTAAGCTGTTTTTCTTCTTTGATTATTTATATTCTTTTTTATCGATTTGAAATTCATTTGTTTATTTTATTAATCCGCCCTTAGCCCAGTAGGACTACGGATACATAGTGGTATATTGTAGTCTCATCAGCAGGACAAATTGGTAGGACCACGGGCCTTTACCTAAATAATCAAATCTTTATATTTATAAAGCAGAGGTCTCGGGTTCGAGCCCCAGGTCGGGTAAAGTGATATTGGGTTTTCCTGTCGAAAAATTCTCAGTATTAGCCCGGGTCTGAAATTGTGTTTGGTTAATGGCAACAGGTTCGCCCCCAACAGGTAACATGGGATCTAAAATTTAAAAAAAATTACGGAAAGTGGGTGGTTAAACACCTCTGCCTACAGTGCCTACCCCTTCGGAGATAAAAGGCATGAAGCTATGATGTACTATGTGTATTTTTCTTCATAATATTATTATTATTCTATAGACTTTACCTACATTTAGGCATAATAGTCAAAATGTAATAGCACAGAGTAGCCGTACAGAGGCAAAGCTTTCTAAGAAAGTGCAAAATTGTTACCTATTTTGGTAGGGTTGTCACAATAGGTTAAGACAAACAAAACATTTGTTAAATAGTTTATATATGGAGTTATTCCGGTCCGATCCCCTAAGATTATAATAATTCTTTAATTCCGCTCTGATTCCCTGCAAATTTAGTTATTCCGGTCTGATCCTCTCAGTCTTTTTGGCAGGTAAGTACATTCAAGAGAAAGGCTGTTTATGTAACAATTAATTAAAAACATAAGAATAATAAACGCAGTTGTACAGTCTCTGCTTACCCCATTAATGGAAGGCAGGTGTGAAGTTATTGTATGTATTTGCTCGAAAATCTGTCAAAGATAACTAGGGAATACGACCGGAATAAAATATTTAAATATATATTTAAGTTTTATTTCTGATCTCCTACGCGATCAGAACTGTATAGAAAATAACAAAAAATAAAGCGATCCCCAGTGTATGAGATTCAGGGGATCAGACCGGAATAACTCTATATACCTATGTACCTACTGATTTTGATATCTCATTTAAACGAATAGGATTAACATAGTCATTAGGAAAACATCTGTCGTTTTGCATTTTAAGTAGCTAAAGAATTTGATGAAGCTGGTAAAATATAAAGGGAAGTTCACTGAGGTAAACTTGTAACGCGTTAAAATAAACAATCATACTTATTATATATCATTAACATTATTTAACCTTAATCAAACTTTTCTTATTGAATATATTAACATATTTATTATAGTTTCAACCATTAAAATTAACCGATAAAATAATTATTAACAATTAACACTAACGTGCGTCGCACTGACCCTGAGATTGCCAACTGGCTGTACCAGCGTCAACCGGCTTTTTCCAGTCTCGCCGCGTACACGACAAGCGGCCAGTGGACACGCACACATGCCCCGCGTGCTTGTAGTAGTGCCACCGATTTGCGCGGTTGTATGAAGCTTTGTCTCTGTACGTATCTACTTTGTGGTAATAGTCACGATACTTTATGACATGATCTAAATACGAAACTAATTTGCTAACCATATTTTATAAAATTACTAGCGGACCCGACAGACGTTGTCCTGTCTTAATTATTATCTTTTTTTTGCAGAACCTTGTCCTGACAATAACAAACACAACAAAAAAAGAATTAACGGAATCTGTCCAGTCGTTCACGCGTGATGCCGTGACTAAGGGAAATAGGGATTTATTTTTATATAAATAGATATTTCTAATCTCCCATTCTTCAAACCCTCTTTCACCTACCTGCAGATATCCCCCGTAAACTTTTCACTACTTTCCCCTATTCCCCTCTCCCTTATTCCCCACTCCTCCCATTCCGCTTCTTCCCTCCCTCCCCCTCCCCCTACCTCCCCGTCATTTCACTCTGCCTTTCCCTGGCTTCTTCCTCATTTCCCCCTTGCTTCCCCCTCACTTACATCTCCCGTCCCCTACCTTGCTCTATACTTCCCACTCACTTCCTTCTCATCTTTCTCTCATTTGCCCCTCACTAACCCCTCATTTCCCCCTCGCTTAACCCTCACTTCCCCTCACTTCTTCCCTACCTCTCACTTCTCTTTCACCCCCCCTCCCTTCCCTCTCTTTTCAATTTTCAAGTTGATAACTTTAAAAGCAAATATCTTTCCATATAATATTTCATCTCTAATTCCGTCCCTCTAAATCTACCCCAATTAAAAAAAAATTAGAAGTATTCTAAAACAAAATTACAAAACTATAAAGAAGTTTCATACAATCGTTTTTATCCCTTTTCAGACCACCCTTAACATTTAGGGGGATGAAAAATAGATGTTTTCCGATTCTCAACCCTAGCCGATATGCATACAAAATTTCTCGAAAATCGGTCGAGCCGTTTCGGAGGATTTCAATAACGTACACCGTGACACGAAAATTTTATATATTAGATTTATTTACAAACTGAATTTCTATTTTTATTTTACGTTATAATTTAAAATTGAATTATTAATTTTCATCCAACAATAATATTTAAAATTGTTAATAATTTTTGTATTTTAAGTATTTGCAGAAAAATGCATGTATAATACAATACGTGCATTTTAAAGTCAAATTTAACAGTTTCACTGGCCTAGGGGAGGGAGAGGTACTTGTTAACGCTAGTCTCCTGTAGAGGTTTTCTGTTTTAAGTTTCTGCTTTAGGAATGAAAAATTAAATTTCACAAAAATAAAAACGGTAAATACGTTTTTCATATAAAATTTATGTAAACTATTGAGTAGTTATTGAGACAATTTTCAATTTAGGTTGAAGTAGGGTCTATTCATTTCTTGTTTTATCAAAATTTGAACAAATTTACCAATAAATGACAAATTTGTTTGTGGTGATCTTAAGTATAAAATTATATAGTTTGTATGACCAATACACAGAGGAATTTGTCTAGAATATGTCTTTTACCTAGGGTGTTTTTGACATTTAAGCCATAAGTGTTTATCATCCGATGCACCATTTGTCAACGCCCAAGAATGAATATGTTATAGTTATGAGAACTAACCATGTAAAATAAAGATTTTCATAAAATTATTTTAATATAAAGAAAACTAATAGTTAAACATACGTTACATATCTACTTTGGCAATATATCTTAACTATTTTTGCAATTAATAATTTAAAATATTTAAAGTGATTTCTCCTACGTTCTCACATGGTCAAATACTGAACAGGCTATTGATATTTATTATAATATATAATTATGATATTTTAACCATACAAGCAACTGTACAGGGGCCTAAGTCTGATCACAATAGGGTCAGAATGGTCGATCATTGATCTCATATTGGTTGATTTTGACAAGTTTGGTAACCTAATAACATAATGGCGTCAGTAAGACTTTTCAATGGTCAACCACAGATACTCCATTGAAAGAAATGGCTTGTACTGATATTCTCGTACATCAAGTAAGCAGTAAAGTCACATTTGATTTTGCCAGTTAAAAGTAAAACATAAATTTATTGTTTTTTTCCTTTTTACGAACTTCTTACTACTTTAGATTGCTTTAAACACTAATAAATACTAATATAGGTATGTAAAAATATATTATAACCGAAATCTGGGGGTCGATAGGAGAGTGTTTAGAACGCAAAATGTCCACTTATAATAAACGACGACATCGCAGAATGTCAATATCGCCTAAAGCATGAATAAATGTTTAAGTATAGTTTTTCGAAAATCATTAGGATGAAGACAAATGAGGAAGTGGACAACTTTGAAAGTGATCAAGTTAGGAAGTGGACGAGGTCGCCCGAAGGGATCAGTTTCACTAACGTTTTATAATAGGGTTACACGCATAATGACTGATTTCTTCTACGCATATTAACTTATACGCGTATTGAATTATACGCGTATTGACATATACGCGTATTGACATATACGCGTATTGACTTATACGCATATTGACTTATACGCGTATTGACTTATTCGCGTATTGACTTATACGCATATTGACACTAGATTTTTTTTTATAAATACTAAGGCTATAAACGCACCTTAGGTACATATTTTTAAGTAATATTCTTTTTAAACAATGAACACGAAGTTTAAAGAGCAGTTTATTTAATTTAAGATTGGTTTAACAGTACAGCTATACAAAAAAAAGTAAGATAGAAATATATTGCCTAGTACCTACAAATAAATCATTGTTAAAATGAATACTTTCATAATTGAAGTAACCGTTGAATGGAGTGCTTGAATGCAATCACATAGCAGCATGCATTATAGCATAAATCCATCAAAAGCGATACGCATAACTTGGCCCAACATTAAGCATAATTAGTCGGTGACCCACTTTTTTATCAAAGTTCGCGGAGTCGATACGCGGCGCGCACGCTCCTACTCACACATGCGCACGTATCTCTCGTACGTACAGCGTACACGACAACACACCTGCGTTGTACACTCGTATAGCCGACAGAGATAAACATTTATTTATACATGTCGTGGACCGATTGTACAATTGGACACTTTAAGAACCATCTGAATATTGACTATAATGACGATTTACGTAGGAATAAATGATGTGATTTCAGCATAAAGATAATAACATCATAGTGCTGTGCTATACGACTGGAAGTTTTAGAATTTATAAAATTACAAATACCTAGTTATTTTTGTAACAGCTTTGAACTTCTCTTTCTTCCGTTTTATTATGATGATTAAAATAGAATCGTCATATTCATCATTCATCTTTCTTTATACTCGTATGTGCTGCTTGTAATTGCATGAATGCTTTTATTTTCGTCGTTGTTCAATTTAAATTATTATTTACATTTTTATTAAACCATAAGTGCATTACGAAAAATCCCCTTCAGATTTGAGAAGCAGTTTCTATTAATACAAAGCACCTTCAGCCTGAAATAGTTCAATGTAAAACCCGTTAGATTCTATAAATGAAATCGTATCAAAAGTAAAGTTCTGCTTTAGAAAATATTATTATTTCATGAAATATCTAATTCTAATAGCGGTCCACGACAAATTACAATGTTTGTAATCAAACTTTAAATAGATAACACTGATAGTATAGCTATCTGTTGGGTATTTTCGTGTTATGTTTGTGACTTATAATATACAATACACACTACTCTCCGCAACATCGATGCGGTTGGGGACAGCCATTTTATGAGCTTTTACGAAACTCTACATTTGCTTTTTCTAGAAAAAATTATACCTAATCTGATTTGATATCAAATAATTATGGTTTTTTCCACCTGCCTAGCACACGGATTCAGAAGTTAAAACCAAAGAAACATTTTGCAATTAGTATTGTTCTATGTAGATAATGTTAAATAGTATACCGTGCCCATAGAATACAAGTACATAGGTACAAAGGACAATAACTGCTGTGCGAGACTCAACGGGTTACAGTTTCAGCATGCCTCACACTTCTTTATTAAAAGTAATGTATCTATAGTATCCAACTATCCATAGTCAGCTTTTCCTTAATTGATGTAACATACGTTCAGAATCTAGATAAACGGTTAAGCTTTTATAATTAGTTAAATAAGTATTGTGTTTGTAATTAATGCTTAAGTAGGTACCTAGTTACTTAAATTAAAAATATAATATTAATTTGGTACCTAATATATAATACAATTGTTTGAATGGTGAGAACGCTATTTCTCACATACATGTAAATAAGCGGAGCCTTGGCCTGGTTACCACGATTTTAGCGGTATTACAAAATAGTCAAGTGATGCGGCGCTCGCGCACTGTGTGGAGCGGAGGCTACGCACACAGACGAAACTATACACTCCATCACGCCGAACATTATATTATGTTTCACTCGTAAACTAACACAAGCGTTGTTTTTCTTCTTTTAAATTGATGGATTATTTAGGACACCTATTTATAATATTTAACACTAGACGTCCGCCTTCGCTTCGCTCGCATCTTAAATTAATTGCATTCGGTCTCACAATAACGCCTACGGAAAATATTATAGCAATAGTGACGTATTGCATCATTGGAATTGCCGACGGCGCATAAAATATTGAAATTTTGAAAATGAATAAAAAAAATATGTTAAACGTAATATAGCGTATGTTACCCGCTCCATTTATTGATATATAAAGGTAAAAGAATTTTTAAATCGGTAAAGGAGATTTTTAATTAAATCGTTGCAAACAAACAGACAAACAAACATTCAATAACTCAAATCTTTTTATATTATTAAGTTTAGATACCTATCGTTAAATTAAGTAGGTAAGCATTTATATTCAGAAATAATATTGAGATGTAGTTATATGTACAGTTCTTTATCATATTGTAAATGTTGTTAAGCTGTTCTTTGTGGGCCAGGGCACTGCGACCCTTGTGATCTTTTGTAAGTACTATATTTTTGTTATAGTTCAGGTTTTCTTACAACGTTCTCTTTATCCGCATGTCAGTTAGAGTAAGTATATACAGTACCATATTCTTTGTTAGTAGGTATACTTACTCCAATTTTTAGATATAGTCGAAAAGCAAACAATATTATTATTAGGTTAATGAACAAAAGAGTAATCGTCGCTTTTGTGCCGACCAATCAAACTTCTTTATGAATATCAGTGCTTCTTGTAGCCTTGCTTTCTACGATGCAATAGTAAACAAATTAAAAACATCAAAATACGTATTTCAAAACCTCTCAAACACTTATTATTAAAGCGGTTGCGGCTGAAGGTTCCATATCTACTACTATTGTTGTAAACAACAATTAGAGTTTTAAGGGTTTCTACGCAATTTAAAACCACTAACATACATAATATATACAAAATTATTAATAACTAGCTTTTCGCAGCGCGGTTTCACCCACATCTTTGGTTACTGCTCTGCTCCCATCACCAGTAGCGTGATGTTACATCTAAGAGTTTGTTTCTTTGAACGCGCTGATCTCTGGCACTATTATAATTCTTTTTGCGTATGATAGCCTAATAATTGAGGAAGGTTAAGGCTATGTAATCACGCTACTGGTGACGGGAGCAGAGCAAAGACGCAGGTGAAACCGCGTTGCGGAAAGCTAGTAGCCTATAACATTCCTTAAGAACTGGGCAATCATACGAAAAAAGAATTATTCAAATCCGACTAGTAGTTTCAAAGAATAGCACGCTACAACAAACAAACAAACTCTTCCGCTATATATAAATAGGTAGTATGGAGTATAAATAGATTTCAAGGTTTTACATGACATTTTTCCACGAGTTACTTTGGTTCTCTACTCTCTAATAAAGCTGATACTTTGATTATGAGATTTTCACAAGTTTCACTTGCAAATAAACACGTAGGATCAATAGATACATAACAATTAATACCTAATGTGCAAGCAGGCATATTACAAATGAGTAGCGCATGTGGAAGTGGCACAAGGTTGTCGGTAGAAACGTTGCGCGGGTTGTAAGGAAACAACAAATACTGATCGTTTAACCGAAAGCACCCTATTTGATAAGTCATAATTGTTGCACTTCTATAATATTAATATATTAATTTATAAATAATTATTATATAATTATTATGAAATAAGTATAGAGTTATTATAAAAAGTAAAAATATTTAAGAGTTCGCGGGTTCGATTCCCGCTAAGTGCAAATATTTGTGTGCATGAACATAAATATTTGCATTGGTCTGGGTGTTTCTATGTATAATATGTATGTATATAATAATATAATACTAGCCTGTTTTACTGTCCCACTGCAAGGCAAAGGCCTCTTCTTATATAGAGAAGGTACAGGCCTTAATCGCCAATTTCAGACGATTAAGTCCAGGTTTCCTCACGATGTTTTCCTTCACCGTCAGTCAGAAATGTCCAAGATAAACTTAGAAAATACATATGATTTGAAAAATCACATTAGTACTTTCCCGGATTCGAACCCTCTGCCTCGTATTTACGAAGCGGGTACTTTATCCACTGGACCATTTCGACTTTTTTTATATATGTATGTATCAGTGGCGAAGGGTCCATATATATAACCCGATTCCTACCGGCTTCCCTTTGAGATTAATCACAAAGACTAGTTTTTATTAATAAAAATATAATTTATCTACAATGGTATATTTAACTAAAATAACTTTAAAACATTTTAAAAACATCTTACTTTCTAGTCTTTCTACTCTGGTAATAATAAACTAAAATAAAATGAAAACATTTTAAAAACGCCTTCGCATTGGCGCCAAATTGTCAAATTGCTATGAAATAAGCCGCAGGAATTGAGAGGAATCCATTAAATCCATACTATAGGAAATCGTACGTTCCAAGTAACTAAGTACATAGTTAAATTACGCGTAATATAGGTGGAGTATAACCCGGTATTTGCCGGTTTATGACAGAGACAGAACATCCAAATTGCGTAGGTGTAAGCGAGACAGACAACAAAGCTACAATCCAGAACGTACGAAGCACGAAAATTTGACAAGAAATAGATGTGCATGTCAGGGTTACCAACTTAGCTGTTGAAATAAGTTTTGGAAATGAAAAAAAGTAATTAAAAATTAGTAAAAATAAAGTAATTATTAAAATAAAGTTGAACCGCCCAGGTTATTGGTGATTTATGATTTCATTTCTAGAGATTTTTTCGTTTACGTTTGGGGACAAAAATTTTTGAGTATTGGTAACTCCGTTCCGTTGTTGACATTGCATTTAAAGTTCATTACAAATAGTAAAGCAATATTGTTTGTTTTTGTTTCAATTCTGTAAAAAAGTATCTCGAAATATAGTTTGTGTAGGGTAGCGTTTGTGTAACGTGTACTGTAAAAAGAGAACATAATAAATTTTGTTTAGTAAGTAGTTCTAAGAGTATAAAGACGTTAATTATAATATTATTAAAGTAACAAGTAGAAAGTAATTTAGTGAAGATGTTTACTCAGAAGGTAATCTACATACAAAGCGCGCTTGAGCAACGCACCTTCATGCATGGACCACGATATCTCGGAGTTATTGGAAAATATTTGAATACCTACTAGGTACGAGCGCAGAGCGCACGAGTGCCGTCCGCTTGAGACACGCATGAATACGAAGTTGAAAACACGATTTTTTATTTGTGTAGATATTGTGTTGTTTTTAGTGTCATTTGATAGATTTAGGTCTAAAATGGATAGAGCAAAAAAAATTGTTTAAATAGTGTAATCCATTTAGAAGTTATTAGGAATTAAAGATAGTAAAAAATTGTGAAATATAAAATTTGATTTTTTGTTCTGTACCTAAACTTATTTATTGTATTGTAGAATAAGCTTTCTGCATTGTGGGCTATTACTGCGGGTTTGGTCTAGTTTGGAGTAGCCCCCCTCAATAGTTGACGTTCTTAGCGTGACCGGCGGGCGCTGCGCCGAGCTTAGAGCGTAGTATGAAAAGTGATTCTGATTTCTGTGTGTCTACGACGCTAGTAGTATTAGATTGTTGCCTGATTTATTAATTATCTCTGTAAACACGTTTCTCAAAGTAAATCTTGGGAAACATTGGGAACATGTACTTAATTTAGATCGGCCGTGATCGCCCAGATATGACAATAAATTTTAAAAGTAATTATGGATTTATTAAACATTTTAATATCTCTCTTTACGATAAATAATTAATATCTATTAAAGTATATTTTTATTAATTACTTATTATATTTTAATAATTTTTTTTCAGAGTATGTTCGGAGAACCTTCTTTGAATCACACACCCATAAACGAACACTCGGTAAACTCAAACATAATTTCAAATGTGCAGACATCTACAAAAAACGTTGGAAAATTATTAACGTCTTTAGACACAAGTAAGGGCTCTGGCAGTGATGGGTTACCTGCCATTTTCTGGTCACGTTGTGCTAAGTCGCTGTCTCTTCCTTTAACAATAATATACAGTCGCTCCCTCAGTGAGGGAATATTTCCTCAAAAATGGAAATACGCTCATATAGTGCCAGTACACAAGAAAGGTTCGCGAATGCGATATGCTTCTAAGAATTAGTTAGCTAGATTAGTTAAGTACCAGCAACATTTCATGTAAATAAATGTAAGGGAAACCTGTTATTGGCTATATCTACAGTTATGTATTAACTATTAAGATATTTTGTATACGATGTTGGTTTTCTAAATAAAATAAATAAAAAAAGTTTAGAAATAGACCATACGTCGCGCTTCAAGCTAAGCAATTTTTGCCCGGCTTCTCTCTGACAAAAGGTCTCCCTTCGCCACTGGTATGTATTTACAAAAAAGAAAGTATTTAAGTAAAAGCATTTCCAGAACCCATAACACAAGCTATAAGATATGCTTACTTTGAGTCTAGATGGCGTTGTGAAAAAAAAGATATTTAAATTGTTACACAACATGATTTTAGTAGACATTTTTAAGCTATAAAAATATTAATTGAATTTAGGACAAATAAATAAATAGAATAAAATGTAAATAAGAATGATGTAAATATGTATAGTTTAGTATATAATAATGTAATAAATAATAATAATAAGCGAATAAAATTATAAATATATCTATCTATATAAATAATAAAATCCTATTTTATATAATATTATAAATGCGAAAGTTTATGTGTGTGTGTGTATGTGTGTGTTTGTTACCACTCAGCGCCTAAGCGGCTGAACCGAATTCGATAAAAATTGGTATGTAGATAGATTCGGTGCCGGGGACGAACATAAGCTACTTTTATCCCGTAAATCGGTCTGGTTCACGAGGGATACAACAAACCATATTTTACGCGCCAGTGACATGCGCCGCGGCAAGCTAGTACAATAATAAATATAATAATAACTAGCTGTGCCCGCGACTTCGTCCGCGTGCAATAGTGATTTTGGGCAGCATTTTTTGGATATATCTTTTGGTTTGTTTTGAATTATAAACATCTTCGTTTAAGTGAATAAGAAAAATCTTTACAGTAAATGCTTCTCTATCTACGATATTAGACGTATAGCCATCGCGGATCAAAGCCATACAGGCTGCTAGGATTACTTACACGTGGCAAATCCACATAAAGCTGACCATGCGAAAAACAGTTAATATTTAGATCCACACTCATTAATTGTCATCGCGAAACATAGGCTCACTGGAAACTGAACTCGTTTAAAACTAAACAGGAAATTGTTTGGAATGAAAGGAATCCGAGGAATAAAAACGCTTTAAGTTTTTTTTTTATATTAGCCTGCCAAAGTGCCTCTACTCTGGCTGATGGTAAGCAGTCAGTGGAATTCAGAAGTAGTGGACACCATTCCAAAAGCCAAACTACTGGTATGGTGGCCTCTACTATGGCGGCTTAGTGAGATGCTTCTTCACGCCTCGCTTAAAAGTCCCAGGATGAAAGTTAGGTGGGAACACATGCGCTGGTAAAGAGTTCCAGGCTTTAATTGAGCAACAAAAGTATAAAGTGCTGAACCGTTTGGTTCGAGACCCTTTAGATTGCACTGTGAAAGGGTAGCACTTCAGTCCCGCACGTGTCGTTCTGGATAAAAAGGGAGAGGGTAGAATTAATTTAAAGAGCTGTTGAGAAGACTCTCCGTGGTAAAGGCGATAGAAGACGGTCGTTGAGGAGGCGATGTCTCTTCGCAGCTGTAAAGGCTCAAGGGTCTTAGGCCTCCGGGCTTCCATGATACGGACTGCTCGCAAAAGGCCGCCGTACCGTCTCGAAAATGGTCGCCGGGTCCCACTATCCGGTCACCAACCTGCACGACGAACCACTCCGAGATTATGCGCAACCTGGTGGGACAGTCTCTTTTTTTTTGGTTAGGTCTAATTGGGCCCTTGTACAATGCCGCGAGCGGCCAGCGGCACCACCGTTTATACGGGTCTCCCTGGCCGGCGGGTTGACCCACACCACCCACACAATGACTCCGCTGTACTCAGCTGGTCCCACACATGCTGCGAGGTCAACGCCATCTAGACCCAAAGTAAGCATATTATATGCTTGTATTATGGGTTCTAGAATACGGATAAACATACTTAAATACTTTTATTTTTGTAAATAGATACATATTATACATATAAACACCCAGACCAATGCAAATAGACATGTTCATGCTACAAATATTTGCACTGAGCGGGAATCGAACCAGCGACCTCACAGTCCATACACAGTACCACCGAAATACAGAGGCAGTCGATTTCCCCTTGACTTTCCCCTCCCTTTCCCCTGACTTCTCCCTAACTACCCCCGCACTTTCCCCTCACTTCTCCCTTCCTTTCCTCTTCCTCCCCCTCCCTTCCCACTCCCTCCAAATTTCAAGTCGCCAACTTCAAAAGCAAAGATCTTTCCATACAATATTTCATCCCTTATTTCACTCCTATAAATCCACCCCAGTAAAAAAAAAATTATGAGCGTATTTTTTATTTTAATAAAAGTATTCCAAAACAAAATTTCAAAGCTGTAACTTAAAAAATGAAGACGTTTCATACAATCGATTACATCCCTTTTCATACACTTAAGGGTTGAATTTTTAATAACCCTTTCTTTGTACACTTCTAGACATTAAGACAAACACACCCTCCAAATTTCAAGTCGCTACGACCAGCGGTTTAGGCTTTACGTTGTCTGTCAGTCAGTCAGTCAGTCAGGACAAAGCCTTTTATAATATGTATGGATGTATGGATTAGACGTATAGCCATCAGGGATCAAAGCATACAGGCTGCTAGTAATGCTAACACGTGATAGAGCCACATAAAGCTGACCGAAAAACAGCTAATACTTAGATCCACACCCACAACTTTTAGTGTCTTACCTTTACTTTAATTACTTAATTAATTAATTACTTTAATTAGTCATCGCAAAACATAGGCTCACTGGAAACTGGACTCGTTTAAAACTAAATGAAAGACTGTTTAGAATGACAGGAATCCGAGGAATAAAAACACTATCAGCTATTCCGCAACCTGTTAAAATATCTGCTTCTATAAGATTTCGTAGTAAATTAACGAATGTTCGATGTGATTCTTTAAATTGGCATAACTTTTTTATTTATGAACCGATTGACATGAAACAAACACTAAATGTTAAGTGAAGCTTACCACAATATATTAGTGAAAACCATATTTAAATCGGATGAGCCGTTTCTGAGATTAGCGTGCACAAACGCACAGACAAACAGACAAACAGACAAACAGACAAACAGACAAACAGACAAAAATTTTAAAAATCATTGTTTTGGGTTCTATTTGCGTTAATATAGGTCCCAATAGTATTTTTTCTCATATATCTTCCATGTACAGACAGAGATCGGTTACATTTTTATTATATGTATAGATAAGTCAGTGGCTTCTATCATAATTATTATTTTTGTACGTCCAAAATTTACTCACCCCCAGTTTCTGAAAGGCTGATCAACGAAAAATTAACTAATCATCTGTTAAATCTCATGCGAAGTACCACTTGGGTTGCTAAAAGCATGAATATTTAGTTTAATTTGATCTAATTAGTTACTAACTAGATCAAATTAAACTAATTATCCAAGCTTTTATCATGCTTTTAGGTACTTCACATGAGATTTAACAGGTGATTAGTTAATTTTTCGTTGATCAGCCTTTCAGAAACTGGGGGTCAGTGGTCTCGTAGTTCAAAGAGAGAAAAACCTAACAAGCTTAAGTTTAGCCTGGGGATAGGTCAGATGGCTAATAGAGCACTTGTTCTGGATTTTGCTATAGATGAATGGAAAGGAAAACTCGCTAAAGCGTTGTACGTTCGTTGTTTTATATTTGATTTTCAGATGACAACTTTGCGCGGAGTTTTCAAAACTGACGGCAAATACTCTCGGTGATAAGTTAGTGCTACTTGATAGATGTACAGTTGGCGCAGATACAGATAGTACTTGTGCTTCCTCAAGCTTTTAGGTTGAGTACAACCTGCGCCGACGGTGCATCACCTTGAGGACAGCTCTCTGAGCTCATTCTACTAGAAGCATAGTAGTTTTGCTGGCCGATCCCCATGCTGTGATGCAGTAGAGTAAAAGAAACTGACATAGCGCTTTGTAAACAAGAGTGAGTACCTCTCGACTTGCACCGAAGTAATTTCATGACATTAATTAATTTTCTAATCCTTGCCGATAAAGTTCCTGAATGCTGTTTAAAAGTTAGTCTCTCGTCTATTAAAACGGATAAGTATTTTTGACATCCTAATCTTGTCAGATGGTCACAAGAGCATAAGATGTTGTGTTCCAGTGCACGTATGTATTTTTAAAGGTATACCAGCTGGTGGAGCAGAGTGTTTGGTCTTGTGTAAGCAGACATTTCCTGTTTTTGCTTTATTAAGGGTAAGTAAACTCAACTAGTCAGCAATCCATGTGATTCCAGCTACTGCCCGTTCAAAAGCTTCGATCTATGAAGAGTCCTTGAAAATAATGGCAGTGTCGTCCGCATAGCAGATGATCTTTGAGCCCCGTCCTGTGTGGAAAGGATCCTAGTGATATCATTTATATAAATGATGAACAAAACGGGACAGAATGCTGCCCTGCGGAACATCACATAAGATGTCCAATAGGTTGCTGACATGACTGTCCACAACTACACACTGTTTTCTATTTTTAATGTACAAGATAAACCAATCCAGAGCCACACCCCTGATGCCAATACCATTAAGCTTTTTTAAGAGCATGAAATGAGAGACAGTCAAACGCCTTGGATAGGTCCAAGAAGAATCCAAGGCATGACTGTCTATTATCAAGAGCTCTTGTGACATCTTACGAGATAGCTGTAACTGCGTCCTCACAGCTCTTTTTACTCTGAAAGCCGAACTGAGCCGGCGAGATTATGACATGCTTGTCCAGATAGCTTCTGAGCCTCTCTTATTTACGATCTTTTCCAAGATTTTTGAAAAGCCGCTGAACAGTGAGATGGGTGAGTAGTTTGAAAGGTCGTACTTAGGGCAGATTTGTGGATTGGGATAACTGCAGCTACTTTCCAGCATTCAGGAAACTTTCCGCAAGCAAGACTAAGATTAAATATGTGTGTAAGCGGTTCCAATATAAACGGGCGTATTACTTTAACTAGTTCAGACAGAATGCCATCTATGCCGGGTGATTTACATTGCTTTAACTGGATGATAATAGATGAAATCTCGTCAGGATTTGTTGGTAGCATGAAGGAGTTAGGTGAGCTATCTACGGCCATTTTTTGTACAAGTTGTGGCACAGTTTTCTCCAAGCCTCTCGTTATGTCATCAGCTAGGCCTTGACCAACTTTGGAGAGGAACTCATTACAAGCAGAAAGAGATTCTGTTGGTGTGTCCTTTGTTTATAATAAATCAGAATTAAGCTTATTCTTGGAGTTAAGTTCGCATATCGATTTAATAGTTTTCCACAGCTTTCTAGGATCTGCAGCGCTCTCTGTTAGGTGATCGTCATTGTATTTTATTTTAAGTTTTTTAAAAGTTCCTGTAAATAATCACGGTATCGTTTGTATACATCTAATAAGTCCTGGAGTAATCCAGTTATTTAGATTCCACTTTCGGTTGCTGATGCGGATTTGCCTAGAGCTACTTTATATGAATTTCAGTAATATGTCAGTGAAATTCTCCGCTGCTCTCTCTTTCAGAATTTGAAGAGTTCAACATCATACTCAAGTCACAGATTTCTAAACTTAGCATGATGTCGTCGTAGTTAAGCTTGGTAATTAGCCTTTGCCGAGTGTTTCTGGCTGGTGTTATTATTAATCCAGCCTTGATCAGATCAGTTATGCTCGTTTTACTCACCAGGCTCATCGCATCAGGAATTTTGGAGTCAACAAAGATATGATCCAAACATGACCCTTAACGATTTTTTAAGGTTATTACAGGTTTAAGACCCATCTCTGCCATAGAGCACAGGTAGTCACATGGACCGAAATCATTACTGAGTATATTAATGTTAATGTCCTCAGCATTAAAAAGACCGGTATTATCCTTTGTGGTTTTGACGATAGGATTCCAAGAACATCATAAAGTTATCGATGCTGGTAATAGTAGGCGAACGATATATGACCAGTAGGTATATATATAGGTAGGAATTTGACAGTGATATTTCCAGACTGTCAGCGTCTTTAATTGGTGGTTCGTGAGCTTCAACCTCCAGGACATCTTTTGTGTATATGACAACCCCACCTGAACCATTCACTATTTGAGATGTATGAAAACTTTTATATCCTTCCAAAGATCTGATTAAAGAGCCGGTGCCAAGATGGCATTTGGTGGACGATAATGTCAAAGTCGATGTTCGTTTTCTTTAAACCAACCAAGAACTCAACGAAATTCTTTTACAAGCTTTTTATGTTAAACGTAAGTATCTTAAAACCAAAAGTTTTGTTAAGAACCTGATCACATTCTTCCAAAGTAGAAACAGCGTGCCAAGTTACATATAGTGTTTGATCTATATCATCGTGAAGACAATTTAAGTTGGCCATTCGAGCGGAATGATGTATGTAGTTAGTATTTTATTCCCTATTAATAAAATTGTGTCACGCTATTGAATTAGATCAATTTTCTAAAGTATTTTAAGTAGTACCGGCCGTACATGTATCTTTTTTGGACTAAATGGTACAATAATTATCACAATATGTATAAATGAACATTTAAATACATATAACATATACATAATAATATATAAAACTAACATAATTTTTAATAATATTGCAATTTAAGCTAGAATAAATAAGGAAAATATTGATGCACCCTTCGAATATAACGAAAACGGAACGAATTCTCGGAGCCAGCGGCGCAATCAAGTAGAGGTTTCAGATCCCAGAGTCGCTGTGAGGTCGGCTTCAGAGCGGAGCTGTATCGTTGGGCTGCCTTCATGTTTCCGTAAGTAGATATTTCCGTTTTGAGTCCAGCAGTACTTGAATCTCGAAACAGTGCACCGGCGACGGGCGTTCCGAAATTACATACGATTCGCGTAAGTCAGTCGCTCATTTATGTATATTTTTAAGTCTGAGTCACAGATCTAGGTCTTTCGTTTTTAGGGATCATCGTTTTTTATTTTATTTTAAGACAGATATGTTTGTAAGCCTATTACCCGGATAATATACTGTGCCTGGTAGGCGGTGCTAATTTAATGCTAAGAAGGAAAAGAAGGGACGTATTTGTACAACGTGAAATAGTTTTTTTTGAGTGAAATCGAGAGAAATTTATCTAGGTCTGGACTAACCTGGGTCACAATGGACCGTGTCCGGGTTTCAGGTGCTTTAGTTCTTCAGGAGTGGCGGTTACTAGTACTATTTACATCAGGTGAGACTTCATTCACAATAAATAAAATATAAGCTACTAGTGAAATACAAATCGTTTTTCTAGAAAGAAACTATCTATTTACTATTTGAATATACTCATAAATTACCCGAAGACCCCTAAGTTCGGTTATTAGGGCAAGTTTTGTAAAATTACTTCCATGATCATGACCTATTTTATTTCTTCACTTAGTTTCTATAAAATACAAGTAGGTTCTTAGAAAAGTATGAGTAAGAGGTGCCTTACATTAATAGGTATTTATTTAAACAGATAATAAGACATCACTGTCGCTTGTAAAGGTAAAAGGATAGTCTTACTAACTTTTTTTATTTCAAATTAAATTTGTTACAGAGTATTACGAGTAGTAGGAGAAAGACGTCTGAAAGATTTCGCCACTGTTAAATTTGTATTACAGAAGTCACAGTGAGGGTTGGCACCGTGGGATAAAGTATCAGCTTTCCTGATCGATGAAGTTAGAAAAGAAAAGCAAAGAAAAAGCATTTTTAATATTTTTGACGACTATACTGGCCGAATATGTGTGTGTAACATACATTAGAAATAATATTGAAACTGTATGCATGTTTGGACGAGTTATAAGTAGTATGTAGCGTTGCCCAACTTAGCAAGGTCATATAAAGTGATTGGGCAAAGAACGTCAGTCTCAGAATAACGTTGATAATCTAACACAATGAAAATTTTATTTAATTGTGAATTGTTATGATATAGCATTTAATATATTGTGCAACTTAAACAAGCAACAAATAACCTTACTAGCATTAGCAGTAGGTATTCAAACTGTCTAACTGGATGGCTTTACGAACGAAAATTTTATTAAAATAAGAAACTTAAAATATCGCTGAGTTTGTGGTGCATACACAAACTTGACCAAGACATTAGTTAAGGGTAATTAGTTATATCTATCTACTACATAATTTTATTATGAGAGACTGGCAAATACTACAGTGGTCCGCGCTTTTAACAGGTTATTTTAAAATTAATCCAGAGGTGTACTTACTATCTAAATGGTTCATACTACATATTTTAAAGCCTATTTTCTTTAACACAAGTGGTCTGTACCAATAGGTCAGTACTTGTAAATTTTGACAACGCATTGTCAGGTAATCAATTCACTTGCATTGCTAATAAATGTGCTTACTTACATAAGTCGTTCCATTTCTTCTTTTTTTTCATATTTTTGCGGTTAACCAATTATGAAATATCGCCTACTAGGACATAAGATCCTTACTACCCAAAGTATCTTAGGTACACTAATTTACATTCAAATTGTCGGAATGTAGAGCCATTTCATTTCATCCTAAATAAATTCGTAGTTATTTGTGTGAACCAATTAGACACATTTAATTTTTTTTCAGGAAGTAACTACAATTCGGTCAGCTAGCGAGAGGTACCTATGTTCTAGTGACAATCACCAATACTTTAATTAAAAGCGTTTCATTTAACAAGAAATTGTTGAATAGTCCCGACTAGTTTAAAAGATGTTGGGATTTTTATACTCCTCGCGCCTAACAACGAGAGTTACCAAAATAATGAGAGTTTACCGTACGCTGTTTGATTGTTCATAATAAATAGTTAAAAATAAACGTTATTTTTTTATTCTAATTTTCCTACACAGTTTCGGACCACACGAATGAACGGTTTATATCGCAAGGTTTAATTTAGTACTTAAATAAACTTTTGACTCTAGGGCAGAAAGATTTGCATGATGGAAACGACAGCAGATAGATCCCATACTGAACGAGAGCACACTAGACTAGAGCTAACGGTAAAATAATATTATTAATCGACTTTTGATTTAACATATTTTTATTGGCAGTTATGGCAGACCAGCATGTAGTCCAAATAACGGTGCGTGATAACCTTTGTTTATAAACCTTCAATCGCAAAGCCTTTCGATGGTTGATCAAGCAAGCCTTCGGTTACCGCTGCTACTTTGTAAAAAAAAACGAAACACTATAACTTCTTGCTGCTTAAGACACAAACTCTAGTAAGTACTGCCAATACAGTGTTTTCTTTATGTGCGCTGAAAACACATGTGTCTCCATCAATGATGTAACACTTACTCAGAAGTATAGAGATAAGGCACTCTCCTAATCTGCTTGCTTTCATTAGAGCGAATAGCTAGGAGAAACCTTGTGTGACCTAAAAATGAGTCTCTTATTTCTAGCGAATACCTTCCGAAATTGGGCTTCGGTGAGCCATACCATTAGTTATAGTCATCTGTCTGCTGTGGAAGTTATAACTAGCCTTTACCGCCGGCACCGCTTAGTCGTCTATAATTATACACCACCAGTTAAGATTACGATTATACCATTTTGAGATTTGTCACACTGCTGGGGCGGTGGCGGCACCGCTGCGATATAACAACGTTGCGGCGCCGGCGCCAGAATGAATCTATACTAATATATACATTAGTATAGATTTTATTCCCTTTTTGCCCGACTGACGCAGTCAAGGAGGGTAATGATTTTCGAGCGTATGTATGTATGTTTGTATGTATGTATATATTTATGTATGTGAGTATGTATGTCTATTTTTTTTGGCACGCTCTACAGCCTAAATGGCTTGATGGATTTTAACGTATGAGGTGTCATTAGATTATAGACTGATATTAGATATTACAGATAGATGTTACATAGCCTCAAAAAAGCGTAAGGAATTGTTAAGGCTGAGAAACTATTTGACCTGATGCCATCGTCTTCTTTCTAACGCACTAGTCCTGGTCCTACCTGGACACTACCTCGTCTAGGTTGGTTTCCAGTATTCATTTGACTGGCCTGTTGGTCTAGTGGTTAGTGACCCTGACTGCTAAGCCGGAGGTCGTGGGTTCGATTCCCACCCAGGACAAACCTTTGTGTGATGAGCATGATTGTTTGTTCTGTGTCTGGGTGTAATTTATCTATAATATGTAAGTATGTATTTACAAAAAAAAATGTATTTAAGTAGTATATATCAGTTGTTTAGTACCCATAAACAAGCAAATATAATTGCTTAATTTGGGGCTAAATGGCGCTGTGTGAATGTGGTAGAATATTATTATTATTATTTCTACCATGTACGGGCAGGTTCTGGAACAAATTATCACCTGCGGTATTTCCCGAGCAGTATGACATGTTTTTCTTTAAGGAGGATATAAGAGAGCATTAATATCACAGTAGGCAGCGACTTCGTAGAGCCCCTGGCATTGCAGAAGTCTATGAGCGACAATTAAACTGCCACTTACCATCAGGTGGGCTGTTGGCTCGTCTGCCACTGTAGGCAATAAAAATAAATGCTACGGCCAACGAGTGGAGCGGTAATCAAAAATGTAACTTAGCGTGGGTGAAACCACATTGCGGAAACCTAAGTGAAAACTGCAATGATGAATAATGAAATATGTGAATAAAATTGAATACCTACTTGCATTATAAAATCAATACTTATTGTATTTTTTATATTATGTTGTTTTAATTGCGAGCGCCGGCGGCCCAATATCTTTCCTCTTATTTTGGCACCTCCCTCAATCCCTTCACCTACCATTGGCATTGCAGGAACAATGCCAGAGATTCTGAGTCGTCCATGAGCGACAGTTACCATTTACCATCACGAGCGCGGTTTGCTCGTCTGCCACTGTCAGCAATAAAAAAAAACTAGGTGCCAATATATTGATTTAGCGAACGTAGGGAAATCGAAGTTTCCATTGCATTCAATAAACCTAGTAGGTACTTTAGTTCTTATCACATAGATTTTTGTTTAAAAATCAATTTTGCAATAGATTAGACAACACGTTTGTTGAAAATAGCACACAATCATCGAGAATGTGTAAAATGTACGAGCGTTACGAGAATTCCTTTCTGTCTCAAGTACTTTGTAAGTTTACTTGGACATCCAAGGAAAACATTATATGTAAGTAAACCTATAACAATAATAACTTTTGTACCCCTCATGAAGTATCGGACAGGTGATATACCTAAAACCAAGGAAATTATCCTGGTTACCACATAAAAACTAAAATGTCTTCAGTTTCGTACTTATAAGTCCATGAATAAAAATTATCAAATTTTAAAATAGTGTTTGTAGTATAATGTGTTCTTATTTTAAGGCAGGTAATGACTAGATTTTAAATCGTATTAGTAACAAAGGAATTTCTTCATTGTGCGGCGGGCGAGTGACGTCTCCGCAGAACACATTCATTGGTACGCGTATTGCAACATGTACGAGTGCCGTGTCCCACTTATCAAGATAAATTGAAATTCAATTTCGCCAAAGGGCAACTGTTGTGAACGCAGAGACAGAATAATAAACAATTCGAAGATTTCCAGAGAAAATTATTGTACATTAGAATTTTCTGGATATGTTTATACTTCTGTGCTTCTAACGTTGTCTAGGAAGATGTATTGTATAGATATAATGTGGATCTCTTTACTGCGTTTCAATAACGTCATAGGCAGAAATAGTTTAGTTTTTTAGTTTGAATGCAAACAATAGTAAGTACAATATAGAAGTTCGACAAGACATTAGTGAAATTACTTAAAACTAGTTCTTAAATAACGAGCCCAGTTTATTTATATAACTTTTTATCTGTATAAAGTCACGAATGCGCGTTGAAGATTACAAAAATGACGTATTAGCGAAATCCTTTGTTGTTTGGATATTCTGGTTGCACATCGGAGTCAACTCTTGCACAATCGAAATAACCTTCGAAATGGAAAAGAAACTCACGCGTGGCCCACGGCGTTCGCCATATTAAATCAAATGGTTAAAATGCTAAGAGTTAAAAACGGAACGGTATGATTTTTGCAATTTAATAGATATATTGATAGAGGAATACGCTATTTGACTAATTTTGAAAAACAGTTTTTTATTATTGTTTATCATAATAATTACACTAAGTAGATACTTACATTAATATTTCCGAAATATTTATTGTATTAAACCGACTTCAAAAAAAGTAAGAGGTTTCTCAATTCAACCGTATATATATATAGCGGTTAGCGGCCTCAGGAGCATTACTAGTGCGTTGCCGATCCTGATAAAAACCTTTTAAGTCCTTTCTTGAAGAACTCCATGTTGTAGTCTCCTTTAAATATATAAATTTATAAACTTACATAACTAATTATAATTATTTAAGTTTATGCATTTATATATTTTATTATATTATAGGTTGCAATCAATTGACATTTGTCAAATGTGAATAGAGTGAGATTTTCCTTTGTTTATGTAATAACCAAAACAGTTTTTATGATTTTCGTACTTCACGAAATTAAAGTCAGTTACTTACTTAACTATTATGTTTCTTTTAGACCCAAAGTATCACATATGATACCCCCTATAGTAGGCAAACTAAATGGAGGGGATATTTATTTTAATTTTGTATAAAATTTCTGCTATTATATCTATGTGTATACTAATAAATAATCATGACAGTTCGAATAAAGATGTTCTGGGTCTCAGGAGGTTAAATTTGTATTATTAATATGTACGTATATGTGTTTTAAGTATACACTAGGTATACAATAAATCAATAGGTACTATATTTCATTGAATTTCCTTATGTCTGTTTGTACACTTCACTTGTTCTCACACTTGGTATTTTTTCTCTTTCACTCTGAGGTTTGCTGGAATAAAACTCACCTTTGTACAGTACATGATATTTTTTACCAATTATGTAATATGTTTTCTATGTGTGTACACAAAAGAATATGAATAAGAATATGAATTGAATGTATACCTAATTGAAATTAATGAATGCAGAGTTGAACAACAACCGCTGGGTTAACTCTGAATATAAAACGAGTTTTAACATAATTTCCACATGCTGTTCAGATTTACTTTTTTGGTCTGCTACATACAAGTCACGTGATCGAATATGTATCTAATGCTTACGATCACTTGATATTAAAATTGCATAATAAAGTACCTAATTCTACTCCTAAGAATTTTATTTGGGACTTACAACCCGAAAAAGAGCGTTCACACAAAAGAGTGACAACGTCGCAATTTAGTGTCATATTTATGTGGTTTTCATTTTTTATCATTCAATCAAAGCTATATTTTAAAAATGTTTTCAGAACACTTTTTAGAATTACATGAAAGCTGTATAAAAAGTAAGTAACCATAAGGCTTACAGTTTTATTTATATGCAAATATTAAATTGGAAACTTCCATTGCGTTATTTTCATAGTAAAATAACTGTAAGCTTTATAGTTACCCACTTACTTTTTACACAGCTTTCACGTATTTCTAAAGTGTTCTGAAAACATTTTTCAATATAGCCCCGAATAAATGATAAAAATTTAAAACCACGAAAATATGACACTAAATTGCGACGTTGCCACTCTTTTGTGTGAACGTACGTATTTATCAATCACAAATTAAAAAAATATTTATTTATTTAAAACTTCACATACATACTGTACATAGGCGGTCTTAATGCCAATGGCATTCTCTACCAGTCTACCTTTTGAGGTGGTTCAGAGAAACAAAGTAGGTACCTAAGTTACCCAGTAATATATAACTATTCTAATAAAACATTATATGTACATATAATTTACTTGTATCTAATACTTAAACATACATACATGGGATAGTCTGTATAGAATATTCATAAACATACTTAAATAATAATACAATAAATACATAATATATACGGATTATTGAGATAATTCTGCCAAATATTTTAAATACAAATAAACGAAAACATCAATATGAAAAGTTGGTGAGCCTAAAGAAAAAGCTGTGAAAGAGAGGCTGCAAGAGGCAAAGAATCGAATATTGTGGCGAAAATTTATAAAAGTTTGTGTGTCCAAACGAATGAAATAGCTATATTTGCTACATATTCACATGGTCAGTTACGTGAAACCCACTTTATAGCCATCTTAATCATTCAGAATTTAATTATTTAAGTATTCTACGACTACTTACTTTAGATTGCCTACTACATTTGCCTAACATGTGCTCTCGATCGTAACGTAAGTAAATAAAGTATAGGATTGAACAGTATGGTTTGAGTCAGATATTTAGATTTATTAACTTATTCCGAAGGAGTGTATGGGTTTTTTAGCGCTCGATGATCCCATTGTAACATGAATATCTAAAGTGGTGCATTTATGTATTTTGATATGTTTATGTTTTGTATTTTATGTATTTGACAAACGACTATAAACACGACCTAGCGACAAAAAGCGCGTTTTTGTAAGTGATTATTTTACTTATGAAAACATTTGTGAAATCTTTGATTTTGTTGGTAAGTACAATTCTAATGTTAAATCTCTATTTTCTACGTGTTAAATTGTGTATAGAATGCGTTATAAAAGCTTTTTCGATATTGTAAAAATCGTTACCTATAAAAAACCAAGTATGGTAAGAGAACCAACTGTACCAGGTTAATAAAAACATGTTTTTTTCCTCGGTGTCAGGGATAACAAACATTTCTATAGCCGCTAAAATATGACACTAGTTTACAAATATTTTATTTTGTTTTACCCAAAGATATAATTTATACGGAACATGTTTTGTATCTATCCTCTTACTACACAAATACATTATGTGTCATATTTTTTACACCTCAAGTTTTTTTAATAAATCCTTCAGTGGTGGGCATTATCGGAGGTATTGCGATAATATTTTTTTAAACAACTTACAAAGGGGGAAAGTAGGTGGTGTTAGTTTGTATAGAAAAACTTTCATTTTTAAATCTATCGACTCCAAACTCACATAGATACTCTTCACTAAAATTAGTTACCAAAGTTAGCACCATTTTTGTAGGAAAATAGGAGTCGCAAGTTTGTGTTCGGTTTTATTGGTAGCGGGCGAATGAAACGGAATTCGCTATAGAGAGAGAGATTATTACTGATACTATTGATATTTTTCTAAATCTAAGATTTTCGAAGTTCCTATTCAAAAAATATAGGCGTTAAATATTTATTTAATATTATTTAGTTTATTTAAATATCAAAAATGAATTTTAAACAGTTTTTTTAAATGTTACAATTATTTAAGTGTTTACTAGTTTCTTGTTTTTCTTTTTCAACAAAATTTTTAATATTATACAAATTTATGTAGGAATTTTATCATTTGCAGTTCAACATTTGACTGACATTTATACTTTTCTCTTACCCCAATTAAATTTTTCTTGTTTTTAGGTTAGGATACCCTTTCAGTTAAGTATAGTTCATCAATTCTACATTTTGGCAACTTCTGCTCTGGCAAGCGTCGTCATCTATCTATACTATTATATGAAACGGAAGACTTTGTTTGTTTGAATCTCTGAAACTACCAGTCGGATTTGAATAGTTCTTTCTACGTATGATAGCACAGTTTTTGAGGAAGGTTATATTATGCTATGTAACATCATGCTACTGGCGACGGAAGCAGAGCAGTAACCAAAGACGTAAGTAAATTAACTCAGGTGAAACTGCGCTGCAGAAAGCTAGTTTATAATATACCTACAGGTATGAACAGGACGCGTAAGGTTTCGTTTATTCCATTGCGCATACTGTGGGCTATAAGTATTACGTCACAACTCCGCTGAATAGTAGGTACTATTGAACATAACTGTTATGTAACATTGTGCGAAGTTTATTTGTCACGTTTAATTTTCACGGTTTCAGAGTCGCGCAGCTTGTTGAAATATTACTAGTAAGGATGCTTCTTGTTTCTGGGGTGATAATCCTGAGTCTGTATGACAAAGGTTTCAAATTTCTTATAAAAAATGATTTATATACGTTAACATCTTGTGAATATGTTACAAAATAAATTATTGATACAGTAGGCGTTAGTAAAACAGTAGGCGTGACACTGTTCACATTTTGTGTGCTTAGACAGAGGATTCTTTTCTTATATTAACGAAGGAAACAACGACTATCTGTGGACTGTGGTCGTGGCAGCTCAACTTGGCGCTACCATCATGAAAAATAATTACCTACTTACTTACATTTTGTTTGCCCTGTGCTGACAAAATGTATAAGGTGAAAACTAATCAAATGCAAGAGGTATTCTATAATTGTATATTGTACCCACTATTACTTCGCTTTCACCGTGTAAGTAAGAATTATTTATAACCACAAGTATAAGCTACATAACTTAAACGCCATGAAACAAACTTCAATAATGAAAAATTTAAAACGAAAGGCTATATAAAGCTGGATCGATACTACTGCTTTTTCTTTTAATGCAGTGGTTAGTCTTTCTATTAAAATAGGTTATGAGTATCACGCACTGAAGCTTATTCATGCGGTAGTAAGACATTAAGTTTTCTTTGCACAAGTCAGTTAAGCGCATAATTGCGAATTGATCAATGAGCCACTTTGTTACAAGATGATAGCGATACGCCTTGTGTTGCAACTGCTCCTGTGCTACGGTAATTGCTTATCATTTTATGCTAGGGTAACTGCTTACCTATAAGTTTGTAGGCAGTATACCGAGTCATAACAGACCACATTTACTTAGATCACATTTCTTCATCTGCGTTTAGCATTTGGCGCCTTCAGGCTGAGCTGTTATGAGTAACTGTCCTAGATCACTATGCACAAATGCCGCAACGTTAACACACTGTCGTCCTTTAACTCTTTTTTAATTAGGTAATTAATTTAATAGAACAGGATCAAAAAAAATTTGTGAAAACACGGATGAATACAGCATGGCCTACACTAACAAGAGCTTGGAACAAGTAATATAAGTATATTACTAAAAACCTAAACGCTCGTCTGCCTAAAAAAAGTAAAAAATGAAAGAAACCCATTTCTTTTTCACGTGCTGATGCTACATTGAAATATGATGTAACCTGTGTCACTACCACAATGAATCTCATGTGTTAAAAGCCATTAGGCTGTAGAGCGTGCCAAGAAATAGACATACATGCATACATACATACGCTCGAAAAACAATACCCTCCTTGACTTCGGCAGTCGGGCAAAAGATATATTCGCGGATTCCATCTGACTAGTAAGTGGGTAGGCCATTGATATAAATTCAATCATTACAGAATTGTAACATAACGTGATTACGATACTACTGTCTTGTACTTGCTATTATTTATTATGTGTACTATAAACAATTAAATATGACCTGTTCACGAAGGTATATCGTAGAGGTCACGTCAGAACTTTCTATCTATTATATCAATCGAAATACATTTATTTAGTTTTGTGCACACAATTATATATGATAAACGAAGGATTGTATGGTAAATAACATAAAAGAAAAGGAGTTTGTGTTTAAAAGACGGCTGACATAAGAGAATATAGGAGTAAAAAAGCTGCCCTTGTTGAAGAAATAATACCTTAGACGTTAATACAGTAGAAGAAGGAATTTTATGTTATTTATGTTTTGTTTTCGTAGTCTTAACCTTTAAAATTCCAGTAATAATTTTTCTCCTTAGATCCAAATATAGTACCTGGAACCATCAGTGGTTCTAGCGAGATTTTTTTCTCATTAGCACCAATTATAATATATAATAAGTAATAATTTTTGATGCATTTAGCATATTGACATACAAGCCAAACTAGAAATATTCTCACTAGAACTGCTTAATAGTGCCCAGTAGAACCAACATCTCCAAACTTGGTTCTAAGGAGAAAAAAATCTTACTGGAAACAAAATGAATCTAGACTACATTAAGGTTCTAAGTAGAATGATCCCTTTTGCCGTTTTTGTAGATTTTTATTTATCTAATGCGGAGATTGTGCTCCATAGTTGTTAGTAAGGACCTCTGTGACACGACGTTCTAGCCTACTGTGAAAGATGTATAAAAAAGGCAATATGCTATAAACTAATAACTAACAATAAATAAATCAAGTACCTAATGATTTTTCGCTCGCTTGACAACCGGAACTATGCTCTTCAAGGTGTTAGAAAATGACTATACACGAACTGATCAGAAGCACAGCTTAACTAGATCTATCTGCATTGCTAATTTTAATTAGCAATAACACACTTTAATTAGCAATAAGTGTTTACAGTATACAGCCGCGTGGTTGTGGCGTGGCTCGCCCCTGGCATTGTCGAAGTTCATGAGCGGCGGTTACCACTTACCATTAGGTAAACAACTGGCACGTTTGCCACCATAAAAAAGTGAAATAGAATATAATATTTTATTCATTGTGAGATAGATAGAATTATACCTATTAACGTGATACGGCATCCGTATCCGTGTTGCCTGAATTAATCATCGTATCAGGATATGTTCTTGGTAAACCCCTATTATACTAAACCGCAATATATTTTTACAATTTTGAAAAATATATAATTATACAATTTACTTATTGAAATAAAAGAAGAATATTAAAAACCTGTAGACCAAGGGCCAATAGGCCAAGTGTGATACATAGGCTGCTATTTAAGAATCCGGAACTGGCCACTACATAAATAATATTTAAAAAGTTATTATTACATTTGAAAATGGAAGTCTTTGGCTATAGAATGCAGTTTGTTTCATCCGACTGTCAATTGTTTTCATTGTGTGGTGCGATTTTAAAAATTGCGTGTTATTATCACAATGGATATAACTCCAGAAAATTGACGTGCGATTATTTATTATGATTTTCGACGCGGACTAACTCAATAGTAGTGCATCGATCAAGTCAGTTCGACTTTTGGGGATCAAGCGCCTTAAAGACCACTGTTTATCACAGGTTTAGTGAGTTTAATCGTGGACGTCGTGTGCTTATGGGCAAAATAAAGATGGTCGGCCTAAATCAGTTATGCCACGAAACATCGACGCAGTGCGTGAACTAATAATGCAAGATCATGTTACATATCGAGAAATAGAGGCGTCCTTAGGCATTAGTATGACGAGTATACATAAGATATTACACAAAATTTTGGCTGCAAAAAAACAGTTTTTCGCATTGGATACCACACAACTTGACAATAGATCAAAAACAGCATCGTGTCGATTGGTGCAAAAAAATACAATCGTGGTTTATGATAAGCTGTTTATAATATCTACACAGGTGATGAATTCTGGATTTATACATATGATCCCGAAACTAAGCAACAATCAACAGTTTGGGTGTTCCAACATGAGCCGAACCCAACAAAATTTGCTCGTACGAAAAGCTGTTTTTTTAGTATAGTTGAACACGTGACTACTGTATCACTAGAAAATCGTACATCTGTTAGTTCGGAGTGGTACACGACCATTTGTTTGCCAGAAGTCTTTGCAGAAATTAGGAAGAACAATCCACAACGCAGAATCAATCTCCATCACGACAATATTAGATAATTGAAGCGTAAAACGTCGAAATTAACAGGTCATCTGCCATATGGCCCTGATTTGGCACCTAACGACTTTTTTTATTAACAACCGTAAATAATAAATTACGTGGTCGATTTTCAACCCGCGAAGAAGCCGAGACATAAAAAAATCATGTTTTGGAGATGTCGCCTTCCGATTGAAAAAGTGCTATGAAAACTGGTTTCACCGAATGCAAAAGTGCATCGATCATCATGGCGAATATTTTGAAAAGCAATAAATCCATATTTAATGGTCAATGATAGCTATTTTATTTTATTGCGGATATATAAATAGCAGCCCTCGTACGGCTGACTACTTGTACTAGACAAGTAGTCAGCCGAATGATGGTGTCAAACCATCACATCAGGGGGCTGCAGAAAATAAACCCACATACGACTAGGACAGTTAGTAGTGTCTTATATTAGACTGCAGATCATGGCAAAATGTCCTGCCTATATGTATAATATTATGTCCAGCAGTTTGTCAACCTCTTTATACATACTATCACTAAAGCCATTTTATTCTTTGTTATAGTTATACTAGCAAATGCAAAGCAATTGCTATGTCTAAAGATGCCTAGTTTTAGACAATTTATACACGATAATAAACGAAATCTTTTAAAAGCAATAAATGATATAAATATTTTGCCGCTCTTACACGGATGATTACTTATGATAAATACTCGGATCTACGTATATAGAGAACGGTTCTAAAAGTAGTACAAGTAGCCCTTTCAGAATGTAATTATAATAATTATTATTAGGTATTATGCATGTTTTGGTTGGAACGTTACTGTCAGCTACCTTTCCACTCGAGACTTTTTCTTTTTTTCAATAGTTTGAACACAGTATGTTCGGTAAACTTAAACATTTCAATGGGAAAATTCAAATTCAGGAGATTGTATGTTAAACTTAAGTAGCCATTTTATTTATTTTAAAGGTCAAGAGACTAACTTAACCAATACTTGTCTTATAATTATAATGTACTTTAATAATTACAATAATTTTATGTCATGTCGTGGTACCTACATAGTTATGTACATACATAATTATTTCATACAATAAAGAATTATAATTTAAAGTTTTAACGTGTGAATTAGATAACCTATATAATGTAACCCTCCAGCCTTATTTAGAAATTGTTAATTTAAATAAAGCTGCAGTCTCTCAGGACCTTGGACAGCAGGAGAAGGGAGGTAGAGCGGGCGAGGGGACGGGTAGAGAGGGGCATGGTCGCGGATGACGCGCGCCCTACTGGCATACTGACACACTTACCTAGTGACAGTGGTACTGCTTTTGGTCTGACGAGGTCGATGCGTCCTACCTACGTATAAGATTATGTGTGTACATATTGATAGACGTAGTTACTGTATAATAAGCCATATCTAACCATAAACAGACTTAACTATACCATATTCTATTTTTAAATTAGTGAGTATAATGTTTCACTGAATGCAACATTTATATTACTACACATGTTTCTTTTCTTTTCTATTTTTCAAAGGCTCAAAATGTGTTGGTATATTCAAAATCTATGAAATCGGTCCTTTTCAGCAACACAGAAGGGCATGTAGCTTGATAAATGTACGTACCCACTAACTTCTTGGCAAAGAAGTACTTAATTCACAATGTCAGCACAGTAGTTGGTGGTGCTTTCCTTCTGCATAATGTTGAGACAACTTATTACGCGACATAACTACTAAAAAATTATATATATATATATATCAGTGGCGAAGGGTGACTTTTTGTCAGAGAGAAGCCGGGGCAAAAATTGCTTAGCTTGAAGCGCGACGTATGGTCTATTTCTATACTTTAATAGATATTAATTTTATTTATCGTAAACAGAGATATTAAAATGTTTAATAAATCCATAGTTTCTTTTAAAAGTTATTGTCATATCTGGGCGAGCACGATCGTTCTAAAATGCATGTTTTTTGTTTTCAAAAATTAACTTTTAGAAACGTGTTTTTTAAGATAATAAATAATTCAGGCAACAATTTAATGCTACTAGCGTCGTAGACACAGAAATCAGAATCATACTACGCTCTAAGCTCGGTGCAGCTCCCGCCGGTCACGCTAAGGACGTCAACTGAGGAGGACTACTCCAAACTAGTCCAAACCCACAGTAATGGCCCGCATAGTAGAAAACTTATTCTGCAATATTAAAACAAAACGTTAAACATACTACTACAATAAAAAAGTTCAGGTACAGACCAAAAATTTTAAATTTGTCAATTTTCACTACCTATCGAAAATTCCTAATAACTTCTAAATGGATTATCCTATTTAAATAATTTCTTTTGCCCTGTCTGTTATAGACCTAAAACTATCAAATGACACTAAAAACAATACAATATCTACACAAACAAAAAATCATGTTTTCAACTTACGTATTCATGCGTGTCTCAAGCGGGCGGCACTTGCGCTGCGCTCGTACTTACCTACTACTTACTAGGTATTCCCAATATTTTCCAATAACTCCGAGATATCGCGTCCATGCAATGAAGATTCGTTGCTCAAGCGCACTTTGTATGTAGATTACCTTCTGAGTAAACATCTTCACTAAATTACTTTCTACTTGTTACTTTCATAATATTATAATTAAAGTCTATATACGCTTAGTACTACTTACTAAACAAAATTTATTATGTTCACTCTTTTACAGTACACGTTACACAAACGCTATCCTACACAAACTATATTTTATTTTAGAATTAAAACAAAAACAAACAAAATATTGCTTTAGCGTTTGTAAATAATGAACTTTAAATGAATTGTCAACAACGGAGTTACCAATACTCAAAAATATTTGTCCCCAAACGTAAACTAAAAAATCTCTAGAAATGAAATCATAAATCACCAATAACCGGGGCGGTTCAACTTTATTTTAATAATTACTTTAGTTTTACTAATTTTTAATTACTTTTTTTCATTTTCAAAACCTCAAATTATTTATTATCTGATTTATTTTAACAGCTAAGTTGTTAACCCTGACATGCACAACTCTTTCTTGTCAAATTTTCGTGCTTCGTACGTTCTGGAATGTAGCTTTGTTGTCTGTCTCGCTTACACCTACGCAATTTGAATGTTCTGTCTCTGTCATAAGCCGGCAAATACCGGGTTATACTCCACCTATATTACGCGTAATTTAACTATGTACTTAGTTACTTGGAACGTACGATTTCCTATAGTATGGATTCCTCTCAATTCCTGCGGCTTATTTCATAACAATTTGACAATTTGGCGCCAATGCGAAGACGTTTTTGAAATGTTTTCATTTTATTTTAGTTTATTATTACCAGAGTAGGAAGACAAGATAGTACTTAAGGTGTTTTTAAAATGTTTTAAAGTTATTTTAGTTAAATATACCAGTGAAAATAGATTATATTTTTATTAATAGACACTAGTCTTTGTGATTTATCTCAAAGGGAAGCCGGTAGGAATCGGGTTATAGGGACCCTTCGCCACTGATATATATATATACATATATACATATAAAGATTAACGCGTTTTATATAATAGTAAACAGAAAAATAAATACCTAGATAACTTCAAAAATCACTGACTTAAAAAAAGGAGGTGGTTTCTCAATTTGACCGTATATTATATATACGGTCAAATTGAGAAACCACCTCCTTTTTTTAAGTCGGTTAAAAAACTCACAAAATACTTTGGCCATGATTACATAGGTACATGATTTTTGAAGTTATCTAGGTATTTATTTTTCTGTATACTATTATATAAAACGCGTTAATCTCTGGAACGATCAGTCGGATTTGTAAAATTCTTTTCACGTATGATAGCCCAGTTCTCGAGGAAGGTCACACATCAGGTGAAACATCACGCTACTGGCGACGGGAGCAGAGCAAAGATGCGGGTGAAACCGCGCCGTGGAAAGCAAGTATGATATTATATTAATGTTACACAACCATGCACATGCAAACTGAATTTATCACATAAGTACCTAAATCTCCAAATTATAATAATCTTGTGAAACTGCGTTTTTGTATAAAACCTTGAGCACCCAACTACATTCATACCTATCTGTTTTGAGCATTAATTCAACTCACTGACTAAAATAAATCTCAATTTCTATTAATTGACGAAACATTTCTGTGTCAAGGTTTCATGTATTGCACAGAGTTGAAAGGTAAAATCTACATAGTTATTTCAACCTTGCTGAATATGTATTTAGCAATTAATAAATATACCAAAATATTATAAGTTAAATTTCGTTGCAAATAAATGTAGATTTTTAAGTCTGAGTGGAAAATAATAAAACTAGTAGGTAATTTAGCTGTAAGTATAGGCATGTCATAATCATTTCGGATATCTATGAAGTATAAACCATGATCAAATTCCCATACTTTGTTATTGAACGTAAAACAATAAAGGTGAGATACTCAGTTACTGGTTTTTACGATTTTTGTGCGGGTAAGCCACGATAAACCTATTTGAGATGAGAATATTATTCAGAAAGTCGCAATTTGATGAGATTCAATTCAATTTTCTTATAATATAACTATCTACTCTTGTGTACGGTCAGCATTACACTGTACAAAATAAAGAATCTATAATGTAGGCTTATGGTTTTCCCAACAATATCTTTTATTATTTACACAAACCATCGTGTTGTCAATACTATGGAGTGGCAGATATGACAAAAAGAGTTGTCACATTGCACAATGGTTTTACAGCAGACATTTAGTTGAACGATGACTATTTGGAAAATATTAAAATACTAGCTGCGCCTTGCGGCTTACCCGCGCGGAAATTTTTTTAAGTTAATGTAACTCGGGAACCAGAGCGATTTTTGGAATAAAAAGTATGTCCCTATGTCCGTCTCCAGCACCTATGTACATACCAATTTTCATTGAAATCGGCACCACACACACACGCGCACGCGCACGTGCACACGCACACGCACACGCATTTATAATATTAAGAGGATGTTTAAGAACATAATATTAAAAAAGATATTATTAGTCTATGAACTAACTAAATTATTTTGATTAAAGTTTCTTTATTTGTACTCATTATAAGGCAAATGTAAAAAACTAGAAACAAATCGACTGATCTTCTAAAGGACTAGCTATTGGGAAAATATGTTCAGTACTTCATTGTAAATGATATTTTTTGGTTTTTCTATCAGGGCAGCTAAAATAATTCGTGTATATATTATAGTGTGATTAACTTAAGAGTAAGCAACATAAAATTGTCCATGCGAGAAACAATTAAGCAAAACCTGTATGTGATGAGTAGGTACTATCGAACTAAGTGACGTAGTAATCATGACCCATCATATATGCTGATTTTCACAATTTATTTAAATGCAAGTAGGTCGAAATTCGCCCAAAACAGATTAACAACGGACCTTGTAATCATCATCATTTATTAGAAACTGTCATTTTACTGAGTACACTGTTGTTATATTAGTATTCAAAACGTCCTTAATGCATTATACACGACAGATCTTACACGTTTGACAGTTTAAAGCGAAAATATCAGCAAAATGGGTCATGATTCAGCTGATTCGATAGTATAGTACATTGATGTGTGTTTGTGTATGTGTCTGTATTTATTTTAAAAATGATTATTTTCCATACTATTTCTATTCGCCCCATTCATATAACCCTCCTACCTAAAGATATCCGCGTCCAAAAATATACAGTACCCAAACGCAAATTTTTAGCACAATAACTAAAAAAAATTGCACATTGTTTTAAATCCAACGTAACCCTATAGCTATAGCTATTCTTGTTGAAAATATTTAAAACGTCATTTTGCATTTTGGTTAAAGCATGAAATATAACTTTTCTCAACTATAACTTCGGAAAACAATGATCTGTCTGTTATTGTTAAACCGGTTAAACCCCTCTAAAACCCACCCTTATAAAAAGTTCAGCATTTTTAAGCTTCTCAATACTTATTAGCACGACGATAACTTCAAAAACAATGATATTGTCTAACTTACAACTTTTATCCCCAATTTCAAAGATATCCTTTACCTTCTAAACATACTCCATTAATCGTTTTCGTCATTGTCACATCCTTATGGAATGATTTTTTAAAACCCTTTCTTAATACATGTCTAGACATTAAGACAAACACACCCTACAAATTTCAAGTCTCTAACTTCTAAAACAAAGATTTTTCAATACAACGTTTCATCCTCAATTTCAGCTTTCCGAAGCCAGCCTGTCAAAAATATTGATGATAGTATCTATATTTTGATAGAGTATTCCTAAACAAAATATCAAAACTAAAAGTTAAGAATCGAAGAAGTTTCATACTCTTGTTTTCATCCCTTTTCACACACTTAGGGATAGGTTTTTGAAAAACCCTTTCTTAATATATCTCTAGACATTAAGACAAACACAAGTCGCTACGACCAGCGGTTTAGGCTGTACGTTGTCTGTCAGTCAGGACAAAGCTTATTATAATATGTATGGATTAGGTTTCCAAAGAGCTATGAGAGGATTTTTTTCAGAGATATGAAAGACTAGAGAGAATTCAATAGTCTCTGAACCACAATGCACTTAAAAACCAGAAATTTTATCTGAATCTCACTGAATATTTTATTTAAGATGAAACATATGTGGCAAAAAATAATGACTGTATTAGGTATTTATTATTTATGACTTTATGACGGTCAAAAATAAGTTTTGGACATTTTTACCGTTACTCACTGATTACGTTGACTGTACCGAAACTAATCTTGAAGACAAGATGTAGTATAATATGAGTAATATAATAATATTACTAAATAACCTTAATCCCAGGAGTAAAAACTGTGCCAGGACGACCTTGAGTCCTGAAAGAAAATGTCGGAAGCGTGATTATATTTAATCTGATTTAAATATTGTGTTGGTTATTATCATCTTTTGATGTTTTATTATACCAGGACGTTGACGTTTAACATTTAACTTTGTAGGTAATTAGTCAAAACGACGGCGACTCTAAACAAATCAAAATATTATAAGCTCAAACTTATAAGTAGTAAAACTAACCTATTAAAATCTAAATTTACAGATGTATAGTAAACGACAATATCGTGAGAGTACCTGGACCTAACATAAACTGAAACTGTCAACCCGCCTTGAGCAAGAGTGGTTCTGCCTACTCTGTATGCAGAACCACTCCATGGTCTAACACATACAACAATATTTATCAGATGATGTTCTTGACTTTCTAGATATCGGCGTTTGTAGATATTGGCATCTGCTTTCCTGGTGGTCCTACCTAAGCGTGTTTTTATCTAAGTTGTGTCGTAGGAAAACAACAGGTCCTTTTAAGCATTTTTACAAGAAAATAAAATAACATGGTTACGGCGAATGTTTATTTGTTGACTCAAAAAGAGTTCATAGAAAATAAATTAGTTTTCATCTTAGTAAATTTTAATGTTATATGACTCATTGCATAACTTTCGTGTATACAAGTAATTACACCTGCACCTCGTTTAGTATACGCTAATACATTTTAAAATAAAGGTCTATAACGTATTAAAATATAAATTGAGATCGATCTGTTTTCAATAATTAAGCGTCCTCGATACAATTTTGTGCAACTAAATGTTCATGTTTTCCTTATTAGACAGTTCACATTCCACCCAACTTGTTTTCTTTGAAAAACTAGAGTCACTCTTAATTTCGTAACATACTAACAAATTATATGTAAATTTATTGCACCAGTGTGTTACATGTGACTTTACTAACTCAAAACTCAATGCTAAAGATGCTTTAGAGCTAAATCTAATTGTAATTACGAATAATTCAGCAAAATACCTACACATTTCCATATGAACTTTTATATGAAGTTCATGACACACTTTTAGTTATTGAAGAGCCTAATAAACTCTAGCTAGATGTTATTAATATGCAGGTTTAGAGATAGATGTAAGATGTGTCACATTTCTATCAAAAATATAATTAAGTACTTCCTTTGGCGTCGTGTACAAATAATACTATGCCAAGGTTTTGTTACACTGTTTTAAGCGAGAAACGAGTAACAAATAATAGTATCAATTGATCTTTAGCTATTTAATTTTACTATTGTTTTAATGTTGACCTTTAATATAAGGCTGCATTGTTTTTGTAAATGTCAAGAAAAAAAACGTCATTGTAAGTAATCGAGCCGGAAAATGGCGATAACCTTATTGCATAATTGATTACTTAATTGATTAGTGATTACATTTAGTTTGCTGTCAATACATATAAGTACTACGAAATAAGTGGCCTAGAAGAGATTGCACAAAGCGATATGATACCCTATTATATCACTTTATTTTCAGTAAGTATCTATATTCAATGTTTTTCCTTTTTCTTAGTTTTTTGTCTGGCACACAGCTCATCTGGCATGTGTACCTGCTTCATTAGAATAATCTGCTTATCTTTCATTTTGAGACTTAGTAGATAGTGATTTGTGATTTTCAATTTTCAAAACATATGTGCTGGCAGTAGGACAGGTTTCTCTTGGATTTTCATTAGTATAGGCCAGCGTTCCTTAGCAATATATTAATTTAAAAATTGTAATTACGTTGTATTGTTGATGAACCACGTTTACCTTTTACTGTTTAGTGGATCGTTGGCTTATCTGCAACCTAAAATGATAAAAGTGCTAATTTACCAATATTCGCTTTAGTTTCATGACTCAATCGACATCAACAACAAAGTTAACCTATTTAAACGTAAAATAAATTATTGTTGATTTTGTAGAAATCATCTGACCGAAATTCGAGCTAGTATTTAGTTAACACGCACAGAAACTAGATTGTACACTAAAGTGCGATATATTAGAGATATTTTATTATAACATCAATATGAGCAGCGTCTGGGGTCGACATGAATATAGGCCAAGTTTATTCGGGTTCTTATTCTGGGTCAAGGAGATTTAAACAACTGGGAGTAAACGATCGTTCCTCAACGGATATTTCTGTAGCTCACATTTCGAAACTCTCTAAAGTAGATAATATCATGTGTCATTAATATTATTATTAACTAAATAACCCCCATCTAACTACTTAATGCTTTCATATATCATATTCCGAAATATGCGCTATAGGTAGCTACCTGATAACGCAGAAACTATTGTGAAAATTGGAACTTAGTTTTATATATTAATAGGAACAAGAGGAGTAGGTCATGATCAGCCGGGAACTAGGTCGGTGGGAATCGCATTCATACCCCCTTGTAATACTCACGGGCGAAGGGGTGGGTGGGTAGTCGACACGAGCACAGCCCTGCCCTTGCTCTGTCATAATTATATTCCAGCCAGGGCGTAGCTTAACAAAATAGCTATTCACTTGACCAGGTTATATCAAATTAATTAAAAGTAAAAATATTATTACCTACTTTTATATGATATTTCATCACTTAATCTTGCTTTGGCTTTAAAGCCGATGCGTTTGATTATTTGTTTGAACGGGCTAATAATTATCTAGAACTATCAGCCGGATTTTAATAATTACCTATTTTTGTGTTTGATAGCTCAGTCCTTTAGGAAGGTTACAGGTTTTTAACATCACTCTACTGGCGACGGGAGCAGAGCGGTAACCAAACATGTAACTTAATGCAGATGAAACCGCGCTGCGGGCTGTTAGTATATTATAAAATTGGTGTCGGGAGATTATTACACTGTCTGCATTATAGTGTGTAAAGTTTGTACTTTTCTATGAAATGGTAATCTTAGTTAAAGGTGATTGTGATAATCGATGACAATTCTTTGCGTATAGTAGAAGCAGGGCCACTACTCGTGTTATGCAGCCGCGTTACCCTTGACGTAACCGTGAATGCGTCGCTTGCACTCACATTGCATACGCATGTGTTTCCACCGCTTAATAGTACATTCATGTAGGCTGTTTATATAATTTAAACATCCATATATTGCTGCAACTAGGTCAAGTTTATAAAAACCAGGACAGAGGATAACAGAAATGCAGTGGTCACTGAAATGTAGGTCATCTAAGACTACATACATAAACACGAGTGAACATGTTTCATGTTGATGTCATGTGCGTTATGTACTCTGTGTAAGGTAAATACGTGGTAACTACAAGCTGACCTAATGCTATTATTAAACTTGTACTACAAATACTACTAAATCAACAAATAGTAGCTGAATCAGTAATTTGATCATGCGTTATTGCCCATAAATATGGTATTTAGATATTATATGAAAAATATTATCGTATAAAATTGTATAGGCAATATCTAGGCTTTTACGTAATATTAGATTTACCAAAATTTTAAATGTAAAAAGAGGAATTTGGAATTCAAATTAAAAAAAGTAATTTACAAACATACAGAAATTAACGCGATCATGCATTAGATATTTATATATCATATTTTGCTTGACGTTTTGACCACAGGCCCAAAAAATGTATGGAATTTGACATAAGCTAACGCCAATATTGTCGTTAGTAAGTATATGTCAATCCCATATATTTTTTAATCTATTCTATCAATAGAACAGAAATCTATGCCACTTGTCTAGGGCGTCAGGTTACACAGGCCGTGGTCAAGCAAAATAATGTACCTATGTAAATACATAATGCATAATCGCGTAAATTTTTATAAATTATATAACGCAACGCGAAAGTTCAAAACACGTGTAAATTGCCTAAACCATTTAGGCAACTTTGATACGTTTTCATATTTTCTAAGCTATTTAAAAAGTTTTATTGTTCTAGAAACCCTGAACTCGCTCTTTAAATCTGTGTCATCCCTAGGGGATCTGGATTATAATTTTTAATTGACATTGGTTTATTACGTTTTAGACACGGTTCGTTAATACAGACACTTTTGTAATATAAACATTGCCTATCAAATTTCCTTAAACTATTTACTATATTTATACCTGTCTAAGTGTTAAAACTACAAATTACCTAGGTACTTCAATGAATTTCCAGTCTATATTTAAATAGGCAAGTAATAAATTGGAATATTTTTAAGGCTTTAACACCATCGTAAAAGTGGACTAAACATTTATGGTTTCAGTCTATAATGACTATGACACAACACAACACGTATCATTTGTCTCTTTACTATAATAATTGCAGAACGTAACTACGATACTAATCATGAACATGTTAAAACCGTAGTCAACGTATTTTGTAACATCCATGTATTGTGTGTAAACATTACTTGGTTAAAAATGTGTGAGAGAGATAGAAACAAATGTTTTGAAAAGATTCGCCCAGTGGCTCGATTCGAACGAGCGAATAAGTAGGCGAAGGTCAAGCGCCATTGTAATCGACGTGAATATGGTGACGTTACACCTTGAGACTGGAGATAAGCTGTAGTTATTGCGTGGAGCTGTTTAATTGTACCTTAACATTACACATTACTTTATATGCACTTGTCATGAAACTTAGTTCGCTGAAACTTAACAGACTATTTCGTCGTTTAAGTAATCGTAGAATATAATTTATTTTGAATTGAAATAGTTAATCTACGTGAAGTTATTTCTTAGTTCTTGCATAAAATACCTATTGATCTAAAATATTGGCTTACTGCTTCATAATATTTACATTGTTATTTTGTATTAAATAAAGAACTTGACGGATTTTTAATTCCATTCATAAAAGTAGAGAGATCAACTTTTTTGATTCTTATTTCGCCGTAATGTAGTGTTTTGGATCACATCATCAGTTCATCACATAAGTCTAAACTTAATTTAAGAAGTTATAAATGTACCCTTATATAATTTCTACATTGACCTTATTTGCCTTTGTGATACCTACTTTTATTCTTTCACCTGCATAGACCGCCGCATCGTGTCGATGAGAACTGTTTAAAATTTCATGAACTCGCTATTCGCTCGCTAGCCAGTAAGTAATAACTTAACGATACTACTGCTTGGGTCATGCTTTGTTAGTTTTAGTAACAATAAACACAGCATTTATTTGGTAGGGTAAGTAATAACAATCTAGTTTTTGCTTAGGTTTGCTGCACAATAAATAATAATTGTACTTTCATTTAACAAGAATAATGTTTGTTTACGTTGTAATGAACCCGCGCTGAAAAAAGTGAGTTATTGAATCAGTCATTAAATATATCAATTATTTATTTAGCGACATACGTGTTTCCACAGATACAGTTGTCAGTAGAAGTTGAAATGACTAACTATGTAGGTAGTATTATACAACCATAATAAATTCCACCGCGTTGGTTTCGGACAACAACGGAATCATATGAAGTATGTAGGTACCTATGTAAATATTTAATATATTTGGTTGTGATTTGGGTTTTCTATCTATATTCTATCTAAAATAATAATAATCCTTGCACTCAACCAATAATGTAAGGAAAATCAAATAGATAGATCATCACGTTTATAAAAACATGCAGGTCAAACAAGCGTAGGTAGTTAAGATCCAGCTCTTTTTATAATAACGGATCAGAAATAAATCTTTATCTAAGTATATTAAAGTATATATTGAATTGTTTTGGATGACACGGGTCTTTATATCAAATAACAATAACATGAATAAAATAATTATTTATATAGGAAAATTAAAGCATAAAATTAAATAAGAACCATCTTCCGAAAATAAAATACTAAATTAGTCGCTGTTTATACATGTATCTAGTTTGAAGTACCTACCCTTAACACGGTATGACGTCAATTGTATAATGTCAAACTGTTTCTCTACTTAACTGTCAAACAAGTTTGTATATTTGCCTAAACTTGTCTTCTGCGTTATTTTTGAAGTTATACTTCTTTTGGCGCGAATGGAAAAAATTATGAGAGTGAATTTTTACGATGCGCGCGCACTCCGACAGAAAAAAGCAACACCCTGAAGTTAGTTGCGAACCTTTGTGTGTCGTATCAGTACAAATAATCAAAGAAGTATAACTTCTTACGTGCGTACATTAGTACACACACCTTTTTTTTCATACAAATGACACAAACTATAATACTTCAAAATGTAAGAAGTTATAATTACGAGTACAACTCTGATGCTAATACTGTTAGCCACATTAATTTATACCATAGGCGTTCAAGGAACTACATAGATAATATGAATCTGATTATAGAGGCAGGTAAGTAGATTGCCTAAAAGTGTATATTACCTGCCGTTTTGTAGTAAATCATTCATTGTTCGCTATTTGTGTCATATTAATATTCTAATTTCATTGAGTTTAGATGATTTAACACGATTTATATTTTTAATAACCCTTTACCCGAGTACATCTGATCTCTAATTTTTCCTATGTAGTTTCTTCAACGCATATGGTATAAATTAATATGGCTAACAGTATTAGCATCAGAGTTGTAATTATAACTTCTTACATTTCGAAGATTATAGTTTGTAGTCTTATTATGTATGAAATAATAACGCAGAAGACAAGTTTAAGCAAATATACAAACTTGTTTGACAGTTATGTAGAGAAACAGTTTGACATTATACAACTGACGTCATACCGTGTTAAGTAGGTACTTTAAACTAAATACATGTTTAAACAGCGACTTCATTTAGTCTTTTGTTTTCAGAAGATGGTTCTTATTTCATTTTATGCTTTAATTTTCCTAATATATAAATATTCATTTCATTCATGTCATGATCTTTGGACATACCTACTAAATACCTATACCTATTCACAATATATGTTAAAATTGGTTGTCTGTTTAAATGTTCCTACAGTAACTCGCACTCATGGACGTAACCTCTAGAGGCTTACTGTTGTCACCATGTAACAAATAACATTGTATTTTTAGCCCTATATAAGCCCTACTGCCGTTAATGCAACTTATTCCCTTAGAGGAAACTCTGACCACGACACGATCTAGATAATGTTGTTTTGACTTCGGTCCTACAGAGCGTGGAACTCTAGAACATCACACAGTTGCGAGCCGTGCTGCTCCAATTAACACGAGAAATATCCTAAGGGAAATCACCCAATGCCCCAATTCTATAAAAAAAATATTGATATTAACTAGAAAACATATCAACTTAAGAGGGTTTTGGGTACCTTGAGGTCGTACCACACACGCAGAATATTATAAATGACTGATAAGTCTGGCCACACATTGGTTCTCCTAACACATAACTCAACAATGCAGTTACGAAAACTTGTATCAAACATACTCACAACTATTTGTTTGTTTCAGAAAGTTCGAGATCTGAGCTAATAAAACCAGCAATGAATGGCAAACTACGGGCCAGTGCGCATAGTAAATCATGACACTGACATCGTAGTTGCTCTCCTCGACCTAGTCTGCTGGTGAGCCATCTAAGGAGAGCTATCGAGAGCATGGCCACCGAGCTGTTAAGGCGACATTATTGGTTGTCTTTTCATTTTTAAATTTTATTCACTACAACCTTTACATTAATTACTTTTGTCGAATAAAAGTTTTATTTGGTCGTAAATTTACTGTGCCTCAAACATACTACAGAAGTTTTGAAAATATATTTTGTGCTTGCATAAATACTTATACGAATTAAGTTTATTTGGCATTAATAAGAAGTGTACAAAATGGTTTTTAACACAAGTAGATATTTTAAGATATTTTTCTTTAGATTTTTACTAGTTTTATGTCGTACAATAATACAAAAATATGACTATGACAGAAAACGACGCATTATGAAAATAGGTAAATATTAGGTAGAGATAGAATGAAATGCTTTGAGAAACCTCACGTCATAGTGTGTCCATGTATTAAGTTGGATGCCGCTGATGTCATAATATTCTAGTTTAATAGCATGCCGTGGACATCTAACTACTGAGTATTGCAATACTGAGAAAATACAATTTGTGATCTGCAGAATATTTATGACTTAATGTATACAAAAAGGCATCATAATTCTTTAAATATTCGAAAACTAGGAGTCGCTCATTGCGACACTGAATCGAATTAATTACCTCGCAACCGGGCGTAGTATTAAAAAAAACGGTTTGCGCAAGAGTCGATCCGCACCTTGACACAGATAATGCTCAAACTGTCGTTTTGAATACACAAAAACCGGACACTGCCTCCACTATTTTAAGTTGCTTGTGTACAAACACACTCGAACACTTTAGTACTCTCTGTGCTACATATCAAGGTAATTGACTAGTTTCATAAAATCATAATTAGATTAAAAAGGCAGCAGTATTTATATAAAAAAAACTGTTATAATACAAATGCTGATCACTTTTATACGCACTTACATCAATTTACGCCTGTCTCTCACTAATGGAATAAGCAGAGACTATAGAACGCCATTTGCTACGATCCAAACATGCCTCTTTTACCTCTTTAACATTCATTATTTTTTTCATACATACACGTCGGTTTCATACGCACTTCTACTTTTGAATTAAAAATTATATTGTAGTGTCAATATAAAACAAAAATAGCAAAAATTCAAATTGAGGTTAAGACATATTATGTTAAGTTATTGGGAAACTGCGAGACAAAGAAGCTCATACAAAAAAAAGAACGTACTTACACGTGTGTAACGAGTTGCGTAACAGCACTCTGTATAAACGTGCTTATCTCGGTATTGGCAGTTGGCAGGAGTGGGTAGGAATCGAGGACGTTTGAATTGTAAGTGGGCAGTGTACTTACTTGGATGGTAATTCCAATCATTTGTTAAGTTTGCAATTTGATTTAATAGGTACAAAGCATAGATAGTACCTAATGGTTGTCTTTTTTATATAGTCTCAACAATAGGTTAAGTCCTACAGCGAGTACACAAATGCACTTCTGCTCCTTTCGATGTCTGCTATTACCACTCAACATGCAGTCTTATAATAAGTAGCATAATTTGTGCATTAAATAATTTTATATTCCTTCAAAATTTTCCACCATTAAAAAACAATTACACAAAATATGTTACGTTCACAACAACGGCAGTTTTTGTAGAGGGCATTTTGCTATCACAAAATGAGAAGTTAACCTAGCAAGGTAGAGCCCATATAAAAAGCAATGGCCTAGAAAGTCGGTCACCAAGTACCTACCAAGAGTTCTATGTTTTACAAAGGAATTCTAAAATCGCCAATCCGCTTTGGGCAAGCGTGGCGATTAATGCTCATACCTTCTCTGTATGAGAAAAGGCCTTTCCCTGCAGTGGGATAATAATGAGTCGATATGATGAGGTCATATTTATGTTATTAAAGACTTTTTTTAGATATGTAACTTTTGACTGGCCTGTTGGTCTAGTGGTGAGTGACCCTGACTGCTAAGCCGGAGGTCGTGGTCGATTCCCACCCAGGACAAACCTTTGTGTGATGAGCATGATTGTTTGTTATGTGTCTAGGTGTAATTTATCTATAATATGTATGTATTTACAAAAAAAAAAATTATATAAGTAGTATATCAGTTGTTTAGTACCCATAACACAAGCAAATATAATTGCTTAATTTGGGGCTAGATGGCGCTGTGTGAATGTGGTAGAATATTATATTATATTATATTATATTATTATATATTAACTATAATATTATGGGAACACGATTTTTTTTTAACATAATGATTGTGGTATATTAGTAATCCTTACAAAACGGCCTCGGCAATGAAAACACAATTATTCATATCAAATTGTGCAAAACTTTTGTGTGGAGTATTCAGAACAGCATGACTGGTTAACACAATAGAGTCCTATGAAAAACCACCCGTGAATTTCGTGCAAGTATCAGAATAGGTCTTGTAATACAAACGATACCTTGTGTCTATTAAATTGAAGCCTTAAAATAGGATATATTGAGGTCGTCGCTGAAAATAGTTTCTGATTCACTAATATTGGGTACGCAAACGGTAACTTGTAATCGGTAGGTATCTAATTGCATTAGGTAAAACTAGGAGCTTTGTGGGAAGTAAAGTTTCTCAAAGGAGAATGCCCAAATATGGGCATTTTAGTTGTTGAAATTGAGGTTATAAAATACGATTTGACTCCTCCGAATTTATTTTCACTTATAATTTGTATTAAATCCCAAAAAGCGTTAATGCTTACAATTAACTGAAAGAAGAACGCCTAGCTCTGGGCCCTAAAAATTGCTGTTTAATTTTCACTGACAATTTGTTAATGATATAAAAACCTTTAGGTCCTCAGTAAGACGATATCTCTCACATTTAACATGAAAAATGATATTTCTCGTAAAAAGACCTTAGGTGGTTAGGGGTAGGTAGGTAAGTACTTATTTACCAACCTAATGTGCGATACTAGCGAATGTCGTACAAGATAATTAAAATTCTAGTTGCATATATTGGTGGGGATTCATCAATGGTACGAACATAACTTGTGCACGCGGTATCGTTTCGCAAACAATGGAACATCTTATGTGAATTTATTTATTTATTATTAACATGAAATAAAAAAAAATATCATATTTTACTTTCATGTCTATAAAAAAATCGTTACAGTAAAGGTTTAAGGCGAGGTATTCCTGGAGATAGGCACTCGAAGGTAGTATAAACGCTAGCCCAGCCTTCGCCAATACAGTACGACGTATTTATCTACGATCATCATACAATGACAGCGGCGGACCCGGCGTGACGTGACGCGTTGACAGTTTGCGCACCGCAAGCTCCTTAATGTAAAGCTCGTGCCGAAGTCCATCTTTTGTTTTCACGGAAGATGGTTGTCATTTAATTTCATCCACATTTATCTTTTTTTTATCATTGTAATATACCATTAATATCATCAACAAGAATATTATTCTAAACTTGACGCTGGCAGAAATAGCTGACACAATCGTCGGCTCTGTTGCCAAAAAAAAGGAGAAGAAGAAGAAAGCTCGTGCCGCGCCACAATGCAGACACATAGAGTAGGTATATTTTTTAACACGATTCATAAAACTCAGTATTTTGCTACAGTGTTGTGTGCAATTTAATGTAGGCTTATTAAACCTAAAATGAAGGTATAGTGGTGGTATTAAATAATCTTGTCGAAGTAACAATAAAATGTTGGATAAACGTTACATACTAAAGTTTATTTTTTTATTTTATTTTTAATTATTGAACATAATGCACGAAAGTACAAAGGTGGAATTCTTTAGCAACTTGTTTAGGGTTAAGTTTAGGAATCAAAATCTGAGATGGAAGCCAAAAGAGACAAATCTTTGGAGACCACGTACTTGATTTTTAAAGATGCGTATGTAAATTGTTCAATATAATTTAGGGCTTGTTTCACAATTTAAATCATTCATCAATTGACAGTCAAATAGTTGATGATTAAGAAAATAATAAAATAAACCAAATAACAAACACTTGTCTTAATAACCATTAACAAAGTTACAACTAGACGTCGGTCTAATACAAAAATCAAGCAAAAAGTGTCACACCTTCACCTATATAAACGTAGATATCGATACAATCTACTTTGAATTTTGCATAAACATTTTTTAACAGAATTGATAGATGTGTTTCGTATTTTATTAAAATTCATCCTTTAAAGAGGCTAGAAAGGGAAAAACAGTTAATTTTGGGGATGATTTGCTTCGAAGTTGATATCAATACATCTTAATAATGCTTTTGATTTAAAATATTTAATTTTGACACATGTTTGAAAACTCAATCAACCTTCGTCAAATTAAGTTTGCTATAGTTATTTTTGGATAGCAATTTTCTAAAAGAGATATTGTAATGAGGGTGTTTAAGAAAATTTTCGCCACCATTTAGTAGACACTACTATCAAAGAAATATTTTTCATTGCTCATTTCGCAAATTTTAATGTTTAATTTACAAAATGGATAATTCACATGCTTAAGGACAAAAAAATATACTGAAATGATTTTCTAAAATGGTGCCACCAGGTGGCTGCACTGATGCGTCAGGTCTAGCTTTCAAGCGCTTTTTTAAAAGTTAAGCCCTGATTGGCCAAATGGGACAGTTGAAGTGGTGCCAACTGGTGGCGAAATTTCCTAAACACCCTCATTGAGTACTATGATAACACAATCATTGCATCGAATAATTGAAATCCATCTCTCATACGGTAAATTACAGTACCCACTTTTGTTTTGCTACGGCGAGGATAGATACTTCACTTTTGTACCCCAGTAATATAAACATAGTAGTATCTGCTAGTAGTAGCTAGTAATAAGTTTTTATTCTACCAAAAAGATAATCATCTGCTATATTTTCATTTGTCGTTTTCTGTTCTTTGCGAAAACGAAATAATTGAGTTATATTAGGAACAATCAGGCGCAGCTTATACTTGCAAGATGCGATAGGGACACAGGACGTTGATGCTGATTAGCTGAGTCAAAAGGTGGTGCTGGCTACTTTATAGCGTGCCCCTCCCCTTCTGTAAAAGATTACAGAAGGGGAGGGGCACGGCATATGAATGAGCGGTCACAAGTCACTACGGTCAAATTGAGAGCGCGCCAATGCGCAACACCATTGCATAATTTTGGTGGATTTACACCAAAATTATGCAATGGTACCAGATTGCAATGCAATAAATAATGTAATATAATCTAAACAACTAACCGGTTATTCTTGAAAGGATTCTGTAGATATTTATTCCTAGGATTTCCCCTAACACCATCAAATACCCCTTTTAATTTAAAAGAGTGCCCCATCAAAGTTTGTTTCAGAATGACCATAGACAAAGCTCAAGGTTAAACTCTTAAGGTAACGGGCGTAGACTTAAAGGAAAGTTGTATGTGGCATGCTCCAGAGTAAGCTAGAGTAGCCTGGTTATAGTAAAAACAAAATCTATATATATTTAGATAAAAGCAAAAGTTCACTTACTCAATCATCACGAAATTTAAAAAGAAACAAGTGCTAGAAGTCTCAAATTTTGCATGAGGGTTCCTTTCAGGACATAGGTGCTTACTGAGATAGAGATTTTACGAAGGGGGTTTAAAGGGATGACAAAGTTTGTATGAAACTTCTATAATTTTTTTTATTCATCATCCTCATCAGCCTACGGCAGTCTACTGCTGGACATAGGCCTCTCCCAAGGCGCGCCATCTTGCTTGATTCACGGCTGTTTACATCCAGTTTCTGCCAGCCGCCCGTTGTAAATCGTCGCTCCATCTAGCGGTGGGGCGTCCTACTCTACGTTTCTCTGTACGCGGTCTCCACTCCAGAACCTTGCGGCTCCAGCGATTGTCTGATCTGCGACAAATATGACCAGCCCATTGCCACTTCAGAGTGCTAATTCGGAGAACTATATCGGTAACTTTAGTTCACTGTGGAATCTCCTCGTTACGGATTTTGTCGATCAGACGAACGCCAAGCATAGTTCTTTTTAAAGCCCTCTGAGCGACTTTCAACTTATGGACCAGTCCATTTGTGAGTGTCCACTTTTCAGCACCATAGGAGATTGTAGGTAGGACGCATTGGTCAAACACCTTGGTCTTTACCGTTTGCGGTATGGGCGACGTAAAGACTTGACGGAGTTTGTGGAACGCTGCCCAACCCAACTGAATCCTCCTGTCGATTTCCCTTTCGAAGTTTTATTTACCTAGTTGTACCTAGTTGTTTTTTTATTAGGATTTCCAAATTACTAGAAAATACAATTTTTTTATTACTTAGAAATTACCATTATTAAGCAGGAAAATAGGAGTCGCAAGTTTGTGTGAAATTTCGTCAGTTTTACTGGTAGCGCGTAAATAGAGTTAAATGGGATTCACCATAATGATGATGATTGCCGTAAGATCAGGCAGGCAATATCTTCATACAGGCACACATGAATTATCACGCGGACGATGTCGCGGGCAACAGCTAGTCACAACAACAGTATTTATATATTATTTAAATAGTTTGATCGCTTTTTATGATATTTTTTGATTATATTAAACTTCAAGTTTTTAACGATTCACATAACTACTTGCAAATAATAAGACAATAGCCTACTCTCTAGTATAGGATAGAATAGGATAATAATAACATTCAAAATAAGTAATAATGAGTGATTTAGAAATAAAAGGACCATTATATTTTCATTATGACTGGCCTGTTGGTCTAGTGGTTAGTGACCCTGACTGCTAAGCCGGAGGTCGTGGGTTCGATTTCCTACCCAGGACAAATCTTTGTGTTATGAGCATGAGTATTTGTTCTTTGTTTGGGTGTAATTTATCTATAATATGTATGTATTTACAAAATAAAATGTATATAAGTAGTAAATCAGTTGTTTAGTACCCATAACACAAGCAAATATAATTGCTTAATTTGGGGCTAGATGGCGTTGTGTGAATGTAGTAGAATATTATTATTATTATAGGTGACCTTTGTTTTTCTCAGCTTCTGGGCTGGTTTTAACTACATTTAAGGGCTTGCAACCAAGTAAATGCAGTGTGTGGTGTGTAGTGTTAACTTGTGTTTTGGTCTATTGTGTCATTATCCTGAATTTGCATAAATATTTCTAACTATCCTACAAGTGTTTAAAATGGCTGCTTTTTGTAATATTATGTAGAAGTTTGCTGACAGTTCAAGTAATTTTAAGCTACGATGAAGAATTTTTGGAATGATACCAGTAGTAGAAAGGACTATGGGTACAACGTAAACTTTATCCTGTTTCCATATTCGAGCTATTTCTTCTTTTAGGTCTGCGTATTTGCTTATTTTTTCAGTTATTGTTTTCTGTAGGTTGTGTGTATTGGGGACAGCTATGTCTATTAAAAAAGTGGTCTTATTAATTTTATCCTGTAATACTATATCCGGTCTATTATAGTGAATGGTTTTATCTGTAAGTATGGCACGATCGTAATAAAGTTTGTAAAAGCTATTTTCTAATATAGTTTGTGGTGTATAATTGTAGTAGGGTGTGTTTGTGTTTTGTATGAGGTTGGACTTACGTGCTAAATTTTGGTGGATGATGTTCGCTATTTGGTTATGTATTATTATTATTATTATTATTATTATTATTTTCTTAATTTTCGCTCATTTTAATGTTTCTTACTGACATTCCTCTAATTTGTAATAGATATATTATAATTTCAGGCGAAAGTCTGTACATATAAAATTAAATAATTTTTGATTCCATTTTTCTTGTCAAAATTTATGATTTGACCCGCGTCTTAGCTTACTGCTCAGCTCCCAGTGATGTTACATAGCCTATAATCCTCCTCGAGAACTGGGCTATCATACGCAAATAAATTCTAGAGATTAGCGCGTTCAAACAAACAAACTCTTCCGCTTTATATAATAGTATTGATTTAGGATTTTATTGACAGTGATTGTACTCGTACCAATTTGTAATACAAAGTCCAAACGTGACGTCATAATCACATGTAATTAACTTACTGCAACATTTCTATATTGTGACACCAATGTAACGTCAGTTTACCCAAAATACAATGCACTTTAAAATCTAATAACAGAAACATGTTAAAATATACTTATTTACCTATTCTATTACTATTATTTGTTTAGCCTTCGTGAAGCTATTATTTTTTTAAATTACACGCTTTTTCTGGATAACAAAAAAATTGACACAGGTCCGACCTCTGACGCTGTCCCAGCGGGACTGAATGAGAAGCGCGGAAGCCTCAGCAAGGACGAAAACCCATTTTCTTAGGAAACGGAGGAGAAGACGTTCTAAATTTTACTTTTTGACTACCGAAAAACCTCACATTTTCAACGAAAATTCATTTTTCATTTTTCATTACACAAAAACTAATATACACTGAATGAAATGGGATTGAAAATTAGTTTAGACTTATCTTTGAGACTAAAATCGATCGAGCCAAATTGCAGCCATTGCGGTTTTTTTTTTTTTTTTTTTTTTTTTTTTTTTTTTTTTTTTTTTTTTTATATTATAGCCTACCAAAGTGACTCCACCCCGCCCGATGGCAAGCAGCCAGTGGAATCCAGAAGTGGCGGCCACCATACCCAAAAGCCATCGTCTTAAACCGCTGGTATAGTGGCCTCCGCCGCTGGCGGCTGGGAATAGGGTTAGGGGAAGGGAATGAGGGAGGTGAGGAAAGAGGATAGGGGGAAATTGGGCCTCCGGCGCTCTCACTCACCGAACGAAACGCAGTAGTACGGATACTACTACTCTTAAGTCGATCTTCTATGAGAGGGTAGTACTTCCCCGGACGATCCGGCCCATTCATGCTGAAATCAGCGTGGATCTACTACCGTAAGTGCGTATTGAATTACCGAAATTTATAGATTAAAGAATGAATAATGTTATATCTGATTTTCAGATTTTAATTCCATCTCGTTTAGGAATAAAACTGAAATCTAAGAACCTGTTTTTGAGCATTTGTGGGAAAAGCTCGCCTTAAAGACGTTTTCTTAAATTAAGTGACTAAAAATATGTGTCTTGACGGTACGTAAGTACTACTATCAGTAATTGAAAATCTATCATTGCAAGGCGTTCGAATCGTTCCACCACCATTATATCAGGCATCATTTTAGTTGTTAGCTAGTCCTGTCTGTGATGATGATGGAGCGACCCCAGAACAATGTCGTGTGACCATTGTCGAGAACCGGCTCGGGGTTGTATCTGTAGTACGGTACCTCAACATCCAAAAGATTGTATCGAAGAACAATTTGCTAGTGGATGATCCTGGCCACATGGTTATGTCTGTGCTCTGTGTACTCTCCGTTAGCAAGACGCATAATATTATTAATTAACGGAAAGAAATTACACCCAGACTTAAACAAATATTTAAAAATATAAAACATAATCTTTTACCTACTATTATGTTTATACAATACATTTGATTAATTATTTGATATGTTAATAATAATAATAATAGATATAATAAATAATTTACCCTACTGACTGTGAAGCAAAACATCGTGAGGAAACCTGAACTTCTGAATAAGTCTGTAATCGCCAATCCGCCTTGAGCAAGCGTGGCGATCACTGCTCATACCTGCTCTGTATGAGCATGATAGCCTGCAGTTGGATAATAATGGCCCAATATTGTGATGATATCTTACTGATATTAGGTGTATAATGAAAAACGTACAGTTAATTATAATACGAAGACAAAATAACAAACCCTCAGATTAAACAATTTTGCATTTTATAATGTAAATTGAAGTTGTCGATGCCATGAATATTCAAATAGAAAGCAATTACACATGTGTATTATTAAATTCATTATAAACTATTATTATTAAAGTCATTTAAAGAAAACTTCGCGTTAGGAATCGAAGACATAATATGCCGATGTTTGAAAACTTTACGAATGCTAAAATTTGAACACAGACCAAAACAATTTTTAGACCTGCACCACGAAATTGTAAGTAAAATTAATTCACTCTAAATAAATTAAATAGATACCTACCAACTTTAGTTTACCTAAAACAACGCACTTAGCCTCGAAATAAATATATCTAAATTGGCATAAACGTTTGTTTTAGATTATATAAATTCTTTTTGTTATTCAAAATAAATGATCACTTAATTTTTCTTTTATTTAAAGGAAATAATATTATTTTAAGTTCTACTATCTTACTTAATTGGCTTATGTTCACTAAAATTGTAATATTTCATATAAAATAATGTGAATGGTACATCGTAAAAATTACATAACTTTTTTCCTTCCCTCGCACCAACATCATTTCATTTAATCTTTCAATCTATACGTTTATAAAATTATCACTCTAGATGACTGATATAGGTAGCTATTTTCTTAGCTAAATAGAAAGCTGTAGTTTAAAACATATAAAGTTTATTTCATAACGTAAGCATCCGCCAATAAAGGATTTTCGGATTATTTAATCCTTGAAAATGTAGGTCACAAAAGATGTATTATTATGTTTGTAGTCAGATTTACTTGAAATGTGATCTTAATGTCCTTTAAAATGAACAACTCTTATTTTAGCTTTTCCAGAAATCAACTTTTGACGGAGTGTAGGTAACTACGTGTGTATGGAAATATTTTATTGGTTGATGATGTTTTTCTCCTTTCAGTAAGTATATTTTTTTATTTTCCATACTGTGCCATTGCAAGTGCAAACGTTTAAAAATCTGCCCATCAACAAGACTTCATAATAAGCTTAAAAAAATTAAAATATGTTTAATATAGTTTTATTTACGCTATACTGCTGTGAAATTACCGTTATATAACTAGGAAATTAATGAGATGGAAATAAGATCGATGTGTACACGAGTCTCTGATTACGAAATATCACGGACGTGAGTTCTCAGTTATGCAGAGAAGCCCTACGAATTATAGCGTGCGCTAGTAATAATGAACAAATGAATCAACCTCTCTAACTAATAATAATGATATTTCACACGACGCATTTAACTCATGTCAAAAGAGATACAATAAACAACATTAAACTGTAAAATCAAGACATACAGAATCATAATTACATGATGCATTCATTCTGAGGTAGGTATTTGCTTCATTATCATTGATCGCATCTGTGCCTCGATACCGGATTTGACTTCCAAGCTAACCGATTATGACTAAATAAGTGAATACGAGTAACGTCAACTGGGTTGACATTCAAAACTACTGGATAACATTGATCTAACTGTTTCAATAGTAACTTCAGAACTAAATAAGTATTTAAAGCTAATCTAGAACTGAAATTGACTGCTATCTCACACAAACAATCCAATTTCTGGAAAACAAAGAATTTGCATGGTTAGACCAGTTGGATATTATCTACAGCCTAACACCCAGTTTCTGAAAGGCTGATCAACGCAAAAATTAACTAATAGCCTGTTAAATCTCATGTCTAGTGCCAATTGGGTTGCTAAAAGCATGGTTATTTAGTTTAATTTGATCATCCTGTCAGTTGACATAGCTGTTAAATTTGGTTCGAGAATCGTATGTTAACCTCCATATTGGGTTTCTGAAACGCTAGTTATTTATTAATCATAGATCATACGTCGGTCAAAAGCTTTGTCAACTAATCGGTGCTCGTCGGTAAATTAACTTGTGAATACCATTGATTTTTTATGTGAAACTCAGTTTTTTCTTCGATTTTATCTTATTAGGCTATGTCAAAACATATTTCTAATGCAGTATTATTTTATAATATTTGATTTTCTTTAAAAAAAGTGTATATTTTGCAAATCTTGATAAATGAACATTGTTCCTGTTTGGATTACAATCATGTCCGTTTCGGATATTAGCATGAGTATCAAACATTTAGCGGTGATGGTGATCAAAGGACGCGAACTTTTACGACGAGAATGATATCCAGTTTCTGAAAGGCTGATCAACACAAAAATTAACTTAACAATCTTATGTCAAGTGCCAATTGATTTGACATTCGGTTTGTTTTCATACAAACCTAATGTCAAATCAAAATAATCGTAGATTAGATAATTTTGCACTGATTAACGTTTCAGAAACTCGAATTGATTTAACAGCTATGTTAAATTAACAGTCGTGTTAGTTGAACAATGATTTGACAGGCCTTTCAGAAACTGGGTGTAAATGTTCTAAGAACTAGTTCTGTAAAGATAGGTATTATTATTATGACCCCTTCGATCGGGGATAAAAGGTGTGAAGCTAAGTATGTATGTAGATAGGAATTAAACTCGTCTGATATACAATGTTACATGTTTTTAAAGCCGACTTTTGAAAATTGGGTTAGGTTATCGATAGACTCATAGATAACTTGGCAAACATTAGAGCTGCATTGATGCGTAGCAACACATTATTTGCTTTAGTTATCGACCGGAGGACACTGGCTTATAAGTCCTAGGTTCAGTCAGCTGCATAATTATTATTCTATGCGTAAGTAATTAAAAATAAAGTAGGTATTAGTATTAGTCAACCAAAATGACTTTTGGGAATTAAGATTTAATTATCTTAATATATCTAATAATAATCAAATATCGCCGTGACTCGATATTTAAAAAAAATAAACGACTTCGAGAAAAAGCTTTTCTAGCAAGAATTTTATTCTGATTTTGCTTGCAAAACTAGTTTTTAATCAGAATTTTCGAGCCGCAATTGGCACCGTTGCCACAGTGATTAAATTTTCTGCATGCCGGATATTTAGAAAATTAAAAATAAAAATAAATGTTTTTTGTTTTAAGCGTTTTAGTACCTACTTATAGATATCGCTATAAGATATAGGATCTATTCCGTTTTAATCATAATCATCATCATCATCATCATCATCATATCAGACAAAACACGTCCATTGCTGGACATAGGCCTCCTCCAATTTATGCCACCAGTGATGTACTCGCCGTTTATTTCGATGTCAAGTCCATTCCAGGTCAGAAACTTGAACACGACCTCCAGTACAGCGGTAAACAGTTTTGGTGATATAACATCTCCCTGTCGTACTCCTCGCTGCAACTAGATAGGTCTTGAGCTTAGACCATTAATTCGTACTGACATGGTGGAGTTTTCAGTGTGCGTTACGATTGCTCCGCCAAGTTATTCAATCAGAAAAAAACTTTGCCCAATACTTTGTCAGAATTTGTCGAATTACAAGGGTACAAATAAAAAAATTGTCGAAGTAGAAATAAAGAAGTTATAAGGGTTTTAAGTTGGCCGCGCCAACGTAACGTGTACGATTGCGCAGCCATGAAGATCTCAGCAACTGCTTGGGTTAGAGATCTATTTCTTTTTGTCTATTGAAGACTGAATTTGTCGAAAATTGACAAAAAAAGAATAAGAAGTTCTAGATAATTATGTTACGAAATATTTAGTATGCGTTACGATTGCTCCGCCAAGTTATCAAATCAGAAAAAAACTTTGCCCAATATTTTGTCAGAATTTGTCGAAATCGAAGAGTACAAACAAAAAAATTGTCAAAGTAGAAATACAGAAGTTATAAGGGTTTTGAGTTGGCCGCGCCAACGTAACGGGTACGATTGCGTGGCCACGGAGATCTCAGCAACTGCTTGGGTTAGAGATCTAATTCTTTTTGTCTATTGAAGACTGATTTTGTCGAAAATTGTCGGAATATAAAGCAAATAATACTATGTCAGTTTAGTTAAACTGGCGAAATTAGCACAAAAAAGAAAGTACGTGGCCGCACAGTCGTAACGCTACTTTGCACGCTGATATCTCATTATCTGTAATTGCTAGGATTTCGGTGTGAACATCAATTTGTTCAACATACTAACCTCAGAAGAATGACATATCGCTTTACCCTCAGAATAGTTTACATTGTGTGTTATCTCAAAAAATATATTAGGTATATCATACCACATCGAAATTATAGTTACCCTACTCGAACATTGTATGAGATTTAATAATTTTTGAGATATTACGCAATGTAAACTATTCTGAGGGTAAGCGATATGGTTCTATTCTGAGGTTAATATGTCGAACAAATTGATGTTCACACCGAAATCATAGAAATTACAGGTAATGAGATATCAGCGTGCAAAGTAGCGTTACGACTGCGCGGTCACGTACTTTCTGTTTTGGGCTGATTTCGTCAGTTTAACTAAACTGACATAGTATTATTTGCTTTTATTAGTTTCGACAAATTAAGACCTTTCTTCTTGTAATAGTTTTAATGTATAAAGTCTTAAGTTTTAAAGAAATAATCAACAATAAAAAATCAACAACGTTACGATTGCGCGGCCATAATTTTCAATCCTAAATATGTCGTAACATATTTATCTAGAACTTCTAATAATTTTTTCGACAATTTTTGACAAATTCAGTCTTTAATAGACAAAAATAATTAGATCTCTAACCCAAGCAGTTGCTGAGATCTCCATGGCCGCGCAATCGTACACGTTACGTTGGCGCGGCCAACTTAAAACCCTTATAACTTCTTTATATATATTATATATATATATATATATATACTTCGACAAATTTTTTGTTTGTAACCTTCGATTTCGACAAATTCTAACAAAATGTTGAGCAAAGTTTTTTCCTGATTGGATAACTTGGCGGAGCAATCGTAACGCACACAGTTAACTTAGACATGTCCGACTAACGGTGAAGGAAAACGTTCCTTGTGGTGATCGATTGAGGGATCATGTTCTGGATGCTAGTTATTTTTATACAGTGAACGGGGAAGGTTGATATTTAGTAAATTAGTTTAACAAATCTTTTACTAAGAGTAGCCATAAATAGCAATTGTAAATTTTATCTAGGTTTTGAGATATGAATGCCTGGCAGTCACGATTGAGCGATTTTATCTTTTGCGTGGTTACTTTTACAAATCCGTGAAATGAGAATTTACAATTGTTTGAGAACTTTTACTAAATTCTGACGCATTTAAAAGCTCAAAATAAAATTCAGAAGTGGTCCCTCAATGGGAACGCACACGTAAAATTGCCACCTAACAACTTAGCATCACGCCTTTTTCCTTGAGGAGCTAGGTAGAGGTGTATAACACATACTTACTACTAATAAATTATTTAAGTATGTAATTAAAAAAAAAACTATTTACGTATGTTAATCCGCATTCTAGAACCCATATCACAAGCTATTAATCTATGCTTACTTTGGGTCTAGATGGCGTTGTGTGGTTGTTGTGGTATTATTATTTCCTTTATTTAAACATTTAAAAATATATAATATGGAGACCCATCAGTAAAGGGCTCCAGAGATAGGAACCTACTCACCCCTCTTCAACCGGGGTTCTCGCCTTGTCGCGGCGGTGGGGCTTAGTAACCGTGGTTACCCAGAACCACGGTCAACCAAGAGCAACCCCAAGGAGGCGCCGCTCCTCTGGGCTTTGGTGGTAAGCCCACGATGTAGCGGTTGAGGAGTGGCGGGGCCGCGGCGGGATAGGAGTGCCGGTATCATGATGCGGCGCTCTCCCTACCTTCCGCGGCCTTGGCGGGGCCGCAACCACCAGATTGCGGACGCGGTTTTGAGTGCGGGCGGGTGCGTATGCCTAATGCATTTCCCAAGAAAAAAAAAAGGGAACCTCCTCACAAAGCGGGCTGTGTCAAGCAGCACTACCTTCTGTATCTAACCCTTGACCAACGCGAGCCTCTTAAGATGTTGGTCGAGGTTGACATTTTTGACGAGGTTAGTCGACATTTTAAACTGCTGTGGTAAATTAAGTTCAATCTTACTTTATACATATAGCAAATATTAACAGTTTATTTTATAGAAATATTTACCACAGTTCACATGTTGCCTTTACCTTTTTGTAGCAATATGCAAATTGAGACGGCTTGTAAAGCACAAATTTTAATTTTTATTTTTTTGTCTTCACAACATAGTAAACAGTAATTACTTACATACAGAGTTAAGTGTATTGCTAGCGTCACTATGCATGCTACTTGAAATTGTAACTTACAAAAATTGTAACAACCTGGCGATTAAAGAGTTTCTTGCCCGTTCTTCTCATCTGCCCTACCCTGTTAGCGAACTAAATTAATTGGCCGACATTTTGTAATTTTTAACGTTCGTTACGTGAAATAAACACCTGTTGATTTTGATTTTTCCCTTCAAATGTCGATAACTTCGTTAGCTAATTCCAGATACTTAATCCGTTTGTCTTTTGCAGCTTTCACGAGATCATCATGAAGGATGGTGACGTCGATGATCATTACAAGGTGCTCTAATCTATCTATAACTACTATGTCAGCTAATGGCAACAAGTTGTGTTTTAGAAGAAGGAGTTCATAATAAAGGAGAGGCACCCCCTTTCCATGAAATCAGCCAGCATTTGGTCCCGAGGATTCCTGGATCCAAATCCAAACTGCCCCACTCTGAACTCGTTACCGCTTTGTCTACACAGATTCGCGTTGAAGTCGTCCATGACAACGTGTATTGGGTCCTAGAGGCAAGTGTAACTCTAGAAATTTCCTCGTACATAGCCTCGACCTCATCGTCGGGGTATGTTGGTCGCCCTTCCGACCACCACGAAATAGAGAGTTATCCTGTCCTCCCTCTGTCTTCAGACTTCTGACAATCCCACTGTGTCATCGTAGCCTGCCCAATTCTTCCTCCAGTTCAACAATCTTCTCGTCATTCCGCAGTGTGCGCACGTTGTATGTTGCCAGGGTCAAAGGTCATCGGTTTGGGTAGCCTGATCGTACTCGGGGATTCTTCGCATCCTCTACCCCGCCGTTACCATAGCCGCTACCATAGCCAGGAATAGCGGGAGGACTGGGGACTGCGGGGCCATTTCTTTTGGTGTAGCTTAAGGGGGGAGAGGATATTGCCCCTCAGTGGGGCTTGTGCATATCAGCACAAGAGTCGATGTCAATGATTACTCTGCGAAACAAAGTTTGCCATCATCTGTGTATTGCAATATCTTAACATAGCTGTGATATTGTGTACTACGAGCACGGTGCGAATAAAATAGAAAGCGGGTTTAAAGAAGAATACCAACTGTCACAAGACTTGTTTCGAGCATTCGTAAAGCAAACACTTATAAAAGTAGTCGTATAAAACAAAGTCGCTTCTCGCTGTTTGTTTCTATATACATAACTTAGATCTTTAAACTACTCGGATTTTGATGCGGGTTATTTTTTTGGTAGATAGAGTGATTCAAGAGGAAGGTTTATATGTATATAACATGCATAATATGATTAGAAACACTGATAATTTTAGAGGTGTCTAATGTGATGTCGTTAATAAACACATTTTTTTGCACTTCAATTGCAAACGCTGGCTGAACCCTACAAGATAGATCAAAATAATGTACTACAGTATTGTACACCTTAAAAAGGGTCTATAAAGAAGTCCGGGATGGCATATGTCTATCTCTTAAAGATAACCCACAATAACCATTTTTTAATATTTTACTTTTTACAAGAAATAATGCCTTATTTACGAAGCAATTTAAAGCAATACGCCATTAATCATTAGCCAATTAAGTACCTTAAACACATTGTGCATTTAATATAGATCAATATGGCCCTATATGTAATTAAATTAGATATTTTCGAAGATAATGCAGAGACACAGCGGTTCCGGCGGTACCGGTCGGGGGCCGGCATTCTGTAGTTAATATACTACAGAATGTCTATACAGGATGCAATGCTGATACTAAATATAGTATCAGCATTGCACCCGTGCGAAGAAGGGGCGGGTCACTAGTTATACATATTATAATAAATGTGTGTTTTACGATTGCTTCGCTAAGTTATCCAATAAAAAAAAACTTCGCCCGAAATTTGTCCAAATCGAGGGGTTCTCGTACAAACAAACCAAAAATTTGTCAAAGTAGAAATAAAGAAGTCGAACATAACGTGCACGTACGATTGCGCGGCCATGGAAATCTCGGCAACTGCTTGGGTTAGAGATCTAATTGAAGACTGAACACGTTGTGTTCGCGCGGCCAACTTAAAACCCATTTAACTTCTTTAATTCTTTATGTTTTGTTTTTGATTTGTACCCTTAAAATTTTGAGCGAATATTTTTGCTGATTGGATTACTTGGCGGAGCAATCGTAACGCACACTAATAAGATTTGTTAATCATACCAATTATAATGGCAATTATCTATTTCGTTTAGAAACACATGCAGACTTTGTCTGGGAGTGTTCATGTTAATATTTAAATCTCACTCGATAAGGACAAAGGTATAACATTACTAATCCCTGCTCGTTTGTTTGTTGTCACAAAAAACTTTTAAGTAGGTATTCGTAATACATTGTAGCTTTGATAAGTGAACCAATTTGCCAAATCAGTCTGCTTATCTCATCAGATTTATTACACTTACAGGCACAATAAACCGCCCACCTCGTATTCCTTTCAATTTGTATAAAGCTTTAAATTTAAGGCATATTTGATGAAAGGTGCATTTAAAGCAACCATATTTAACTTGGTAAACTAACCGTTAAAGTTTATTTTACAACGACTCACTATTTTAGTAAATACTTAAGTACCTACCTACTTTCGATGAAAAAGGTTTTTATAAATAACCACAATTTCTAGAATGTATATGAAATCTGAACCTACACCATACCAAATCGTATTACCTACCTAGTAACTTTAAGGGGGCTACGAAATCAATTATTCATTTCGAAGACTATTTGCAGGTGAAATCGTCTTTCTAAGGATGATATTCAATTGGGGTTGAGCTCAATCATGACGATGTAAACACTATCGATTCTTCTACGTCCTATTTTTTAGTAAAAAGGTCATGCCAATCGGTTAGGTTGACGATATAATAGCTAGCATCGAAGCTAAAGTGGCGTTTTACTGAGAAGGAATGACAAATAGTTCCTAAAGCGACGGTAATTTTAATACTGCCTGTTAATACCTACCTATTACATTGTATATATGAATTCGATTAGTCGTCGTAAGTGTAGTAAGTATATCGTGACCTAAATAAGAAATTTTTATATTTATCGTTAAGTGAAGATATTTAAAGTCGGTCTATGCTTAGCAGTAGAATTGTTTGGGTAACTGGATGATGATAATGGTCTTTATGTTGTGTTGTTCGTGAGCGTTTACGCTTCTTGATTGGCAACGTCGCAATGTAGTGTCATATTTCGTGGTTTTCAATTTTGATCAAACAATCGGGACTATATTTTAAAAATATGTAGGAATTATTACGTTTTTATTATTATACGTTAAGAAACGTAAGTAAACATAAGGCTTACAGTTATTAATTTTTATTATTAGATACCTAATATCTTGGGGTTGAATATGGAAAATGATAGAATTACCAATGACTTGAAATCCATGTTCTACCTCTGGAGGTACGGACGTGGACAACGTTTAAGCGTTGAACATGGCCGGGAGGTAGAGATTGTGAGGGTTAAACGTGGACTAAACCATTTAAACTCGTATCTACCTAAAGTGTTAAAATTTTCCATAACGTAACAATTTCTTTTCTGAAGAAAACAACAGCTTTTAATGTTATTGTTAACACCTTCGTTCTCTAAAAGTAACACAATAACATATTATACCCTTTTTGAAAGTACAAAGTTGAATAAATTAGGATTTTTTTTCAATAAGTCTTTTTGGTTATTCATTAAGTTATATTTGTATGGTTTCCAAAAACTTCCACCAAAGGAATCGCACATAACAGTAGCCGCGTAACCTTTGACATTGTAGGCACCTTGTACAATTAATTCTTTATAGAAATTTGAACTCTTTTATACGACCAACAAAGCTATAGTAACCTTTCGCAAGCAGTCCCAATTCTACCTATGTCAAATTGGAAATTACAGGTAAGGCCTTTTTTTAATTTTGTATAAGTTACTACTGTGGTTACTACCTATTAGATATGACCTATATTCGGTACAAGATTGAAACGTAATGTATATAAAATTATTTTTAGAAAAAATTAAAACCGACTTGAAACAATACCTACATGTTCAATCCTTAATTAAAAAGTAGAAAATAATATTTTAATAACTTCATAGCATAAACATTAAAGGAGAATCAATGCAATCATTGATACCTATAATACTTTACTATTTTTAAATCCACTGCTACGTAGTTTCTAACAAAAAATGAATTTTGGAAATCAGTTCACACTAATTGTAGCATGGACATGTCAATGTCAGAAAATTCGTCACAAAAGACATCGACGCCGTTCCTTTACACATCTGCACTCCTTGCACACGTTTTGTTACAAAGATAAAATTAAAACTGAAACATTCTTTATAAAAAAAATATGGGACCCGATTTCAGAAAATACCCATTCAAATAAAAAAAGAATTTTTCAAATTGGTTTATAAATGACCGATCTCTGTTGTAACAAACATACAACTACTGAACAATTTCTTATAATAAAAATATGGGACCAATTTCAGAGTATACCCTTTCAAATAAAAAAATAAATGTTCAAATCTGTTCATAATTGACCGAAATACGAGGTAACAAACATACAAAAAAAACATACGATCCGAATTGATAACCTCCTCCTTTTTAAAGTCGGTTAATAAATCACTAACCTGTAAGACGAGTATGTATACGTTAGTGTCAAACATTTCCTTCATACATGCTATATAAGAATATGCCTATTATAATTATGACTGGCCTATCATAATTATAATATGCCTATTATAATTATGACTGGTCTATTGGTCTAGTGGTTAATGACCCTGATTGCTAAGCCGGAGGTCGTGGATTCGATTCCCACCCAGGACAAATCTTTGTGTGATGAGCATGATTGTTTATTCTGTGTCTGGGTGTAATTTATCTTTAATATGTATGTATTGCCAAAAAAAATGTATTTAAGTAGTATATCAGTTGTTTAGTACCCATAACACAAGCAAATTGCTTAATTTGGGACTAGATGGCGCTGTGTGAGAAAAAAACAATATGGATATATTCATTCAACAATTTTAACATTATTTTAAATCACGTGTAGTATTTTACGGTCACGATGCCGTACGCGAAAAAACAAACCGAATATCTTTAAGGTTTGGACACAGGATCATTATTAAATTTTCGTACATTTAACCATGCCGTATGTGTGTCAGCCAGTCATAGACCTCACGGCAATTTCAACTCCTTTGCGATATGACCTTAGTAATACGTCGAACGCAAAACGTTGCCGTTGCGAATTTTTACTCAATGAAATTCGTAAAGTTTATTCAATCTAATAAGAGATAATAATGTTTCTTTCTCTTTTCTTAATATTTAAGGATTGGTTAGATCAGTACCTCGAAGTTCATTATTTTGAACGCCATTATTGTGAAATTATGTAATACAAATAATAATTACCACCCGAAATATGTGTATGATTCTGAATTACGAAAACATTGTCGGTTTTGGTGTATGAACCAGTGCAGCGGCGCGCGGTTGATACGTAACACATTGTTTAAAAATATACAATACACCTTAAATTTGTACACTTTCAATATGTCCATCTTGTCTCTCAATACACTAGACACCTTCGTTATTGTTACGCACCCTTCTCAGAAGTTCAACATTTGCAGCTAAGTCTTTTAATTTGTCAAAGGCAACAATTATGCGCTGTCGTAATTCACCTTTTGTGTTTACTTTTAGTTAGTCACTTATTAAAATAATAATAAAATAATTAATCGCTAAACAATTATCCGAACATTACCTAAGAAATAAACAATATCTGACCTGTGCTAATGGCATCCAATTTCGCTAAGTGCAGTGATTACACTACACACTCACAAACACAGCCAAAACAAATAGCCAAAATTAAATGTACGTATCCTATCACAAAATACAAACACAAAAGTTCAGTAAATAAACAAAATAAACAAAAACAATAGGAGTTTGCGCTGCGCGAGAAAAAGGCACGTAAGTACTTGAATTTTGAACCAATGCTGCCAACCAATGAACCAACACCAGCTCGACGAGCCCTTCGAACTCGTGAGAATGATGTATCAAAATAAATACTGACATTTAAACTACAACATAAGAAACAAACATAATAAAATAAGGAATAATCGTTAAAATCAAAATTTAAAACAAAAGCGTGCAAATTGTGTAAGTTGCACTTTGTTATTGTTGTGTTGTGCTACTGTGCCTGTTTTAATAAGATGTGATTGCTAATAATTAAAATTAGATAATATGTGTCCATTTTTTGTTACTTATCAACTCTTGTTTTCTCATTGTACTTTGTTTCAAATTATAGCGTATATTTTTCAAGGGCTAGAATTATACATTCAGATTAAAACTAAAGGTTCGATATGTGGCGATTAACGATTCGTTCGTATGGACAATACAAACAGTTATATGGCAAATATTACAGTGGAGTTATTCTTATAACTTTAGCAAGCACATAACCTACACTATTGTTCAAGTGCTAGGTACACATAAAAATATATTATATAAATAGTGTGAAAGAACAATTAAATAATTTGATTAGTTTTTCAGGTATATTTTTGCTCTTTTTTTCGTTTCATTAGTGGCGGTGGTGAAGTGGCTCCTATAGTCAAAAGAAAGGCCATTTTATTTTCTTTGGAAATTGTTAACATGGCACACGATATTGGATACACATCCAATAGCGACTAGTTCACAAGTAGAGTGGACCGTGCGATGAGTTGTCCGGTCTGTTGTGCGGAGCGCACCGCACCATCACTTTGGTGCGGCCGTACCAAATCCGGTCGTCTTTTAGCAATTTTAGATTGGATGAGCTTTACGAATTTCATTGAGTAAAAAGTCGGAACGGCAACGTTTCGTGTTCGACGTATTACTAAGGTCATATCGCAAAGGAGTAAAATTGCTGTGAGGTCTATGACCGGTTGACACACATACGGCATGGTTAAATATACGAAAATTTAAAAATGTGCCTGTGTCCAAACCTTAAAGATATTTGGTTTGATTTTTCGCGTACTGCGTCGTGACTGTGCAATATTAGGTACACGCGATTGAAATTAAGTATATTGTATATTACAGCTAAGCTTAGTGGCGAAGATGTAACCTTTGAATGCATAATAATTAATTAAGTAGGTAGGTATATGATATCTTTACAGCCGCATGTTTTTATCTAATTCTAATACTTGATATAAGTTTATAAATTTACACCAGAGACTGCATTACACCTTACTAATTACATGATTTACACACTTCACACTTTCAAACTTTTTTACTGTAACGGTATATACGCCTAAGGTCTAGGTCATAATACGAGTAATGTATAACATTGACAACAAATAAAGGCCAAGATCTTTATTATTTACTTCAATTTAATATAAAGCTGTGAAACTTACGTGCATGATCGCTGTAGTAACCATAGTAACTTCAATCTATTATTGTATCTATGCGATTTAACAAATGACATGGTGTTATTTAACAAATCACATGGATGGTGATTTCATTCCTGATACGAACTACTGCACTAGGGAACAAGTATTTAGCCGAGAGAATTGTAGGCTAAAAAAAGACGGATAAAAACGAATACATATAGTAATGATACACCTAATATGTGAAGAAGGACGAAAAAATGATATAGTAACAAGTGTCTATAACGGGCACTTTGTACGAAAATAGGTGTATGTATAGAGAGAAGCCACCGCAGAGTTTCTCTATACGTGAAGAATGACACATTCATTCTTCACGCAATAAAGCCAGCCACTTTAAATTGACGACTAATAGAAGAAAAAACATTTGGCAGCTACAGTATTTGTCAGTAATGTTTGGTCAACAACCCTTGCCGTGATCGCGTGGTCCAATGCGGGTGTTTAGGAAAATTTTTGCCACCAGTTGGCGCCGCTTTGGTAAAAGGTCTTCCATTTTGACAGCGCTATCAAAACAAATATTTTTCAGTGTTCATTTCGGCAATTTTGATGTTTAATTTACAAAATGGATAATTCACGTGCTTAAGGACAAAAGAAAATTGCTAAGAGGGTTTTCTAAAATGACGCCTACGAGGGGGCAGCACCGATCAAGCGTTTTTTTAAAGGTTAACCCCTGATTGGCCAAATGTGACAGTTGAAGTGGCGCCAATTGGTGGCAAAAAATGTCCTAAACACCCTCATTGGTTGGACAATAAAAATGGACCACGATCTCTAAGCGGAAGATGCTTAACTATATATTTTTCGTTCACTAATCAGAATTTGTTCAGTATTTTTTGTAAATTAATAATACGTAAGTATAACAAAAGTAATAATATTTTTATATTTTGCCATATATCTATTATATATATATATATAAATACCAAGAGATATAGGCATTATTTTATTTATACGTGAACGGCTGAACCGATTTTGATTCACCTTATTAAATTTAAACGGCTGAACCGATTTCGATGAAAATTGGTATGTGGGTAGATTCGGTGCCGAAAATCGCTCTGGTTTCCGAGTTACATTAATTAAACACATACCAATTTCCGCGTGGGCGAAGCCGCAGGACGCACCTAGTCATCGATAAAATTGTATCAGTTTAAGGTAATCTGGCCAACCAAAAGCTGGATTTCATCAAAAGTTTTTAAAATGAAAAACAAAAACATTGCAAAATATTTGATAGTATAATTTTGGGCAAATTTGGATTTTCAGTATAAAAAGTGTGTCGCAGTTGTTTACGCCGATGTATGTCAAATCACGTTGCCAGGGCGTCATCTGAATTATTACTATTGACCCGTTTAAATAATCACAAAAATTATTTGACGAAAAACTAAAACTTAAAATTTTTTTAAAAATAAATAATATTTTAGTAGTAACAAAGTAATACACCATTTATTATGTAACGTTCACTGACTAGTGAGCGGCAACGTTTATCCTTCGACGTGGATTATGACTTAAGTCAGTGACCGTTTGACGTACTTACCGAGAGTTTAGAATTAAAGAAATAAAAAAAGAAGTCCTGTATCTAAACTATTGAAGATATTTAGTTGTTTTTTTTTTGCCTCGCTTAATAATGTCACATACTATACGTAATTGCATTTAATTTCATATTGTCGTACACACTCTGTATATTCGCGAACACATAATAAACGTAAATGAAGGAGTGAATGTGAGAAATACATTTAGAATGTGAATGAAATGACATTCCATAAGTTTTATCCATTAGTTTTTTCCAGTAGCCTTGGCGAAATCTGTGATTAAAGAAATATTAATTAATTTCCGACAATAGATGTAAACTTATAATTTAAATTAATAAGGGTCGAATTTCGACCACAGGCGACCTCTAATTTATCTAAATCAGTCGAGAAGCTTCTGCAGTGGAACACGCAAGACTCCTGGCCGCTGGTACCATAAAACTGAAACATTTTATTTCCACTGCTTATCTTAGATGTATTTATAACTCACCAACACAAACAACATTATCAGGTGTATGGTTATGCCTGCAGTCTAGAGACAATTACTCACTAACCTAATTGACCTGCTTCCATTCGCAACTAAAGATCAGCTGTCAGCGTATCTTCGTACTACGAGTAGCAAGGTATGAACTTAAACAATTTAACAATAAAGTATGCCAAATAAGGCCGAAGTGTACCTGGCCTACAATGACAGACCCAACCCACAAGATACATATTATTATACTTAACAGTTTTATTTTATTTATTTTCTGTTACAATTACTTTTATAAATAGTTTCTAAATAAGTTTGATCTTAGTCTCACGTTTTGTTACAAATATGATAAGCGTAGTTAAGTTCAGTACTTACAATTGTATGTATTGCGTATTCGGTATTGTATATGTGTGAGTACTCGTTTACAGACTGGTAGATATACATTGTGGACGATACAAACGAGTGCTACTCTGGCGCGTTAAGTAGGTCACTGGGTCACAGACGAGGGCCACTGATAGTAGAGTTGTTGTTTCCCAAACTATATAAAGTTTGTTACAAACGTGGAAAATAACATCTGACTGGACATCCTGTTGCTGAGTGACAGAATACCCACCACTAGCGAAACATCAATTTTCAAACATTTCACTCGTTCAAGTTCGTTTGAATTAAATACATTGCTATACAAAAAGCGTATTTTTTGCTGTAAGATTGTGTCCTACACTATAAAGAAGTCATTCCTATCCTACCTATACGACGATTTATAACTAGTAGGTGAAAAATAGATAAATAAATTAATTAAACAGTATAAGTTGACTCGAGCGCCGTGCGTACTGGAGTATGCGTGCCGTAAGTTATTTGTTCTATTTTAATGTTAGTCGAACGCACCAACCTTGTTCCACATTCAAGATTACAATTAAATAAAAAATCAGCTAAGTGCGAGTCGTACGCAGCGAGAAAACAATTTTTAACGCATAAAAGTTAAGATACGGCGATAATTAGTAAATAAGGTATATTGATGTCAGTATTATCGAATATAGATGCGAAATAGATGATATTCTATAGCCAGTAACTCATTTTTTGTAGGTACGTAGGTTTAAATATTAGTCGATTCACACCACTGGTCCGAAACAAGGAATTCAAAAAATCCTTTTGAGTCTTACACCGTGGTGCGAACAGCTCGTGGTCGTGGTTAATCTAATATAAAATTGTAATATTAGGGTAATAAATTAATGACTGAACGTCGGTTACAGCCGGTCAGTCTCAGCGGATATCAGTCAATTGCGCTGGTTCTATAATAGTGCAGTAACGCTAACTTAACTAACGATAAAAAGTCATGGGATGCTCGCTTGACGAAGGAGTAAATTAATTTTATTCTTAATTTTAATGACATTATACTTTTAAAGCCATATTTTTGTTAATTATTCTATGTAGAACTAAATATACGGGAATTCACGCAATCATGCATTAGGTATTTACATACCTTATTTTGCTTGACGTTTCGACCAGGTTACACCGGCCGTGGTCTTGTGACCACGGCCGGTGTAACCTGGTCTGATCGCCACATCAGTCTGGCAGACTGATGTGGCGCTGTCACGGCTCCGTATGCGAAGTAGATTCTAGATCTACCCTCACATTTTTGTCTTTCCACGTATTATCACAAAACATACTGACAGTGTCCTTATTCTGTATGCCGTCCGTATTCCGAGCGTTAACCGACTGCGCAAAGCGAAGTTGTGTAATTTGAATCACTGGATTCCACGTAGTCGAGAGCTTGAAGCCGTCTTCCCTATTGAAGTTTGTATGTTTTTTAATTTCAATAGCTTCTCGTACCACCCGAGAGTAGTAGGTACGATCAGTGGAGAGGACTTGCGTATGATGAAATTCAATCGAGTGATTGGTGTCCGTTTGCAGAATATGTTCGGCAATCGCTGATTTGCTGGTCTGTCGATTCTTTACAGCGGCTATATGTTCTTTGACCCTTTCAGCAATAGTCCGCTTAGTCTGGCCTATGTACGAACTACCGCAGCTGCAGCTGATCTTATAAACGCCCGGAGTTTGTAGGAGCAAAACATCCTTTGGCGTGCCTACCATGCTGTTTACTTTGGCCCCAGGTGTAAGACTGTGCTGATGCTGTATCAAGTAAGCAGGTCTCCTATCTTATCAGTCACACCTTTAATGTAGGGCAAAAAGCTCGTAGAATTCTAACAAACGCGAGTGTACGTCTCTTGAGACAGTTAATACGTAACAAACACAGTGAGCTCAATAGTATACACAGTGCATTGTTTGTGTTACATTTGAACTGTAGTAGCGTTTTAACTCGTGACGACTACGATGTGTGTGATCGGGTAACTTTTTTGCAAGCTAGTCGGACCTTCGATTTATGTAATGAATCACACGAACGAAAGTTCTCGAAGGAGTATAAAGGACGGTATGCAGAGAATAAAACGTCATCCGCAGTACCTTGCCAGCCGAAGAATACTGTTATAAACTTATCAGACGTGAGTTTGAGTGAACCTACGATGAACATCTTGGCCAAAGGTATGAATTTCGCCTTAACACCGAAGCGAATACCATACGAAAATATAATCAGCTGTGTTGAAGAAACGAATGCACGTAATAAGATACCACCTAGCAACGCCGAAACGCTGAGACAAAATGTCGCGGTTGTATTACGTAAATCGAAGCTTCCTATGAGCAATATCACTACAGAAGAGCGTCAAGCATTGAAGGACATTCGGGACAACCGGGATATATTAGTGCTTAAGGCCGACAAGGGAAACGCCACTGTTGTGATAAACACGGCTGACTATCAAAACAAAATACGTACATTGTTGTGTGATGACAAGGTATATAAACCGGTATCATACAACCCAACGGCCAGAGTAACACGAAGAATACGGGCTTTGATGCAGGAACATCAGGACCTTTTCACTGAAGATGAGTACGATAAGCTTTATCAGCCAAAGCCACACTAGCCACCGAGATAATATGGTTTGCCAAAAATACACAAGTCCGACGTGCCACTGCGGCCTATCGTAAGTCAAATTGCATCCCCTACTTACGACCTTGCAAAGCACGTCGCGTCAGTATTGCAGCCATTAGTGGGTAAAACACTATCTTATGTGAAGGATTCTCGCCATTTCGTGCAGATTGTAAAAACCCTAATATTGGAACCATGGTGAGTTTTGATGTAGAGTCGCTTTTCACGTTCCAATTAAGGAGTGTCTGACGTCGTGAGGGCCAAATTAAATGACAACGAGATGCCGTTAAACTATATTGATTTGCTGAAACACCGCCTAGAGGACAATTACTTCCTTTTCCAAGGTCAATACTACCTCCAGATTGATGGCGTCGCTATGGGGAGTCCAGTGGCCCCGGTACTTGCTAATGTCTGGATGGAACATTTTGAAGTGAAGACATTGAGTGGTGGACCGAAGATTATCAGACTTTGGAAAAGATACGTTGATGACGTATTTAGTATAGTAACGGGCGGTAAACAGGAAGTGGAACAATATATAATATACTTGAATTCCATTCACCCAAATATAAGGTTCACATACGAAATGGAAACGGAAAGATCGTTGTCATTTTTAGATGTCAAATTGAGCGCGAGAACGGATGGGTCCTTATCACACTGTGTCTATCGCAAACCAACCCACACGGACAGATACCTACATGCTACCTCGCATCACCACCCTCGTCACTTGCAGTCCGTTACGATTTCATTAAAGAACAGAGTCTACGATCTGTGTGACCCTGAGCATTTAGAACAAGAACTCGATCATGTTCAGGAGGTACTTAGTCAAAATGGATATAAAGTGAACAGGCGACGGAAGCAACCAACAAAAAGGGATAAACGTCCCGAGGTCAACCGGCAACCTGCCTTTTTGCCCTACATTAAAGGTGTGACTAATAAGATAGGAGACCTGCTTACTTGATACAGCATCAGCACAGTCTTTACACCTGGGGCCAAAGTAAACAGCATGGTAGGCACGCCAAAGGATGTTTTGCTCCTACAAACTCCGAGCGTTTATAAGATCAGCTGCAGCTGCGGTAGTTCGTACATAGGCCAGACTAAGCGGACTATTGCTGAAAGGGTCAAAGAACATATCGCCGCTGTAAAGAATCGACAGACCAGCAAATCAGCGATTGCCGAACACATTCTGCAAACGGACACCAATCACTCGATTGAATTTCATCATACGCATGTCCTCTCCACTGATCGTACCTACTACTCTCGGGTGGTACGAGAAGCTATTGAAATTAAAAAACATACAAACTTCAATAGGGAAGACGGCTTCAAGCTCTCGCCTACGTGGAATCCAGTGATTCAAATTACACAACCTCGCTTTGCGCAGTCGGTTAACGCTCGGAATACGGACGGCATACAGAATAAGGACACTGTCAGTATGTTTTGTGATAGTACGTGGAAAGACAAAAATGTGAGGGTAGATCTAGAATCTACTTCGCATACGGAGCCGTGACATCGCCACATCAGTCTGCTTGTGACCACGGCCGGTGTAACCTGGTCGAAACGTCAAGCAAAATAAGGTATGTAAATACCTAATGCATGATCGCGTGAATTCCCGTTTATTTAGTTCTACTATATCATGCAACGCGAAAGTTTAAAAGTAAATTATTCTATGAATGTAATTTTTTATGATTAATAAGCATGACATGCTATAACAAATAATTTTTTGACATTAATTTATTGATACATTTTAACATAATATGTAAAATGTTTTTTTTTTGTATTAATTTTAAATGACATGATGCTCGAGCCATATTTAAACGGTTAAGTACACTTTATGTATTGTTTTGTTAAAATTGTATACTTGGTATTGTTAAAATTATACATTGAGATTTGTGAAATAGAGGTACATTGTGGACTCCTGTGGTAAATTATATCAATCTTACTGTATACTTATACCAAAAATTAACAGTTTATATAATACCTACATTACATTACATTCTGTGTCTGGGTGTAATTTATCTATAATATGTATGTATTTATAAAAAAAAAATGTATATAAGTAGTATATCAGTTGTTTAGTACCCATAACACAAGCAAATATAATTGCTTAATTTGGGGCTAGATAACGTTGTGTGAATATGGTAGAATATTATTATTATTATTATTATTATTATTATTATTATTATATAGAAACATTTATCACAGTTCACTTGTTGCCTTTACCTTTTGTAGCAATATGCAAATTGAGGCAGCCTGTAAAGCACACATTTTACTTTTTAATTTTTCTTTACAACATAGAAAGCTGTAAGTAATTAATTATATATAGAGTTAAGTGTTTTGCCTGCGTCACTTTGCATGCTACTTGAAACTCTAACTTATAAAAATTGTAATAACCTGGCGATTAAAAAGAGTGGCCTAAGTTTCTTGCCAGTTCTCCTCATGGCTCTACTTCGTCAGCGAACTGGCTGTAGGTTAATTTGCTGACATTTTGTAAACTTTGACGTTCATAAGTGTTAATTTAATTAACCTATATCAATAAACATATTTGGTGTACTCTGTATTCAATAACTCTCTTAAAGTATTTCTGTAGTACTGGACGTTAGAAGAGCTATTCACTGCAGAAGAAAGAGGTGTGGCCAATTTACGTTTTGTTAAACCATAAAAGATTCTGGGTGGAGACACTATTTACGGGGTCGTCGCGTTAAGTGCGTTTAATCTTACAGATGTATATAATCTGTGCAGTTTTATAGACTATATGAATCGTGAAATTTATAAGTAACTATTATAATTATTTATTTAGCTTTGTTTTGAACTTGTTTTTAAAGTAAATCAACCAACCAGTAACAGTAGTTAGTAGTCGTTTTTTGTTTTATTAATCGATTATTGAACGACAGCGTGTGATCATGAATGTGTTTACAGTTCAGTTGCATACCATAAATATTTATTTCTTTGGAGCACTTAGTTGTATTTTATGTTTGTACAGTCACATTATGCGACGCTACTCTTATTTAGTGCGAGATAAAAAATTTCAAGAATTTTATTTCACGATTTGATGAGATAATTTTAAATATTGACAACAATAAAATAATTTTTAACAAAAAAAGCCGACTTTAAACAGGACACTAAAAAGTAAAAAAAAAATACCTTGGTACAAAGTAATTCGTATTTTGATTTAGTTAATCAGAAATGATTAAATAAGTGTTTTATAAATTTGGAAGTCAGTGCCAAGTAAAACCATAACTAGGTACAACTCAAGCTAATATTAGTAGGTAATTCTCATGGAATATCTGTCCTGTAATTATCTTTCAAGTAGACCGCGCACGACATAAAGTTCGCAAATATGGTGGATAGTCTGTTACTGTTTTGAAATAAATATCTAATAATATTGTGTGTACTTAGTAATTTGTTATTGAAGTATTTAAATGGCACCGACTTCAAATTTATTAAATACTTATTTAATCATTTCTGAGCAAGCCATCATCAGATCCTGGTTTCCTTATCATGGTAACACGCTTGGTATATTTTCTTTTCAACAAAAAAGAATTATCAAAATCGGTTCATAATCGACGAAGGTATCCGCAAACACACATAAAAAAATATATAGATATATACGGTCGAATTGAGAAATGTTCTCCTTTTTTGAAGTTGGTTAAAAATAAAATAACTAAAATCATTTTGATACCGGCTACTATTAGGCTAGGTGACAGACCAGTTGACCCAAAAAAGAAAACTTACAGTGCTCTTTACTTAAATATACAAGTAATCAATGAACTAGTTACACTTCAATCTGATTAAACCAGTACCTAATTATCAAAATATTGATTCTGTTGTCTTCCTAATGAGTAGGCAATTTTGATCATTGAAAAATCTAAAGCTTAAAAGAATTTAATATTCTTTTATAACTTTAACTAGTAGTAGATCCACGCTGATTTCAGCATGAATGGGCCGGACCGTCCGGGGAAGTACTACCCTCTCATAGAAGATCGACTTAAGAGTAGTAGTATCCGTACTACTGCGTTTCGTTCGGTGAGTGAGAGCGCCGGAGGCCCAATTTCCCCCCTTTCCTCTTTCCTCACGTCCCTCATTTCCTTCCCCTAACCCCATTCCCAGCCGCCATAGTGGAGGCCACCATACCAGCAGTTTAAAACGATAGCTTTTGGTATAGTGGCCGCCACTTCTGGATTCCACTGACTGCTTACCATCAGGCGGGGTGGAGTCACTTTGGTAGGCTATACTATAAAAAAAAAAAAAAAAAAAAAAAATAACTGAACTAAAACTAAAATATTTATCTAGATCACATAAATAACATGGACGTCGGGATAATCGGATCATAATTTGCTTAGAGCCAGTTCGCCGATCAATTAGGTCGTCGTCATACACTTTACTCAGGACACTTTATTAAGTATATTGTTTTTCTGAGTTATTCTTTATAATTTGAAGTAGTAATAATAATATATTCCAACAACTAACACACGCACTTAACACAACGCTATCTAGACCTAAAGTAAGCATTTATTATAGCTTGTGTTATGGGTTCTAGAATGCGGATAGACATACTTATTTTTTTTTATTTTTAATTTATACATAAATATTTGTATGTTCTGGAATCGAACCTGCGATCTTTGCGTGACAGTCCATACACAGTACCAAACCACAGACGTGGTCAATGATTTAGCTGTAACACTATTATTTCGTTATAGCGGTGTTTTAAAAACATAGGATAGCTGTGTGTAATCACTTAGATGACGTAGTGCTCACGACTGCCTAGGTGAATCCCAAGCCAGTTTAATAGTGTTGTCTTTCTGTTGATAAATAAAATATTCAGTGACTCGTGGTATTGCGTGGTAATGAAACAGTGCCAATATTCCCGGAAAGAGAACACTGCCGGCACTATTCCATAACTGGGAATTGATTCCATAATCCATAGTAAATATTTTATTGAATTAACTACTAAAATTGTGGACCTGAATATAGTGGTATACCAATAGATAGATAGGTTACATGACAAAAAAATAATTTCAAATATTCTATGAGAGAATCTACGTAAATAGTCCATATTATTTGGTTTCAAGTTATAAATAAGTCAAAAAAATTTTAACTGATCTGTTTTGTTTATTTTTTATTTTTATATTTACTTAATATCAACAAGTCATAAAAAAAGGTTCAATCCCCGCATTGTTGGCACGAGGCGAGAGGTTTCAGGCGACTGGGCCCTACCGCAGCCCCAGTTCCTTGATTAGTTTTTTTTTTTTTAGTTCATTTATCAGAAGAAGTGTCACAAATTAAACAAAGATATTAAATTAAAATTAATGTTTTTATTTATGTATTTGTACTACTAAATAAGTATAACAGGCTTTAATTAATCTAAGTAAAAATGCTATGAGGCGACTGGGACCGCAGTCCCAGTTCTTCATGGTCCCAGTCGCCTGAAACCTCCTAGGCGATACTGGACTGAGATTGAGAGTTACGGGAAGTAACTCCAAAAAGCTTTGTTTTGTAGACTTGAAATTAAATTACACAAATTTGAAAATTTTTCATGAACTTTAAAATGGCAGTGAAAAAAAAAAGAATTATAAATTTTACATATATTTGCACATAAAAATTATTTTATGATAAATTGATTTAGCAATCGCAATCCTCTATTGCCCATCACTATATAGTTTAAATAGACCTTGTTTATGTCATTTCTTTGATTTTATCAGCAGCTGCTTTGAATAGATGTACTGGATAACTTACTGCAGATTGCAGATTGGTGTACTGCAGTAAAAAGTGAACTAATTAGATAGCAGCCAGTGAATAAAATTCACGCAAAGGGTAAGTAGTTCGTATAATCATTTCACAATGGTTTTATTTCTTTTATTACCATTTAATTCTAAGTCAGTTACCTACTTGATGTTTTCATTATATAGTCGATTAGTTATTTTACGTTATTTAACCCGCTTTACATACGAGTAATTCTGTGTCCTGCCAACGAAGAACGACGTAAAGCGGATGAAACATTAAATACCGAAAAGTACTTACTACATATTTAAAGACTTTCTCTCAAAATAGTATTTTGTTGTTCCAACAGAATTAATAAACATTCTTGACTTCTAATAAAGAGATTCTAATTGAAGAAGACTTACGTGGGACTCTTTGAAGTATCGAAAACAATTATTTTAGGAAAATCATAAGGGTTTGTGAAACTTTTGCCTGTTCAAATTAACACAGCGTAAAGTTACTCATGTCAGCCATTGGTTAGGAAAGTATAAAATATATATTTTTATCTCATTAATTTATAGGTAAGTATCATGAAAAATAAAGATTAAGTTTTCAAGTTCTTTCATTACACTTAGAAAATTGAAATTATCTTTTATTATTCAAAATTCTTTGTCCATACATTTTGAATATGTATGGACTGTCTGTATGTAATATCTTACGACCTCGTTAAGAAAATGGTTCAAATGTTCAGCACCTAGTTGTATTCATAAAAGAATTTGGTTCAAATCATTATGATTGGATTTAAGCTTATGTTTTAATAATATTTTGTTCCTCTAGCCTATATATTTTGAAAGTAAATATCATTGAAACATAAGTCCTCCATTTTTTACCTGTGAGAAACAAATTGTGAGAAACGCTGTTTTAATCCCTGTAGATATATAGAAAATATCACCATATAGCATATTTTAAAGCTGACGACATCGGACATCACTATTAAAAAAGAAAAAGCCGCCATAATTCTCTGTGCCCAAATTAGCAGTAATTTTAAGTGTGCTGTCAGTATTTTTTTCAAAAAGGTCTGAGAGAAACGCAGTTATATATCAAGAAAGGTTAGTAATATATTATTTTGTAATATTTATATTAGTATTAAATACTGTGTAAGTAATGCAATTGTAACAGGCCTTAAAATGTTTTTGTAACTTAGTTTTAAGGTGATATTTTGATTATAATCATAGGAAGTACCTACGTATATTGGCGTGCTCGTGAGAAATATTCGAACAAGTAAGGCTCGTTTACACTAAGCCATATTTTTACATGACAGTTGTTTAAAGTTTTAGATCTATGTACATATTTTAATAACAAAAGATTGCTCAGACATCGATCTATGAGAGCGAATGTATAGAGCGAGCACCTGTGTTAGCTTAGCACACAGATTTGTGCATTATAATATAATATCTGTCTGTCACACAGTTGGCTATCTACATTGATATTACCCACCATAACCGACATTCGTTCAAGAGTAAGTAAACTCTTAAAATTATAAAATATGTGCCTGATGGTAAGCAATCAGTGGAACCCAGAAGTGGCGGACACCATTCCAAATCACTCGCACTCGATCAAATTACAAGACTCGTGAACCACCAAACGCGATTCGATCAACACGTCTATACTATGGCAATATTTGGGGCAGGTAGCAGTCACGTATGCAATGTCTTTCGACACTGATTTATTCTCGAAATTAAATCCGTCAATGTTTTGTAATTGGATGGTAATTTTAGCTATTACATGTATTATGTGTACAATTGTAGAATTATGATATTTAATTACAATTCATTACAATTTATGATCCTTTACGGTTATAGACATGACTGGATAAATGATAATGTGGTTTTAGTAGTCACTTGTTTACGACGTGCAACAGATTCGTTGCATTTGAATCCTTTATGGTTACAATTCCGAGTTTGCGTGTAATTGTATTCGTAGTAAATAGCAGCAAATAACGGGTGGCGCAAAAGTAAAGACCCTATTTGGTTCAGCTATAACATTTTTTCTAAATTAGAAAACTAGATTTAGATTTTTTTAAATGTATATTTGTGCCATTAAATTTCGTACCATTAGGATTTAAAGATGATGTCTTTTAAATGGTGACCTCCAGAGTTGATACACATTTGAGCCCTATTTAAGACATTTTGCATAACTTGCCGTAACACTTCCTGCGTTTCCATTTCCATCTCTCAGGGCATGTCAATAAGCAGAATACTCGGTTCTGGGGCACTGATAATCCGCGCATTATTCAAGAAACACCTCTACACCCACTAAAAGTTACTGTATGGTGTGGCATCTGTGTTGACAGAGTGATCGGACCCTATTTTTTCGAAGACGCTGGAGGCAATGCGATTACTGTCACTGGAGAACGCTACAGAACCATGTTACGTGAGTTTTTGATACCCAGTTTGGACGAATTGGGGCTGGAGCACATCTGGTTTCAACAAGACGGCGCTACGGCACACACAGCGCGCGACACTATGGACTTAGTGAGGGACGCTTTTCCAGGCCGAGTTATCTCTCGTTTTGGCGATTTGCCTTGGCCTGCAAGATCACCCGATCTGACCAGTCCAGACTTCTTTCTTTGGGGTTTTTTGAAATCTCGGGTGTATGTGAACAAGCCACAGACTCTCGCAGCTCTAAAAGAAAACATTCGTCAAGAAATATCGCAGGAAGTGTTACGGCAAGTTATGCAAAATGTCATAAATAGGGCTCAAATGTGTATCAACTCTGGAGGTCACCATTTAAAAGACATCATCTTTAAATCCTAATGGTACGAAATTTAATGGCACAAATATACATTTAAAAAAATCTAAATCTAGTTTTCTAATTTAGAAAAAATGTTATAGCTGAACCAAATAGGGTCTTTACTTTTGCGCCACCCGTTATAATAAAATAAAAATAGTATTAAGTACGCTTTAGAAATAATAAAGTGGGGTCGATCTTGACATTATTTTAGAAGTTACAGGATTTAACCACTTATGTAGGTGATATATTCTCAGTAAAACAGAACGGATAACACATATACAGCTAGCCCTCACGAGTGCTATAATGCACATGGTCAATTGAAACAGGGGGACCTCTCCATGTATCGCCTCGACCCGCTGCTCCCAGCGTTTGATGCACTAAATAAGGTTAAATAGATTCTTCTTTAAATTAAAAAGACATAAATTAAGAAGTTTTACTCTAAAAATAGAGTGATGATCACAAGATAAAATTGCTCCTAAAACCAGACGTATACTAATTTATTATCACGCTATTGGGAACTAAACAACTTCAATACATCCTTTTGACATAAGAAATGTTTTTTCGTTCGCTTCAATACAGACTACAACTTCACGAAAAAGTGCGATCCCCTTATATCTTGAAGAGTTGTGCGCGTATTCAAGAGAGCTATAAGGTGCAAAGAGTATGATTCGAGAAAGTCAAAAAAACAAATAAGTTATGGCCGAAATAGTGAAATAAATTCGGCTCTCGATATTTTGAAAACGAAGAATGATATCAAAAATGTAGAAAATTCCTCTGGACAATTTAGTCAGGGTTAAGGGTTTTCCCTGTAACCAACCTAACCTTTTTGAAAAAAGTTAAGTCAGAATGACACTTTCAACACCAAACTTCGATACTCGTGTAGAACTTTTGCAATTTGTTTGTTATGTCGTCGCAAAAACAACTCGCACTCGGCATCCTGTACTTATAATAAATCACTAACGAGATAATTAAAAAACTATTGGGGGATAATATTTAATCGTTACTGATGCCAAAAATGTACCCAAGGCCGCTATTACACTATCATAGATATAATATATGATTATAGATGTGTGAGGCATTTTTATGTGAAGAACTTACGATGTTATAATAACTACATGTGATTCATATTGTCTATGATCATAGATATGGGATCCTATTTGACAGCTAGCGTACAAATAGGATCATACTTAACACACTAGCACAGTCTGTATGTAAATAAAATGTGCTAGTGTGTTGATATGGTCCTCCTTGTACGCTAGCATTAAAAAATAATCCTATCTGTGACACTAGCGTAAACGTAGCAACCATAGCAACGGAAAACACGGCTTGATGGTATATGACGTTTATATGATCAATAAGACGTGTAATAGGTAGAAATGAAGAACGTCATCAATAACTATGATCATAGATTTTGACAGATATGAAATCAAATTTATATGATTTAATTATGATAATGTAATACCGGCCTAATTAAGAATTTTTTTGTCTGTCTAATGTGCAGGCATGACTCAAAAACCACCGAACGGATTTTTATCAAAGTAGCTTCACTTATATGTGATACTCCTGAACAGGTAATATACCTTTTATCTAAAAAAAACGGGTATCCCGGCTATCCTTAAAATTGTCACAAAATTATTTATATTATTACACATTCATATTTATGTACACGATGAATATCTTGCAAGTGAATCTACAATATTATAGTGGACATAACACCTGTTATCGATAAATATTTACAAAGTTATAAATGCGGTTTGGTCAATGCGGTGGAATTAAGCTAATTTTTTATTAAATGTAGTTTATAAAAGTATAATTAGATGTTCATAATGATGCCAACTTATACATGAATATGAGCGATGATGTTCGTAGCTTAGAGAATACTTTGACTGTTCTCCACGATTGAAGCTTTTTTATAAAGGATAGAATACTAAGGCAAACTATAATGCAGTAAAAGTAGTAGACCAGATATTACGTGATACCAACTCATTGGTGGATATCACAGTACTATTTTGTATTGTATTTCAGCATACTGCCTGTTACCTACCACTATTATTAAGTGTTAAGGCCTTCTGAAATTAGTGTTTTAAGAGGTACACAGTTTGTAGCACTTTAAATTGCATTCAATGACAGAGCCCAAATTGAAAGCAACGACAATGCACAAATGTTATCTCAGTTATTACTCGTGATTGGTACCGGTACGTATCTATGTACAAAAACCACGACAATCTACGATAAAAATTTCTTGCGGAAACCTTACTTTGCATACCTACATCAAAAAACTATGCCGTACAGTAGCCACACTGCCTGATGGTAAGCAATCAGTGGGATCCAAAAGTGGTAACTGTCATTTCAAAGGCGATCGTTTCAAACTGCTGGCTAGGTGGCCTTCACTATAACGGCTTTATGAGATGCTTTCCCCCGTCCCAATTAAAGACTCAATATCAAATTTAGAAGGACTCACGGTCTGGTAAAGAAATCGCATATCTGCTCGCGCGCTGAGATCTATCAAATGAAACATTGGTAACATTGTGTTCTGTAGAGAGACAGAATAAAGAAGGAAGATTTTTTTGGCAGAAAACGCGCACATAAACCAAATCTAGAAATGAAATGTCAGAAGACCCATTCTAGCTCAGCGACAATGTTTAGACGTTTTACATCAATTTCTTTAAGGATCTAGAAAGGTCTATTTACTATCTAGTTGATTACTTAAAACCTCTGAGCACTGATATTTTATTAGCGCTGCAAACAATGTTAGAATAACTACACCGTTACCGAACGTCAAAGCGACCGGAGTCGCAGGCACAGCTAGTCTAAGAATAAAATAGTTATCATTCAACGTTGTAGTTTTATTTTGTAACCTTCTGCAGACTTTCTCGTCGCTCAGCGACAATTTTTTTTTAAGTTCTGTAGATTAGTTGACCAGCCTTTCAGAAACTGGGGCTTAGTTTAGTGTAGGTACTTATTCATTCTTATAAGTTACAACATTGGTTTTTTAAAGACAATATAGAGAAAAATTAAGCTGTGAATCAATTTGACTTTTTTATTTGACCGCAAATAGAAATTCATGTATTTATTGTATAATCTAGTTTTGATTATTATTAATTAGTAAAAATAGTTCCAAAATGAAGCATGTAGTAAACACAATGCGTGTTACTTACATGGATCAGATAAGGAACTTTTGATAGAAATATATTGAAAAGACTGTTTGTTAACATTTTACGAAATTAGCGGTGGACGGGACTGCACATCGAAAATGCACGCGCAGCGACGACAGACGACGAAACATGATACAGCGAAATGTCTCGCTCTCGCATATTGTAATTGTAATCATCAGCGGATGATTACAATTACAATATGCAGGATCATTCACACGAAAACGAGTCTGACGCCATTTTATGGAGTAGAGTTGTATGAGAAATTGTGAAAATAGTTAATAATTTAGTACTTTCGCATGAAATGTAATTCACTTGGATTAGTTTGTGGTTTTTATATTATTAGAACATTTTTGAAATGCACAGGTAGGCATAATTGATAGATACACTTAGTGTCTTAATTACCAAAAACAAAGAAATGTAAACAACGTGCACCGATCAAAGAGTGAGTGAGTATGGTATCGGCGCATCTAACGATTTAAATCTCTGGCTCGATAGTGTGAGGCACGATGACACGATTTTTTTACTGAATATTTAATTTATATTAGACATAGGGTTGTATCGCATCAGTATGTTTTCGTAAATCTATTAAAAAGATGGGCCGAGTATTTCGTCTGTTCTTCGTAAGCTCTCCCATGTTAACGGATTTAAACGGATTGACAGTAGTCAAATTGAGTGGCAGCTTTTGGTGGTTCATAAGTATCATGCAATGATCTATCTATATGAAAGTATATATTTTCTTAATTAAATCATGTAAGCACTTCATTGAAGAAAAGATAAGTTAGAGTGCAAAGAACTTGTTTTTCTTTTGCTTGATTTAGATTTTACTATGACCACCGGTATCGGCGATTGAAAAATCAAAGTGAAATAACAAATGAACTGAATCACTTTGAATTTGAAATTCCGTGTAGAATGATACACTGACGGACTCAAACTGCATCAAAGTAATAGACGACTTTGAAATAAATATTTTAACCAAGTATGCAAACTTTCTATACAGATTAAAATTGAAACCTCTAGATTGGTTCGTGAACTTTAAAACAGCGTAGGGTCATATCCTTAAGTTTAAGTTTGTGTACTGGAAAGGACCTTAAGACTTTTTTGAAGAAAAACAGAAATTTAAGGCGAGGTATTCCTGGAGATAGGCACGCGAAGGTAGTATAAACGCTAGCCCAGCCTTCGTCAATACAGTACGACGTATTTATCTACGATCATCATAACGATGACAGCGGCGGGCCCGGCACGACGTCACGCGTTGACAGTTTGCGCACCGCAAGCTCCGTATCGTAAAGCTCGTGCCGCACCATAATGCAGACACATACAGTAGGTATATTTTTTAACATGATTCTAAAAAATCAGTATTTTACTACAGTGTTGTGTGCAATTTAATGTAGGCTTATGAAACCTTAAATGAAGGTATAGTGGTGGTATTAAATAATATTGTCGAAGTAACAATAACGTTGGATAAACGTTACATACTAAAGTTAATTTTTTTATTTTATTTTTAATTATTGAACATCATGCACGAAAGTACAAAGGTGGAATTCTTTAGCAATCGGTTTAGGGTTAAGTTTAGGAACCAAAATCAGAGATGGAAGCCAAAAGAGACAAATCTTTGGAGACGACGTACTTGATTTTAAAAGATGCGTATGTAAATTGTTCAATATAATTTAGGGCTTATTTCACAATTTAAATCATTCATCAATTGACAGTTAAATAGTTCATGATTAAGAAAATAACACTTGTCTTAATAACCATTAACATAGTAACAACTAGACGTCGGTCTAATACAAAAATCAAGCAAAAAGTGTCACACCTACACCTATATAAACGTAGATATCGATACAATCTACTTTTAATTTTGCATAAACATTTTTTAACAGAATTGATGGAAGATGTGTTCCGTATTTTATTAAAATTCATCTTTTAAAGGGGCTAGAAAGGAAAAAAAGTTATTTTGGGGATGATTTGCTTCGAAGTTGATATCAATACACCTTAATGCTTTTGATTTAAAATATTTAATTTTGACACATGTTTGAAAACTCAATCAATCTTCTTCAAATAAAGTTGCTATAATTATTTTTGGATAGCTATTTTCTAAGAGTGATATTGTAATGAGAATGTTTAAGAAAATTTTAGTAACAAAAAAAAAAACAAATATTTATCTTTGCTCATTTTGCAAATTTTAATGTTTAATTTACAAAATGGATAATTCATAAGCATAGCTCTGTCTAAAGCCCTCTGAGCGATTTTCAACTTATGGACCAGTCCATTTGTGAGTGTCTACGTTTCAGCACCATAGGTCATTGTAGGTAGGACGCATTGGTCAAACACCTTGGTCTTTAGGATTTGCGGTATGGTCGACGTAAAGACTTGACGGAGTTTGTGGAACGCTGCCCAACCCAACTGAATCCACCTGTCGACTTCCCTTTCGAAGTTTTTTTTACCTAGTTGTAGTTGTTTTTTTATTAGGATTTCCAAATTACTAGAAAATACTCATTTTTTATTACTAACAAATTACCATTATTAAGTGGGAAAATAGGAGTCGCAAGTTTGTGTGAAATTTCGTCAGTTTTACTGGTAGCGGGTAAATAGATTTAAATGGGATTCACCATAATGACGGATTATACTGATATTTATTACTGATACATTGTACGATTGCCGTTAGATCAGGCAGGTATTTTTTTTTTATGATAGTTTTTAATTTTAAATTTTAAGTTTTTAACAATTCACATAACTACTTGCAAATGATAAAACAATAGCCTACTTACTAGTATAGGATAGATAAGGATAATAATAATTAGTGATTTAGAAATAAAAAGGGCCATTATATTTTCATTAATTTCTTAATTATCCCTCATTTTAATGTTTCTTACTGTCATTCCTCTACTATGCGGATGATATATAATAATTTCAAGCAAAAGTCTGTACATATAAAATTTAATAATTTTTGATTCCATTTTTCTTGTCAAAATTTATGATTATAATCTTCCTCGAGAACTGGACTATCATACGCAAATAAATTCCAGAGATTAGCGCGTTCAATCAAACAAGCAAACAAACTCTTCCGCTTTACATAATAGTATTGATTTAGGATTTTATTGACAGTGATTGTACTCGTACCAACCTGTAATACAAAGTCCAAACGTGACGTCATAATTACATGTAATTAACTTACTGCTTACTGCAACATTTCTTTATTATGACACCAATGAAATGTCAGTTTACCCAAAATACAATGCATTTTTAAATACTATTAGATTTTATAATAAAAATGAATTCATTACAGAAACATAATGTTATAATATACTTTTTTACCTATTCTATTACTATTATTTGTTTAGCCTTCGTGAAGCTATTATTTTCTCAAATTACGCGCTTTTTCTGGATAACAAAAAAATTTACACAGGTCCGACCTCTGACGCTGTCCCAGCGGGACTGAACGAGGAGCACAGAAGCCTCAGCAAGGACGAAAACACATTTTCTTAGGAAACGGAGGAGAAGACGTTTTAAATTTTACTTTTTGATTACCGAAAAACCTTACATTTTCAACGACAATTCATTTGATATAAGTTTCATTACACAAAAACTAATACACACTGAATGAAATGGGTTTGAAAATTAGTTTAGACTTATCTTTGAGACTAAAATGGATCGAGCCAAATTGCAGACATTGCGTATTGAATTACCGAAATCTCTAGATTAAAGACTGATCAATAATATATATGATTTTCAGATTTTAATTCCATCGCGTTTAGGAATAAAACAAAAAACTAAGAACCTGTTTTTGAGCATTTTGGGAATAGCTCGCCTTAAGGAACAAATTTTATTCAAGGGTTTATTTATGTTTTAATAAGGTGTATTACCTCCACGTGCCCTTATTACGGATTCTAATCGGTTCCGCATAGAGTTTATTAGGGTTATTAAAAGATCTTGCGGAATATTGTCCCATTCTTCTAAAAGTGCTGTTCTTAGTGCTGCCACTGTCGTGGGCACAGGATTTCTCACATATACAGCTCTTTTTAAATTGTCCCAAACATGCTCAATGGGATTAAGATCCGGGCTGCGTGCTGGCAAATTCATTGTACGTATCCCAACCTCTTCGCAATATTGTCGAACTTGTGCAGCAGCGTGCGGCCGGACACTATCCTGCATGAAAGTAAAATTTTCGCCTATGAATCCCATGTAAGGCACCACGTGATCTTCTAAGATCTCTGTTATGTAGCGATGTGCAGTCAAATCCCCTCTATTACCGTTTTGTAGGACCATGTCTATGAACACAAGTTCTGTTCGCCCGTTCATCGATATGCCACCCAGACCATACACGAACCGCCTCCAAAAGGAACACGCTCCTCAATAAAAATAAAAAAACATATCGCTCCCCACATCGACGATAGACTTTTCTGCGACCATCTGCACCATATAAACATGTCCTACACTCGTCCGTGAACAATACGGAGGCCCATTGCTCTTCTGTCCAATTTAGGTGATCACGCGCAAATCTTAAGCGAGCTTGTCTGTGAGCTACAGACAACTTTGGACCATTTGCTGGTCTAAAAGGGGTGATATCCGCTTCCTTTAACCTTCTTCTTATTGTTCGTGCACTCACATTTACTCCACGCACTTCGTTAAGCTCTGTTTTGATGTTAACTGACGTGAGGAAACGATTTCGCAGGGAAGTTGTAACAATAAATCGGTCATCACGACCGGTGGTTGCTCGAGTCCTGCCTGTACCACGTCTCCTTCTGTAAGAACCTGTCTCCACAAACCTTCTGTATATTCTAGAAACCGTAGACTGGTTTAAATTTAAATTTCTACCAATCGTTCGTTGATCCAAGCCCTCCCGCACCAGTGCTACAATTTGAGCCGCTTGTTCGGACGAAGTATCCATATTATGGTTCAAAAACTCTCGATGAGTTAAAAAACTAACCCAACAATTCTGTTGGTAACAATAATTCAATTGACAAAAGAATAAAAAATCAATGCGAATCAATTTAAAACTTTGCTTTAAATAACACGCAAATCTGATACTACGAGTAAATTTTCTTTTCCCGGCTATATTCATTTGTTTTACCGCAGTTCTATTTTTAAATTTTGCTTTTTTTTAAGATTAAGAGCCAGTCTCTCCATATTTATATAATTTAATCTAAGAAGTTTGCATACTTATTAAAAAAATCATTTCAAAGTAATCCTGAATTTTGATGCAGTTTATGAGTCCGTCAGTTTATATATAGTTTTTCATACTATCATATTTCATTGGTAAGAAATGACTTCGACTATAAGACAAATAAATTTATTATATATTTATCCACCTATATTTATTAGAGTCGTTATCTTTAACGCTTTATCTCTATGTTGGACGAATCTGGACTATTGCATGCAAGTTGATCCGAAACCCTTAGCGCATACGTAAATTAAACTTGCGTTTGTGCCGTTTGTTTTGACAATGTTTTTCATGTTTATGTCAGTTTCAAATGTTGGTGCACTAATATAGTTTTTGTAACTTCATAATACCTAATTTTATAAAATGACAAATTACCGTTTAATTATCATAATCATTAACATTTCAGCTAGAGTAATAATAAAATAGTTTAATAAGTGACTGAGATGCTTATTCTAAGCAGATTGAAGTTTATAAGTAGAGTCTTTTTCATGTTCATCGCCTTTACCACGGAGTGTTCTAAAGAGCTCTTTGAATTAATCTCACCCTTTCCTTTTTTATCCAAAACGACACGTGCGGGACTAAAGTACCACCCTTTCATTTCATACATTTGTCGCTCAATTATAGCCTGGAACTTTTTACCAACGCATGTGTTCCCATCTAATTTTGATCGTGGGTCTTTTAAGCGTGGCGTGAAAAAGCATCTCACTAAGCCGCCATAGTGGAGGCCACCATACCAGTAGTTTGGCTTTTGTAATGGTGTCCACCACTTCTGGATTCCACTGACTGATTGCCATCAGACAGAGTGGAGTCACATTGGTAGGCTACTATAATAAAAAATGTTACTACAAATTGTAAACCATTGTTATTGTAATTATCTAGCGATTAAATATCTTATTCTTCTTATCTTAAAGTTTATGCTCGTACTAAGGTACATTCATGTGGTCAACATTATGTTTTAAATCAATTTTCATCTATAAACTAATTTAACTTACTAATATAATTGCTCAACTAAACTTAATTTAATGACGCTATTACATAACGTTTCATTTTGTCGTAAATAACCGAGGATCAAGAGTTATTAATAATATTAATTACCTAATTAATGGGGGCGTTCAATAAATTAACTTAGAACCACATTGTAGATATTTTTTGGTCACGTTAAGTCGCTTTGTTGGTGGTGATATTGTACTGTATTTGTGTTGTGTTTGGGTAGGTAACTTAAAGATTATTTGACAATACATTGAATAAAATAACAGTTCGCAGTTAACAATGAAGCTTAAACATTTTATGCCTCAGTCCATATCTAATAGGTTTTTTTAGACGGTAAGACGGCGTTGCATTACACCTACGTTTTACCAGCTCTTCTCACTATCTGTACTTTATTGGTATAAATAATAATCAAGACTTAGGTACTTCTTTAATATTAGGTAGTAGGTATTAGGGTTCATGAGCCATCTTATTAGTTATTTCTTCATTTCACTTTCGATTGTATTGTTTCTCTTGTATTTGAAACAATTTTCCAATACTTACCAAAAAGATAATTACGTAATATAATGTAAAATAAGCACCTACATAGAAAAGTACGGTAAGTATTTTATACATAAACATTGCTCTAATCTTACATTGAAGTAAGTACATAGGTAAATACTTAAATAGAATCAATGTCGCACTCTTAGAACAGTGGTCGCACTTTACTAACTCATAAATTATATTGGGGCCTGGTATAGTATGTAGTAGATAAGTAGGTATTTAGGCAAGAATACTCAGACATGGTAGACCCACAATAAAAATGTAATCGAATTTTACGATTTTCTTTCGAGAAAACTAGTTACTAACATACCTACCTAGTTATATATGTAAATAGGCTCTTAAGTATCTACGCAGATAGTAGACCGTCTCATATTTACCTACCTATATTAATTCCATGTGCATTCACATTAAACAGCTTAATCACTAAAATATGTATTCTGGACTGAATAGATTTAAACATTAGTATTTTGTTTGTTTTTTATTTTATGTACTTAAGTAAGTAAATATTAAGTAAGTAGTTCAATTTATTAACATTTATTTGAGGGAATGAAATCAATGAAAGTTACCTATCCATCAGAATATTGTAGATAAATTATGAGTAGGTAGGTGTATTGTTTACTTATTAATATTTTGAACTGGTGCTCTACATGTGCCTTTATATATAAACATTACAACTAGTGCTGTTATGCAATTGGATAACAATAGATAAACCGAAGTAATCTTCCGAAATTTACTTGTCAGATTCCAAGCAGAAGGAACTTCATTTGTCCTACTTCCAAAAATACTTTGAACATTCGCAACCTCGCGTCATAAAATAATGACAGAGGCAAGTAGTCTGTAGTACCTATAGCAGCACGTACGAGACCGTATAATTTTATAACACGTAGGCAGGTGCCTAAAACGATTTGGAATGATTAGCTTCTACGACTGTCCAGTTACTTAAGTTTATTACGATAACATTGTTATTTCATATGGCATAAGTTCCATGCTCGAACTAGGTAGGTACACCAGTTTGTAGCGGAGCAAACGTGTCCTACTGACACCAAATGAAATCAAAATGCGTCGCCGAGCCACCGGCGCCACCCACTGAATACAAAATCAAACATCCATTTGCCATCATGATTATGTACGTACACCGTGATGTGGTGGTTAATTATACAATCAAACTATTCTCGAAACGTGTTCCATGAGCCACTATTATTCAGTAGGTAAGTCTTAAAACACTATTTCACACAGCCAACTCTATCGCAGCGCAGGATACTTAGCACGAAAAAACCAATGCGGCGTTGCCACACCGTGCAACCGAGCGTACGAGCAGGTAGACTCCACAATGCATATACCTACTTATTGTAGGTATCTAATCTATGTGCGTAATATTATACAACACTTGTCTTCTTTGAATATTAAATGATATTCACTATAGTTATTCATTTCTCAGACCTCATGTCCTCAATTAATCTTAGTAGACTCCAATTCGAATAATTATATTGACACTGAAAATAACACTTTTACAAAATTAAACGTTTTAAATTTTGACATTAACTACATATGTACGTTCTAAATTTGTAAATAAGTGTCAATTTACTACTCAAATTAAGGGGTAAGTCGTTATTTGTAGATAATAAGATGGTTAGGTATGTATTCAAATTTGTAGTTTTGACAATAAATACACAGAGATAGTACTTACCGCTTGCCGGATCCACATAAGCAATTTTCAACTCCATCTCGATACTTTGAGTAGGTTTTGGTTCAGTAGAATTGATAGAATCATATTCCACGGGGATTTCAGAGCTGATCTCACTTTTCGCTTGGCTCGTGGAGGCGACTAGACTTTGCGCTACACTCATTTTTGGAGCGTCTTCATGCAACATACACAAATAATTGAACGGGGCGACAGAATAATGTCGCCCACGGAACTAATAAGATAACGCCTACGCCGTATAGGAATATGTTTTATTTAGAAAATCACCCATAAAAAGCGATAATACTATTTAAAACAAAATGTAGGTCTCTAGGCCACTTCACTTACACTTTGATATTCCGACCGACATAACTCAGGTTCAATGGAGCTACCGTACTCATGACTGACATTGAATTATGTCGGTAAAGGGCAGTGAGAAATTAACCCAATTTTACAAAATCTGTGTCATGACCTATTTTATGAATAAATAGTTAAAAACATTGATATTATTATTAAAAAAATACAATTCGATTTTAAGGTATGTAAAATGCTATTATTTGGTATAAAAAATAATTGAAAGTACTTCTGCGTATATATTTAAGGTGGAATGAGCTAGCATGAAAAAAAACATGCAAATGATGCAAAAGACTACGTTTGCTTATGAACATGCCTTGTTGTGTAATAAATGACCGTTTCTATTGCACAATCCTTTCACAAGGGCTTCGAATGTAGGTCAATCTTTATGAGCATGATTGCAATGTGTAACTTTATTTATAAATAACTTGTTAAATATGAATTGTGAAATGTAGAAAATATTTAAATAATATTTTCTTAGTTTTTAATTAAAAATAAAATTTATATTTATTCGTAAATTTATAGATTTATTAAAAAATAATTTGTTATATCCGGCGCTCAGTAACGCCATCTAGGAGGACTACATTAGTTGTAACACAACTTCGATAAGCTAGTACAAAATAGATGTCACTATTATAATCTAAACTTACTAAGAGAATTGTGTTTGTTTGCAACGTTTTATCTAAATCTCTACATAACCGATTTGAAATCTCTTTTACCTTTAGAAATCAATAAATGAAGCATGTTACATACGCAATATTTTATTATGTTTAAAATATTTTTTAGCAATTTACAGAATTTCAATATTTGTAAATTTGCAATGCAGAAGACATTTAAAGTAAATTTGCAGCGTAAATTTGCAAATAGCAATAACAAGTCGCAAACGTTTGCAATCATATTTTATGTAGGCGTTTGTTGTGAGACCGAAACTTTTAATACCGAAGCAAAGCGAGGATGGGTGTCTTTTATAATAAAATAACATATTTTTAAAATTTTAGTTTTATCCGTATAATAATTAGACGTAAGTAAGTTGATGGTATTTTACGAGAAAAATATTGGATATTAACCTAATTTGAGATTCTCAGAGTTTGGTACGAAATACTTATCTAGCTCAAATTCAATGAACAAGGACTTGTAACTCCATCTGTGGGTCATTTTATATACTAAGCTTGCGCAACCCAACATCTCGACTAGTATAACCAGTGAAAAAGAATTAGAGGTTACATCAATGATATAATATATTATTTATTATTTTAGAAATATATTTGTTTTGACCTAAAATTCGATAAACAGAATATTCTTTTATGGTCTTTAGATAGGTACGTGTAGAGGATTACCAGGTCGTCTAACCTAGTAGCCGAACGGACCAGCCAGTTTGGCTGGAAATTTGGGTAAAAAGGCCGGACACAGTAGCCAGATCGTAGGGTAGGAACCAGTAAGTAGAGTGCGGGTTGACTGGAGCCAGTGATGATCTAAAGTAGCGAGCAGGGGGTTGAGAGCTAAGTATCTACTATGAGCTTATAGTAGCAGCGGCGGGTGGTAGAGCCAGTAAGTTGTATGAGCTTATAGTTATAGTAGGGAGCGATGGGTTTGGAACAAATGCCGATCAGGTGGACACCATTTAATTTGGCCTGACACGCACTCAAAAAGCCAATCCCTATCCGGCTTTATCAGGACGCCTGGCAACGCTAGGTAGGTACGTGTATCATATTGGATCAAATCCGAGGCAATACGAATTAAACTGATTTACATTTATATTGCAAGCGATATCTAGGTTGGTTCACCTTATTATCCATAGATTTATTAGGCTGCTTAATCAAAATATAGAAGTAGGTAGTACCTAAGTAAGTATATCTACACTGATAATGTTAGGTACCTATTACCTAAAATAAAACCTTCTTGAGCTTACTTACATACATATTACATATAAAATTAATTTAAACGATATCTTGAAAAATAACCTGTAAGTAGGTATATTACTATAATTCATTCTTGATTTTAAAATAATAGCTAAGGTATAAACAATAATAATGCCAGATCCAGAAGGCAGTATTGCCACAGAGTAGCTTATCTACTTTGTGGTATTGCTCGACACCACTTATTGTTAGGAGGTTCCTCCTAACTGCGCCGGTGACTTGGACTCAAGTCTCGTTGCCGGTGGTAATCTTTTTTTATATTTTTAAATGTGTATTTTTGTTGTTTTATGTACCTATTTAAAAATGTAAATAATATGAAATAATGTGAATAAAGAGAATAATAATATAATAATAATAAGGTAGAAACCTTATTAAAACTAGCATTGATTAGCAGCTGATAACTTCAGCAGCTGAGCATTAGGGTCGACCTATACTTATACTACTTATTATAATAATACAGGCAGTTGAAGGTAGGTACTGGTAATAAAAGCTTACGGGCTCTTATCCTCTAAGGAAAATTCATCGAATCCATTTGTTTAAATTTTCTTTGTGGTTTTAGTTTCCTCTATAAACCAGCAGATTGTTCTTCTGAGTACATACATCTTAAATGCCGTATCTACATTTTTTTATATTAGCCTACCAAAGTGACTCCACTCTGCCTGATGGTAAGCAGTCAGTGGAATCCAAAAGTGGTGGACACCATTCTAAAAGCCAGACTACTGGTATGGTAGCCTTCACAATGGCGGATTAGAAGAAAAAAACATTAACATATATAAAACATTTTGCCTCAACGGTTGTTTATAGGTACCTCTATCGTCTAATTTTCTAATGCATGCTTTAATAGAACAGACTAAACACTAGCGGTTCTAGGTGGGTGGGGTAAGAGACTAGAAAGCTCAAGCATCACCCAACGTATCATGATTGCTAAAAAAATGCTTGTGCTTATAGGTTATATTTTGGTAAAACTCTACCCCGGTAGCTTCAAGCTTCCCCTAAATCCCTTTTAGAGGTTAGCTCGGTACTGGTTTCTGCCTACTCCGTTGACTACTTTAGCTCATCACTGGCTCTCGCCTACCGCTCCTTACCTTAACCCTAGCCGTTCACTGGCTCCCGTCCCCCGCTCGCTACCTTACCTCATCATTGTTCCCACCCCAAACTCATCTAGGACAAACGAATAAATAAAAAAAACTGATTTGACAAAGTTATTTATTCTTTCAAGTTCAAATTCAGACTGCTCGCTCATCACATCAGCTGAATAACGACCGCCCACACTCCGCACATTATATATAGCCGAATGACGACTACCCGGCCACCGCTCTTTAGCAGCTGAATGATGTCCCTCTCCCCCTCTCCGTCTTTATACTCGTTTGGGAGGCGCCACTATTGAGCCTGCCACCTACCACCTGCCCCGGGTGGTAGTCTTCCATGAGTTTCTATAGGGTACTGCGATGAAATCAAATTGTGTGTGGGTCTCATCTCATATACACAAAGCACTAGGAAACGGCCAAATACATTGATGATAGTGTATTTTGCAAAGTCACATGGACTTACTCCGCTTACCAAATTTATGGACATTACTATGACCAGCGATGAAAGAAAACATCCCTCGTCTTGGTACTTTAGAACAGGTTATAAAATATCACCGTTTTCTCGTGGTCTTTGATAGTTTCTAGTGTTTGATATAGTGTTAGTGCAAAATTAAATAAAACCCATGACATTATTAACTCTAATAGTTTTAATGAAAATTTTAACAAAATTATGTTTCCAAATATGTTCAAGAATATTACTCATTTCATAATAAAAATTGAGTATAGATTACATATCTCGTATTAAGTGTTAATTACCCTCCCATTTGAGCGTGTTCAGAATTTATAAAAATAGATAATAATGTGCTGCACGTTAAGTTTAAACTTAAGGATTATAACTGTTAAGAACCATGATATAAATACTTTATTTATTTACTTTAACTACATATTTATCAATAACAATGAGGCAGAACATACATAAACCTATAAACAAATTATACAAGTCTATATACATACACTAAAGGGAAAATCGTATAATATTTAGATGTAATGTACATTTTGATAACGCCCTAGATACTTGCATAGACCCTGTTTCTTGGTAGACTTTTTAAACATACAATTTATACTCAAACAACTATCTTCAAGTTGCATAATTTAACACAATACTGAAATACAAAAATCAATCAAAACATATTTACTGTACTAGTAGTGCTTATTACCAGCATATAATTATAATACAAATAAATTCTGCCCAATTGTTTGTGTTTAGTAGTAATTTAGTTGTTCTCCTTGGCAGTGGTCAGGATTTCCCTTGAGATGATAATTCTCTGGATCTGGGAGGTGCCTTCATAGATTTGATAGATCTTGGCGTCTCTCATAAGCTTCTCGACGGGATATTCGCTGTTAAAACCATTACCGCCAAAGATCTGGACAGCATCAGCTGCTGCCTTGTTCGCTACCTCAGACGCATGGCATTTGGCCACTGAAGCCGCTACTGTGTTCTTTTGACCTATAGATTAAAAAAGTAACAATAAATGTAAATAATATGAAAGAAAATAAATAGCTTTGTGTATTATACTAAATCATCATCAACAACGACACTTCAGACTAGACACCATAGATTATACACTTCACGGCCTTCACTAAAGAAGATTACGACTCAGAAGATAATTATAATAATACAAAAACTACACAGCGGTAACTAGACCTAATGTAAGCACATATAGTTTGTGATATGTGTGAATGCAGATAAACACAGTTTGATACTTTTAATACCTAGTAGGAATGCTAGGTCCTAGGTCATTTTTAAACAAATCTGCTTTTATACCTTTTACCAATCCTAATATAACTCTGTCTGTCTGTTACGCTTTTACGCCTAAACCACTGAACCGATTTTGATGACATTGGTATAGAGATGGAATAGACCTTGAGAAACAAAATAGGCTATCTTATATCACGAAAAAATGGCTTGCAGGGGTTGAAATAGGGGATGAAAGTTTGTAAGGAAAATGCAAAATAATCGACATTCACGCGGGCGGCGCTGCGGGCAATATCTAATTAGAATATAATGTAAGAATAATACCATCATAAGTGCATAATAATTATAAGAGATGTTTATTTGTGTTTATCACGCATGGTCAACGGTCAATCAAACCAAATGGTATCAATTTAGTGCATAGTCTTGACACTAATGTTACTATTTAACAGTTATAACACTCGCATGCGAACTTATATTGCTATAAACAGATTTGCAAGGTCAAGTTGTTTTTAGACGCAACATTAAAGCGAATAATAATATTGCACGGCAATAGAAATACATTATCTGTGAAAATTTCAACTGTCTAACTATCACGGTTCATGAGACACAGCCTATACAGGTATCAATATCGGAAAATAATGAAAAAATACGTTTGTTGTATGGGAGCCACTTCAAATATTTATTTTATTTAGTTTTTTAGTATTTGTTGTTATAGCAGCAACAGAAATACATCATCTGTGAAAAATTCTCATCCCGTTTTATCCTTTGGGTACGGAACCCCAAAAACTGGTCGGTGTAACCTGGTCAAGATCAGGCACTATGATATTAGCTAATGCCTGATCGTGTTAATTGCCGTTTGTAACTACTTTTAGTCTGACACAAAAAAAATAGTACAGGAGAACAATTATGGCTTCAAGTCTGGTTAAAAGCCTAAAGCGTGTAAGCGGACTGGTACACTACTTAGAAATATCTGATAAATAGCAGAGACAAAAGATACTTGGAAATTAGAATAGCTAAATCACACACATTTATTTTTCTTTTATTTTTAACTCGGTAAACCTCTGAATTCAAGTACAGAACGACTGAGGCAATCAATAAATAGCCATTTTCCTATAAAGTATACCTACATACATGTTTATAAATTTATTACAAGACACCATCTGTGGATAATAATAATAAAAATAACACAACTACACAACGCTATCTAGACCCAAAGTAAGCATATCAATTATTACAGCTTCTAGAATGCGGATATTCATAATTTACTTTTTCTTTTGTAAATACACATATAGAAAAAAAAAAGTAATTTTAACATAATAATGAATAATATTACCGTGGTCAACGAGCCAAGCGGCCCTCATCCAAGCCAAACGTGCGGTTTCAACGCCTATAGCCATATCAGCCAACATGAACGCAACGGCTTGATGCCGGGCGATAGGCACGCCGAATGTCTTGCGTTCTAGAGAGTACCTTGTGGCTTCGTCTAACGCACGCTGGGCTAGGCCAGTAGCACCTGATGCTACCTGTTGGATAGGAGGATATTTTATAAGTATATACCTGTATTATGAACGAAAGTGTAGGTGAATGTAAGTTATTTTTATTTATTACCAATTTTATTTAGCTGTATCTATACTATTATATAAAGCAGAAGAGTTTGTTTGTTTGCGCGCTAATCTCTGGAACTACCAGTCGGATTTAAATAATTCTTTTTGAGTTTGATAGCCCAGTTCCTGAGGAAGGATAAAGGCTATGTAACATCACGCTACTGGTGACGGGAGTAGAGCAGTAAGCAAAGACGCGGATGAAACCTGCGGAACCTGCTGCGGAAAGTCAGTGTAAAATAAAATCAGTTTTGAGCAAGAGCTTGGCGATCAATGCTCATGCCTTTTCATATAAGAAGAGTCCTTTCCCAGCTATAAGATAACGGGCTAGTATGGTGATGGTGACGAAAATAAAATCGGCTCGTTTTAAAAACATAGTGTATACGTCAGTACCTAAGTATTAATGTAGCCTTACAGTACTTATGTACACTTACAGGTGGGCGAGTTTTGTCGAAAGCGCCCATAGCAATCTTGAATCCTGCACCTTCGCCGATGAGTACGTTTTCCTTGGGAATGCGCACGTCTTCGAATGTAATGCCGCGGGTGTCAGACGCGCGTTGACCCATATTTTGTTCCTAAAAAGATATTACGTATTAAAAACGAACCGAATCCAGAACTGTGGCAAATAAAGACATTCAAGTAACTTAACACCAATGTTGGTCAGAAAATTAAGACATGATTGGCTAAAAAAATATATACATGATAATTACATATTATACATGATGCTCGGTAGTTCTATTAAACGTCTTATAGTGGCCCTGTAGATAACGAGAAGAAGATAGCATTTTTTGAAGAATTCCTAAAAACTCAGATCGTTTATTTAATTGGCAGTGAACTACATTAGCAATAAAACATAAATTGGTACCGCTTGATAGCAATTAATGGAAGACGTATATTAACACAAGTGAAACAGCGCTGCGCTACTAGTTTTCACTTATAGAATAATCACAAATCATAAAGTCTTTCCTATATAACCCTGTTAAACTAACCAAAACGACTGCTAATATTTTGTTATATGACGTAACATTCAACGTCGTTGTGGCAAAATTTGAAAGTTTTACTCTATTAATACGAACCTTGCGGCCGGGGACAACTCCAGGCCAATCTCTTTCGACGATGAAGCCGGTGAAAGCCTTGCTGGCTGGACACTTTGGATCTGGGTTAGTGCGAGCTAACACGAAGTACCTGCATAGATATACATTAAATTAACGGGTTGGTAACGAGGCTATAACTTGTTTGTTAGCAATAAGATTATACAGCTTTCAGTAAAAATGAATAAGAAACAAAATGTTTTGTCGAGTAATGCTTTCAATTACAGGCATATGAAGAGCTTGTGGCATATCGAAGTTGCCATGTACAATCTATATAGACTGCTGAACTTCTGTCATCGTTAGCAATAAAGGAACTTTACTTAGTACAAGTGCACTTATTTGGTACAACGATAAACAGATTTCTTTAAGAAAAAAAAACGATACAGACCTAGACATTGACCCATAACTTGGCATAATTAAGTTGGAGGATTTTTTCAATCTTAAATTAAAGGCCACAAAGTAGAGAGAAAATCTTGACGGAGTTGTTATTTTGTTAGTGGTTGTTAGAGCGGTTAATTAAACCGCTAGGAATCACATCCATACATTGCACTAGCGCTTTCCCAGAAAAAGGCTTATAATGTTTGACTTGGTAAAAATCTACCTCGGCGGCGTCAAGCCCTCCAAATCCTAATCCGAGGTTAGGTCCTCAGTACTGGTTTCTGCCCTCACTTGCTACCTGAGCTATTACTGGTTTGCAACCCCCGTACCTTACTTCATCACTGGGTTTCAATCGTCAAGCCCCTCCCCTCAACTCAAAACCTGGATCCGCTACTGGTACATTGTCTAACATGAGTATAAGTAATGAATGAATGAAGGTAATATTAATTTTGTAGGTACCAGTTAGCAACTCCACCGTTGGTGATCCACATTTTCTGTCCGTTCAGAATCCATTCGTCTCCTTTCTTCTCGGCCCTAGTCTTGACACCAGCCACGTCAGAGCCCGCACCAGGTTCAGTCACGCAATACGCCTGTGTATAAAATATTAACAAATTTATTTAAGTTGTTATTACTAAAGAAATATTTACTTATATCTACTATATAATATACATTTTCTATGTCCTGAATATATGACTTTTCATGTAATACTAGCTGACCCAACAGACGCTGTACTGTCCAAATTTGAATAATTAAATTAAATTAATTGTACTCATTTTTTCAATATGTTAAAAAATGCTATTGATAAATAGTGAAAAAAAAACGTGTTGCTGAATGATTATTGTTAAGTACTATGTATTAATAATTGTACTTAATTAATAAGAATATTATCAACCCAACACTGTCCCAATGAACGCCAAAGAACTCTTTTCAACACTTAGAAAAAAGTTCTTTCGCGTTCACTTCAAACTTGTTTAATTGTCCTTGTAATTAAATATATCCTTATAATATTAAAATTCGAGAGTTTGTGTGTGTGATTTCGGATCGTATAGTGGTTTGATCCATTTAGAGTTATTTATACAATGCAAAAAAAAAACAAAATATATATCATTTACAAAGCAAATAATGAAACCAATAAAAAATAAGATTTTTTTTTGCTAAAATACTGTTATGTTTTACGTATTCGCGAAATATCACCATCTGAAATTAGTCCAGCGTAATATTGCCTAATCGCTAAAATCTATTTGCTACTCAATACTAAATATAATAATAACAGACCCAGAATAAAAAAACATACATTTAATTTTACGGTCAAGAACAATCTTACCAGAAAAACCCGCCCCGTAAAGACCTAATGTCTGAGAACATGATACAATGTCTTTTAATAATAATAATTAATAATTCTCATCTATAAAGTAAATAATGAAACTAATAAAAACGTAAATATATAAGAAAAATCGCTTTAATCCTGTTCTGTTTGAGTCGCAATCACATTGAATTCTTCAGAACTTTAAGGCGTTGCAAGTATCGATTGATGTGTTTGTAGCGCTCGATAACTCCTCATTTAATATTTATACAGAAAAAAGTAGCAGGTGAACGTCATTTATACGCTATTAGCCGTGAAACTAACAATCAATAAAGTTATATTGTGACATCGTATGACGGCTACGAGCCCTTTCGACCCTAAATATTTGACCCTTTCTTGGTTTGAGTACCCATTCGACCCCTGGGATATCAGCAGCACCCATTCGTTCCTTTTCGCGAGTACGTATAAAGTACAGACGGTATAAAAATCTGTATCAGGATAATGTTATTTAAAATAGGCACTCAGCAATACAACCAAAAATACATTAACTGGTTTATTTAAAATAACTTCTGTAAATAATTTAAATCAGAGATTTGTTCAGAAATCAGTCTTATAAATACCTTAAAATTATAAATTACATACAAAGTGCATTAATAATTCAAATCACAGCCATTACTTCCTTTTTGCGAGTACGTACATAGTACAGTCAGTATAAAAATATTATAGTATCAGTATCATGTTATTTTAAAAAAGCACTTGGCTATTATACCAAAAATAAATTAAGTATTTTTTTTAAAATAACTTCTTATAATTAAAATCACAAATATATAGACTAGTGAAACGATGCCAGGACTCCGATTGTGAGGTTGTAATTTTGTAGAATTATAATTAGGTTATAAATGTATCACTACAAGTATGATAACTTATTATAAAAGTTAATTCAGCTATTTGTAATTCCAAAATGTAATTATTGTATTTGTAAATAATATTTAATTGCATAATAAGTAAGAACAAATCCTTGAAAAATGGCTTCATAATAAAATTCAATATAAAATTATTACTCGGTTTTATATTACAATCATCAATAAAATAGGTATTCGTAAAAACATATTGTGTATATTAATGAACTATATGATCAACTATTTATACAGATATTACGTGAGTAAAATAACATTTCAATTATACATACATGTATAAACGTCAAAAAATTCACCATCTACTTAAAATTATTAATCACTATAATCACTCTGCACCACACACTTGTAAAGCACTTGAAATAAGCAATGATAAAATAGAGCCTGCTAAAATGACGCTTAGAATGAACCTATCACAAGCCGACGCCGACGCTAAATAAAAAAAATGTTTTTTCACTCAGTTTAATTTTAATTATAATGTAAAATTATAAAATTTTCTTTGGAACAATATTTATATTTTTCTCATTATCCTAGTAAGTTTTTCTTTTAGTAAAAAGCTCTTCATTCAGAGTATCATACATAACCTCGGATTATTTCTCAACATTCTTAGAGGCGAACGAAAAGATCTTTCTAAGCATCAATTTATTGTTAAAGTAACACAACTTATTAAATACTTTAACATAATTTGAAATTAGTTTTTTTTCTGACTGTACTGATTTCCTTATAAAATTGTAGAAAACACATTGAGGTACGTAAGGGCTCTAAAATAAATATTAATTTTATTTTGTCTGGATTCGTACCTAAAAAAGGTACGAATGGGCTCTTAAAAAAGAGTCGAATCTACAACTTTTAATGCAGGGTCGAATCTTAAGGGTCAAATGGGCTCGTAGCCGTATGACGTCAGTTTAAAATTGATGTTATTAGTTTTACATTTATTCAATTTTATTTTTTAGGATATTGTTACAAATAAAAAGTATTTCTGTCAAAAACATAAGTAGCCTGATTAAAAATATTAAATAAAATATTGTTAATATGTTTTTTTTAATCAAATTTGTTTTTCTAGAAGTGATACTTGCAATGATAGGTACAACCTCACAGTGATACGTAATGTAGGTATATCATATTACATTATAGTGATACCTAATAACTAATATTCTCTTGCTCAGTTGCTATAATTATAGAAGGAAAAGGCAAAGTAAAAGAACCGATACATAATGGTACACTTTGGACCTTTTAGCATAGGTTTAAATAAACAAACTGACAAATAACATTTAACATAAAGATTAGGCGCAAGTAGCGGGTACTACATTTATAAATAAAGTCAGCTGGTCGCTGCGATGGGACAGATAATTAATATTTTACTACCCAGATAGAAGAATTTTACTTGGCGGTGGTCCACTCTCAGTCTCTACTAACTTACTGTTATAAACGTAGGCCACAGTCCGATAATGTCTGGGGAATTTAGCAACTGGCAATCCTGATATATGGCCTATACCTTGCCATGTCATTTCAAAATGCTGCGTGGTCAGTGGTGTGTCCGTGTATAAAAATCCGTTGCGTGTTTTCGAAGTACTTACCGCAGAGACAGAAAAATGCAGCGATTTGGTTTATAATATTTAGAAATGTACAAAATGTGAATAGAGGGAGTAATGCTCGCCACTCCTTAAGCGCACGCACTGCTTGTGCATCAGGCAGAGTGAAGTCACTTTTAGGCTAATGTAAGTACCTATCCTACTAATATTATAAAGTTAGAAATTTGTGGTGTTGTGTGTCTGTATGTGTTTGTGTATAAAAATGTTACTACTCAGTGCCTAAATGGCTGAATCGATTTCGATGAAATCTGGTAAGTATGTAGATAGGTATCGGAGACGGACATAGGCTATTTTTTATCCCTAAAATCGGCCTGGTTTCCGAGGAAGACAAAACACATTTTAGGCGTAGGCAAAGCTGTGGGGCGCAGCTAGTAAAAAATATTTACTTACAGCAACTAAAGGTTCATCGATGAGTCTTCCAAGGTACTTTTTCTGTTGCGCCGGGTTGCCAGCTATGATGACGGGTGTTTGCTGAAGACGTACAAATTGATTGCTTTACAAACATTTCATCACTTTGCAACTTGCATTACTGACACATGAAATATTAGGTACAGTTAATTTCAAAACTACTTTTTCTTATTTTTACTTAAAACTAAACAACAAGAACTGTAGTGAGTGCGCTGTAGTTTAATCGATTACTGTATAGGTTTTTTTAAGCTTTACCATTGTTGAAATTAAGCGATAATTTAAATTAAAAACTATAAAAAAGATCTTAATTAATATACCTACTGCACACTACATTTTCTTTCTTCGAATTAAAATATGTATTATCTATGTTAATGTTTTAGTCTGAAGTCACACTAACATTCACCACGAAACATGCCATGCTAACATAAAATTAGTGAAACAACGAAGCAAACAAATATTTACTATACCACACCAGCAGTGAAAGAAAGACGTATCTACTATGATATAGTTTGCACGCTGATTTCGCTCTTGAGTGATTTGAAATAAGACCATAAATTCAAGTGATACTCCTATATTCCACTGAGAGTGCGATATTTATCCAATATTACATTAGTAATTACCAAACCTTTTAATTCTTATTAGGACTAACATATTTAGGGCTGACATGTATAGTATATGCAATTAATAATTCGGCAAGATAATACGTGACCTGCGATGTGAACAAAAGATTTACTTTACTCCTTATCTATCTAAGGATAATTTAAAAGCTAATACAGGACCAGGTTACATAGCGCATACGGCTCGCATGGATTTTAAATTCTTAAAAGGAGAGGTTTTCCACTTCATATACCTACGTGTCTAACTTCATAGAATATATAAGAATAAGGATGTGTAATCTAAAAGGTGGAAGGATGAAGGAAAATTCAGATGTCATTCGCCTGAAATCATGACTTTAAAAGCTTAATCGGCGACTAATGCTTGGCAGTACAATTTGTAATGAATTTTTAAAGAGCTACAGCAAGAGGAAAGTCGAGAGAATACTTATTAGATTTGATTACAACAAAAATACTTGTTTTATTGGGTGGGTGACGTTTCGGACACAACATGTTCGGACACTTTGAACCAATCGACAAATTATTTTTTTTTAAATGTTTTTACTGACGTTTCGGACACTAATAAAATATCCTGTTTTGTACGGTTAGACAAAAACATCCAGCGATACCTTAATGTTGAAATCCTTTTCTTCCGCCTAATATATTTTAAAGCATGCGACATATTTTATACAGGTAAAAAAATGTAAAAAAAACAATTGACAACTTTCAAAATTTGAAAGTGCCTAAAACAAAAAAATACATTTCTTTATTGTGCCAAATACTGTGATTATTGTAGGTTAAACTGTGTCAAATACTGTGACTGTTGTAGATTACTGTAATTGTTGACCTGTATTTAGTATTTAAGTATATTGTAGTATGTAGTCTCTGATTATCTGTGATTTTTTAATTGTTAAAATTATTTTTAAGTATATCATGTACGTTTTTTTTTAATGTTTTATTTTTTGTGATTATGATGTTGATTTTTACATTAATGAACGTTTTAAATGAAATTTTAGTTTTATTTTTTCCAACACGTATACATATACAGATATATACTACTATATCTATTACAGCTTAAACGCCGCTTTAAAAAGATTTTTATGCACATTTTATTTAAACCTTTTTGTCTGGCTGTACTAAGCAGCTACTATGAACAGGCAGTGTCCGAAACGACAGAGAAAATAAAATAAAATTTAAAAGTGTCAATTCGGCCACTGTGTCCGAAACGTCAGCGACCCGTTTTATTTTATTATTAAAAATATAATTTTATTTTGTTTTCAACATTGTTACGCTAGCAAATTTTACTTGGCCTGAAGCCTTTACTCACATTTTTAAAGTAAATAATGAAACTAATAAAAAACTAATAAGAAATATATACAATTTTGCGCTATAAATCCCGTTTTGTTTTCGTATTGACGAAATAACAATCACTGAAATCAGTTCTACTTACCTATCACTTGATTAAATATTCTCTTTGGTGTCTACAATCAAAGTCATGGCTAGAGAAAAATAATTACGAATAAGAATCGTTGAACTTCATCCTATACGCCTACCAACGAACAGCATATCATTTTTATATAATATAGATTAATCGTATATTGTGTAAGTTTCGCGATGTTACCGACTTCAGTATAATAATAACAGAAGAGTTAATAAGAGATATTGTCCACTTCAAACCGACGCTTTAATACTGACATCTTCACAAGAACAACAGGCACAAACATGTTGAAACTATGCTGGATTTACGAATTTATCCTACAAAAATAATAATCATTATCATTTAGTTACGTCTTTGGCATACATTACAAAGTTCGTAAATCCAGGCACATTTCAACGTAGGTATACATAAAAAATGCGTGCATTAGGCACTCACGCCAAGACCACTGGCTTCCATTGCTGTCATGATGCCAGTGCACCCGTACGCCAATTCCTCGGCCACCATACATCCCTCAAAGACACCCATATTCAAACCACCTGTAGGAGACGTATACAATGAATGATAGGCGTATTTAAGCAATTGAGATCCCAATGTGAATTAAAATGGATAATATCCTCTTTATGGCGACAAACTCAAAGCTCTGGATTAAACAAAAATATATATACCACAGCATAAAATAATTCTTATCATATTCGTAAACTAATACGACTGTAAGGCCACTGATATCATTTGTTGCTATAAATTGAACCCCAAGTATCTATAGTGCTAGTTCATCATGATTCTGCCTCAAAAGGACAAAGAGTTCAAGTTACAACTCTAATGGCTGTTAGTTAATATTTGCTATTGTTACTGTCATAATTTAATATAGTAGTCGCTTATAGAAATCAAGTTTCTCTAAGAGGCAATAGAGTTCATTGATGGAGTCCCACTTACACACTTAATGGATGATATGATTCAGTCAAAGAAGTAGACACCATATGCATATCGATATATTACCTTACGTAATAATATGATTCATAAAAAATGTATGTATGTACCCTTTCTATTCGGTTTTTAATTTGCGCAATTTCGCATTCCGGCCAGGTTTTCCAATAGCGTGTTGTAATTATAAGCACATGTTTAATATGTGATATTCTGATCGATCGCCAGCCAATTATACAACCTTGGCCATTTCATGGTTAACGTTATTAGTTATTTCTGCCTACATACGAGGCCAAATCGTGAATCTACTCGAAGTTCATTACGAAGAACTTAATTGTAGGTGTACATCTTTTGAGATTTAAGATTACAAGAGCAAACAGAGTGAGTTTATGATAACTTTAGGGTAACGATGGGGAAGAACAATGCAGAAGATGATCTGCGTCTTATATATACTTGACAGTACAAGATACAAATACCAGAAATATGGTTTCTCGACACATTGTCATCTAAATATACCCAAACGACCATGCACTATAGCTAATGCGCAGAAAGATACCTATCAACTCCTACAGAAAAGAAATCCTTAAATTCTTGTACAAAAAGACAAACTTCGTAACTATTACAAAGGTGTAGTCTATCTTACGAGCGTAAAAACATTTCCTACGTTCTGATCATCTTGCTCTTGCATGTCTTCCAGTTGGATAGAGACAGATTGGGAATAAAACATCCAAATTTTCGCTGGCGCTAATAGTAAAACTTGAATGATCGAACGACAAAAAAATCGTTGGTCACTTCGTATAGTTTTAGGATCCAACGATTGCACATATACAAGCCATTGCTGTTTACCAAGCACCACAAATTGTAACAGTACTTTTATACTTTACATTATTATACATATAACAGCTACTCAGTACCACCATTAGTATCTACCTGCCCAGTAGCACTATTTTTACGCGGTGCAAGTTACACTTGTATCACGTAAATAATGCGTTTGGTATGTACATGGTTTTAACACCAGTCATCAAAAAAGTTCATATTTATGTTTATACTTAAATATGAAATTTGATGAAAAGTATATCACAATTAGATAATATTTTTCTTGTGTTGTTTGATTTATACTAATTTCTATCCTACTATCAAACCACAAATTTATTGATCATAGACTGACGGACTAATAACCACTATTAATTGAGTATTGAGTAACATAGTGATAAGTTGGAACATATAACAAAAAATTACACCAAGTTAAGAATAATTGATGATAGGTAATTATTTTTTTTATGTTAAAGTTAAGTTGTGTTTGTAAATTGGTACCGGGTATACGAGATACCCGGTACTAATTTACAACGGTACGAAACAAGACTGATAATGTGCATAAACATGTAGATGCCATAATATCATGTTCTGTGCACTAGAAGATTAAAAACAACTCACTCCTAGATTGGTGCCTCCAATAGCGGTTGCTATGCCCGAGCACCCGTAAGCGAACTCTTCTCCAATAACGCACTCGTCGAAGACGCCTAATACACCCACACCCCCTGAAATATCTCGTCAAGTTCATGTCTACTGATTTTACTAGTTTTTGCCGCAAATGCTACAAAAGTAGTTTCTAAATCCACTTGATATCATAACGCAAATACCTACGACGATGATTTGTGACATACACGATGTAAAATTGCAGCGCAGTTTTTCAAACGACTTGTCATGTTATTTGTGCATTTTTAGAATACTTGTTAATCTACTTAGAATTAGGTAACTGGAATTCCTTAGATTGCAGAATGACTAGTGCGCTCTGTATGGGAACATGTTTTTAAAATTAATTTAAGATTCAGAATTAACACTTGATAAGCTAATTAGAAATGACTGTAAGGCCGCTCGTGGGTTTAGTTTACAGAACTAGTTGAATGCAATGCGTAGTAATAGTGGTTGTCCTTTTAGGTGCAAGCACAATTTCATACTTGACAATGCGCAAAATAATTCGCTAGCAATATACGTGTTCTACGTACTACCTGTAGGCAAAGTGTTGACTGTAAAAATTTACGTACTTTGATTTAGAATATTTTAAGAATATGGTAATAGCTACACACATACTCATATTTATACATGTGATGATGTGCAGTTTCAATTGAAGAAGCACTAACAATCGAAGAATTCTGGTCTTCAAGGAGATATCCGACCATAAAACAAAGTTCCTTTTGTTTAATAACTATTAATCCCGGAGAAGCCCTTATATATTTTCTTCTTTAAAATAGGCAAATCTCTCAGCTGAAACAGCCCGTGTGTTGTCAGTTCCTAGTAAAAAGCGCACCTAGACAGTAAAACACATTTTTTTGTAGATTACACAATAAAATCTCGAACGAAGCTTTATGTAACAGCAGTTACTATTAGATGTCAATTTTCAATCCTAACTTACTATTCCATTCGCAGGATAAGTTTATAGAACTAGATGTTTATCATCATCATCATCATACCAGCAAGTTATTATCCCACTGCAACAAAAGGTCTCTTCTCGTATAGAAAAGACTAAATAGATGTTGATGCGTTGTAAATAGCTGAGCAATTATCGCGGATATGTACTGGTCGCTACCAGGCGGGCTATATGTTGTATGGTAGTGGTATGAAAGACGAAAGTGATCTGACAGATTTAAGCTTTGAATGAAGTGCGCAATTTAGGAGTCGATTCGGTCGACCTCTTTAAAAAATTGTGAGTTTAGGCGCACATACAAATTGATTTGCTATACTTTACGGTAGTAGATCCTCGCTAGTTTCAGCACGAATGGGCCAGATCGACCGGAGAACTGCTACTCACTCATAGAAGATTGACGTAAGAGTAGTACCCCCACTCCCTTCACGGTGCGCAGCGGCTTCTCAGAGTCCAATGAGCATTCCATGAGCTTCTGCATTAGCAGAAGCAATGCCAGAGACTCTGAGTAGTTCATGAGCGACAGTTACCACTTACCATCACTGGCATGGTGAGCAATAAAAAAAAACAATTAGCAGGTATAAATCATCCATCCATTTGAGCCGAAATACGTCTATTACTGGATAATGGTCGCAGACCAAAGGAAAAGCAATATAGGTATTTGGCGGTTTTCTGCCTTAGCTATAGTCACAATGCTTGGAAAGCAAATTGATGACAATGACGACAGTCTTGTCACAGGACGATACTGCCCGTCCTGTTTCGGATGATTTGCCCGTTATATTTTAGTGTGATGGTTTGACTACAGTTATATGGTTGACTGCTTTTGCTGGTGAAAAAGTACGAACTGCTGACTTGTATATACTTCGTTAGTAGGCGGTGTTAGTCACTTTCTGACGTTACTGAAACAGCGAAGACTCTCTATGTTACTGTCCAACAAGAGGAGTCAATGTAGTATAAATATACTAGCACAAAAGATCCCGAAGGGTCGAAATTAACTGACTTACTATATAAAGTATGAGTATGAATTTGCAATTTGGAGTATAATGCTTCAAAAACATAAAATTGACATATATTATACTACCTAATTGTAAATCCTGAAGAAATACCTTGCCCAAACCAGTGTAGCAATACTAAATCGTAGGACAAGAAAACTCCACATGCTATCAGATGCTTTACCATGAGTTAACAACGTGCGTTTATCTTACCGGTCACGGCGTAAAATATTTGTTTGAAAATTAACAGCATTTCTTAAACTCTTAAACTCTTAACGCGGAGATCTAAATTGCCCCATAGAGAAATTTAACGCTGTCACTGATGAGACCCATTAACTCATGGTAGAGTTAGCTACACGCCAAAGTTTTAATACATCAATTTGCTCACTCCAATTGAGGTGATTTCTATGGCAGCCATAATGCCTGAACAACCGTATGCCAACTCTTCACAGACTATGCAATCCTCGAACACTCCTAAACCTACGCCCCCTGTGAAAGCCGTTCAATTTAAGAAGAAGACTTTGGTTTATTAGCCTGTAAGTAAGGAATAGAATCAGCCGTTAGTTTGCGGCAATCAATGACAATATTGTATTTCATCTATTAAGCCAGAAATCAGTTACATCAAACTGAAATGAAATAATATACATATAATTTAGAATATAATTTGGAAAACGTTTCTTCTAATATACAATTTTACAGAAATGGTACCAAATCATAGTTTTGTCAAGTAAGGCATTAAATTAAACTGGGAATCTTTTCCGAAGGTTGACTACTAAGGAAATATAAGTACGAGTATACAATGGCAAAGTTTCACTAGCCTAAAGAGCAATACTAAGAAAATTTGTAATCAGTACTACTAAATGAAATTATAATAATAAATTAATTTATATAAATATTTATGAAAGATACTGTATCAAGAGTTTTAGTAGAAGTTTTTGAGGAATGGAATATAATTTTCAAGACATTGTAGCCGATAAATACGAGTAGGTAATAATTTTTTGTTTAATTGTACAAGTGTTGTGGGTTAAAAAGATAGAAAGGCGAAAACTTTTAGTACCAAAGAATACATGAGTCTTATAAAACTCATATTTAAAATTGGTGTTTGAATATATGTAACAGAATAATGAGATAAAACTTACAAGTAAGTAGGTAGTGTTACTGTTTATGACAGCCCAAATTATTCCAGTAGTAGGTACCTAATATTTATTTATTCACATTGAATTTATACTTTATAAGCTTATTATTTTACATAAGTTCAAGAAAATGTATTGAAAAACATACAAAACAAAATAATGTAATAATTTATTAAAATGGTTAGTTAAGAGTTTAGAGTTAATTAATCTAATGCGCTGTGGCGTCATGAGGCATTAATGCAATACCTACCTACTTTAAATTGTATTTTAAAAATTTTAGTTTTACAGCAAAGGAGGAAGTTTATATACTTATTTACTTAACAATGCAAACTTTTAAATATTAAAATGTATGTAGATTAATTCATGTCCGAAAATATGAAACTTCTCCATCGGTATATTTTAAAGAAACATCATTGATCTTTTATATGGCAGGCTTAAACCCGCACATCCATAATATTATGCTACCTCTTCCGAAACAGATACACTTAATTCTCCTGTGAATTTGGGGTATATTAGGTAAAAGTACCTTAGGACATAATATTTATCAAAAAGTGCTTTAATTTTTTTTTAATATTTAGTAAAACGTAAGAAAATCTACCCTGTAACAAAGATAGGACCTATAACAAATTTCAACGACGTAATGCTTTGGCTTATTAACTACTGCTTCAGCCATAAGATAAAATATTGTACACATTTGGCCAACATGTGAAGGAAATCTGGGCTTAACTGTGTCATTTGCTTACAATGCCAGGCCAAGAAAGCGGAGCTGGATCAACATAAATAAAGAAATCAATTCTACTTATCTATATCAAGTATTCTGAGCGATATTAGCCTATTTTAATGTTAATTCTAAGGGCTTCATTGTTTATGATAAGGACAAATTATAACAGTCTAATGAATTACGTTAAAATTCGTTTCGACTGATTCAGCACATTGCTGACAACAGAGCCATGTTTAGTGCACACTCGTTAAATAAAATAGTAAGTACTATTAGTTCGTTTACCTATGGCTCTACATATAATTAAGTTAAAAATGTCAAACACGATCATAATAGTTCTGGTTAATTTTGTATAAATATTCATACAAAATAACAACAATTCCCGCAAAATTCGTTTATTTGACCTCTTAAATTATCATATGACGGTAGTACATAAACGAATACCGCGCCTACTGGCAAATGTTCTTAAGTTTTCTTTTAAATCTTGTAAAATAATAGAATAATTTACTATGCGCACTATTCACATACGTTTTAGTGAAACCTAATTAAAACTGTCTAAAACTATTTATGTGATTTTGTATGTAGTGTAAGTTATGTAACAATATTATCTAAATATGTACTTATATTATCGACTCAGTTAAATTTGACCTTATCATAAAGAATCAGCACCTAGTCAAAAGTTTGATTATACTAGATATCTTTACCGCAGTGTTCGGGGATGTGTCCATTCATGAGGCCGACTTCCCAAGCCTTCTTCACGATGGGCCATGGGTATTCTCCTGATTTGTCGTATTGGCTAGCCAGAGGAATAATCTCTTCTCTGGTAAACTTGCGCGCCAATTCTTGTAGTGCCTTTTGTTCATCGCTTAACTCTGAAAGATAAAGTATCACTACATATACAAATACACACGTACCTACCTACATAATAACGTTCACATTTTTTATATTTCGTAGTAAGTAATCGTTGTAATTAATATTGAACAATACGTGGAAGAGGTATCTAACACAGACTCGATTTACATAAAATGGAAAGTTGCAAAGATCTGATTATAACAATAAAGTACGTATTATATATTATAGTTAAAAATAATTAAATCAGGACTTATTCTATATTTACAAATTTTTGTTTATTTATAATTGTTGTTGTATGATTACAAATCTTTAAAATTCACGGATCTTTTATAATATTATATCATGCACGTATATAAGTATCATATAAATCTTTCGAAACAGGCAGAAGATGAAAGCGACTTTGCCTTACACTACTTAGATATTTACTATTATTATGATAATTATTATTATATTATTATAAGCAAAAATGAAATCAAGACAGTAAAAAAAAATATATATCGCCAAATCGAGAAACATCCTTTTTTTTGAAGTCGCTTAAAAATAAATTACTGGTAGTTTGCAGTTTATTTGAAAGAAGGTAAAAACCATTACTTGTTATTTGAGTAATGTGTATGAACACAGCGGTCGACTACGAGAGAGATAAGTTAATTAGTCCACATTCGTTTACAAAATATTTTAATCTGTGTCATCCAAATAATCCTTGTTATTTATAACAAACGACTTCATTTAACATTAGACGAAACCAGAATTAAACTAGAGCAAAATAAAAGGAGAGAAAAATGTATTCTCTGCGACCTGTGACCATATCTGTGTATGTAACAATTTAGTCTAATTATCTAATTATCTAATTATCATTCCTATAATTACGGGAACGTTGTCGCTTGCAACCTTTGGACTTAGATATTGTTTCGTACTAATTTATCTATGTTACAGGTAAGTATTTAATTAAATAGAAGATATATTTTATAGTACATATTTTAACGATATTGTAAATGGTAAATAAATATCAACCGTTTTAATAAACGTGAGCTACATTTGATAAATTTCTGATAATTCTTTTAAGTTGTAGTATTATCGATAAACTGTAAATACATCCTAATACCTTCTTATATAGATGGCTTAAGTCAATAAATCCACATAAAGATTACATTTATGTAACACTAGTACCTACCACACAGCGAGGCACAAATATTATTAATTATATACCTTCTTAGTGTTTTTATTCTTGCATAATTCAATCATTGTTCATTCGGTTTTACTTCATTCTGTTTAATATTTAATTTTAACTTAAATATAAATTAATAAAGATAATATAGAAGTATAATATGTTTATTCATTTACCTATCTTATTTATTCTTAAATCTACTACTATCGAATCAAGTAAATCATGTTCCACTAAAAGTTCATTTTCCCAATCCTTCTAAATGCAAGTTGTTTGAAATTCGCCTGAAGACAGATTACCTTCGCAACGAGCTCGTTAACATTTTATTACATTTTACTGAGTAAACTGATGTTATATAAGTATTAAAAACGTCCAAAATGCATTACGCGATTTTTACAAGTTTGACAGTTTTATGCGAATTATCAGCAAAGCAGCAGCAGTTGGTTTGATAGTACCTTATAATACCATTTATAAATAGAAATAACAATTTAAAATATAATTACAGTTTAAGTTGGCTATTAATCAGATGTAGATAAGGGCAATTACCGCGAGTAAAGTTTTATAAAACGGGTAAAACGACATAAACAAATGAGACGTCATGAAACTTCTTTAGCAACATTTGTATTACATAATAAGTAATCAGATAGGTTGATTGGTTTCCTACATGCCACTAATGTAGATTCGCAGCTGGAGAAACTAATTCAAGACGACCGTTTGTAATTTCTTGATAAAGATGACGAAAATTGAAATAGAGTCATATATAGCACTTTGCCGACAACTTGACAATGGCAACCAATAATTGGTGCATGTCAACCAGTTTGCTTAGGTCAAAGACAGAATGATGTATAAAAATATAATATAATAATAATATCACAATACAATATTATAATCTCCTCGATTAGTAGGAGAGGGAACATTGTATTTGAACAATTAATTTCATACAAATACATAGTTTTTCCTTTATACTTAAGAGCTCTGAACGTCAGCTGCCAACTAAATTTTGACGCCATCTCAAGAAGACCGAGATCCGCTTGCTGCTGTCCCTTAGATAGGTACATATATAATAATAAATTAAAACAAAATGTACTTGCATTCAAAATACTAGACGATTCTGAGATCGCGTGATGACAATTATGAAATTTCTTTTAAAAAAAATCTTACCAACTTGCACATGCTTTGATACTTTTGACTCCACCGCAGTGCGGCGACTGACGCTCACTTAGGTGATGATTATTGATCATCAATTAACTGCTTACAATGAAATTCATTCGGTATAAAATTCCTAAAATAAATATACAAGACAACCGGCAAAGGTGGCGAAAATTAGGGAAGGCCTATGCCTATTTACAGCAACAGACGTCTTTTGGTTGATATTATGACGATGATCACAACAACTACTCAACGATATCTAGAACCAAAGTAAGCATATGTTATAGGTTGTGGAATTGGTTCTAAAATGCGGATAAACATACACTTTTTTTTAAATACATATACAATACATAGAAACACCCACAATGCAATTAATGTACGTACCAAAGCAAATGCCAGTTGTTGGTATAGGTTTGGCAGCGGCAGCGACTGGTGCCGACGTAGACAATTTCCTGTAAATTGGCCGGGTGGCACGGACTATCTGAAAAGTAAATAGATATATATACTGATTATTTTATATGGCATTTTATATACATAACTGCAAGTGATATTCGATGATCATGATTCAGATTCCATAGCACAAGACTTCGTTTCGATCATAATTAACAGACCGTATGCATCCAATGCGTAAAACGCATGCTATGCAACCGATATCGATTTTGATTGGACTGTTTTCGACTCTTGAAAGGTAAGATTGGTAGTAGTAACACATGCAAAAAAGGAAAGAAAGCTCTCAACATTTCGCAGAACTAACACAGAACCTAATTGCTAACGTAGCTACTGAGGTCAATCATAATGGTGCATACGGTACGACGCGACGGAGAATATATTATTCTGAATAATTTGCCGTCACAGTTGATAAAAATTGAATCCAAAGTCTTCAATTTTAATTTATATGATCATACCTATCTAATATAGAAAAGCTAATCATTTAGTAATGTCCTAATGTAACTGTGTAGGTAGGTACCTAGATGTAGGATTATAATTTTAAACAAAAAAATAACCGACTCCAAACGGAAAGGAAACTAAAAAGTTAAAAATAAGTTTACTAAGCAGAAAGTAATTCGTATTTTGATTTAGTTAATCAGAAATGATTAAATAAGTTTTTTATAATTTTGAAGTTGTTGCCATGCCATCATCAGATCCTGGTTTCCTTATCATGGTACCACTCTTGGAATATCTACTTTCCAACAAAAAAATAATCATCGAAATCGGTTCATAAACGACGAAGTTATCCGCAGTACACACATAATATATATAATTATATATATACTAGCTGTTGCCCGCGACTTCGTTCGCGAGAAAATTCAGATGTGTGCCTTTATGAGAATATTTCTTACCTAATCTTACGGCAATAGTACACTGTATTAGTAATAAATATCAGTATAGTCCGTCTCTAAGGCGAATCCGATTTAAATCTATTCACCCGCTACCCCTAAAACAGACGAAATTTTGCTATGTTTAACGAAACTTGCCACTCCTATTTTCCCACTTAATAAGAATAGTTCCTAGTTTCGTATTATCAAAACTCCCGTTTAAAAACTATAGAAGCTTCATACAAATTTTGTTCCCCTTTATACTCCAGGGAAATGAATTTCGCAAAATCCCGTCTTAGAGAGCACCTATTTCCAAAATTTGAAACTCCTAGCACTTGTAGTTTCTGAGATTTCGTGATGAGTGAGTGAGTGAGTGATCTTTAGTTTTTATATATGTATAGCTTCTGCCCGCGGCTTCGCTCGCATGAATATCGTTTTTTCAATAGACATTTTTATATTGTTTAAATACTGTTTTGCATACTATTTCTAATCTCATAATCATCACTATTCGTACAAACCCTCTTTTACCTACCTAAAGATATCCCCCGTAAAACAATATACAATACACAAAGGCAAATTTTCACTACAATAACTTGCCCCTTTCCCTCATTTCCTCCCCCCTTTTTCCCCTTCCCCTCCCTTCCCCTCTCGTCTCCCTCCCATCTCCCTCACTTTCCCCACACTTCCCCTCACTTTCCCTCACTTTTCCTCACTTCCCACACACTCACCCCTCACTTACCACTCACTGATTCCTCACTTCCCTCACTTCCCTCACTTTCCCTTACGTCCCCCTCACTTCCTCCTCACTTACCTCTCACTTGCCCTTCACTGGCTCCTCACATCCCCCTGAGTTCCCTTTTTCTTTTTTCCTTTTTTTTACACAATGGCGTTGTGTAAAAAAGTCTAGACCCAAAGCAAGCATATTATATGCTTGTATTAAGGGTTCTAGAATATTGATAAACATACTAAAATACTTTTATTTTTGTAAATACATACATATTATAAATAGAAACACCCAGACCAATGCTTAAAGACATGTTCATGCCACAAATATTTGCACTGACCGGGAATCGAACCCGCGACCTCTGCGTCGCAGTCCATACACAGTACCACCGAAATACAAAGGCAGTCGATTACCCCCTGACTTTCCGCTCACTACCCCCGCACTTTCCTCTGACTTTTCCCTTCCTTTCCTCTTCCTCCCCCTCGCTTCCCCCTCCCTCCAAATTTCAAGTAGCCAACTTCAAAAGCAAAGATCTTTCCATACAATATTTCATCCCTTATTTCACCCCTATAAATCAACTCCAGTTAAAAAAAAATTATGAGCGTATTTTTTATTTAAACAAAAGTATTCCAAAACGAAATTTTAGAAGCTGTAAGTTAAAAAATGAAGACGTTTCATACAATCGTTTTCATTCCTTTTCATACACTTAAGGATTGAATTTTAAAAACCCTTTCTTAGTACACTTCTAGACATCAAGACAAACAAACCCTCCAAATTTCAAGTCGCTACGACCAGCGGTTTAGGCTGTACGTTGTCTGTCAGTCAGTCAGTCAGGACAAAGCCTTTTCTAATATGTATGGATGGATAGATTAGACGTATAGCCATCGGGGATCAAAGCATAAAGGCTGCTAGGAATGCTAACATGCGATAGAGCCACATAAAACTGACATGACCGTGCGAAAAACAGCTAATACTTAGATCCACACCCACAACTTTTAGTGTCTTACTTTGGGCTTTATTAATTAGTCATGGCAAAACATAGGCTCACTGGAAACTGGACTCGTTTCAAACTAAACGAAAGATTGTTTAGAATGACAGAAATCCAAGGAATAAAAACACTATCAGCTATTCCGCAACCTGTTAAAATCTCTGCTTCTATAAGATTTCGTAGTAAATTAACGAATGTTCGATGTGATTCTTTAAATTGGCATAACTTTTTTATTTATGAACCGATTGACATGAAACAAACACTAAATGTTAAGTGAAGCTTACCACAATATATAAGTGAAAACCATATTTAAATCGGATAAGCCGTTTCTGAGATTAGCGTGAACAAACGCACAGACAAACAGACAAACAGACAAACAGACTAACAGACAAACAGACAAACAGACAAAAATTGTAACAATCATTGTTTTGGGTTCTATTTGCTTTGATATAGGTCCTAATAGTATTTTTTCTCATATATCTTCCATGTACAGACAGCGATCGGTTACATTTTTATTATATGTACTAGCTGTGCCCGCGACTTCGTCCGCGTGTAATAGTGATTTTGGGCAGCATTTTTTGGATATATCTTTTAGTTTGTTTTGAATTATAAACATCTTCGTTTAGGTGAATAAGAAAAATCTTTACAGTAAATGCTTCTCTATATACGATATTAGACTATCGATACGATACGATATTAGACGATGGCTATACAGCCATTGGGGATCAAAGCCATACAGGATGTTAGGATTACTTACACGTGACAAATCCACATAAAGCTGACTATGCGAAAAACAGCTAATATTTAGATCCACACTCACAACAGTTAGTGTCTGACCTTAGGCTTTATTAATTGTCATCGCGAAACATAGGCTCACTGGAAACTGAACTCGTTTAAAACTAAACGGGAAATTGTTTGGAATGAGAGGAATCCGAGGAATAAAAACGCTATAAGGTTTTTTTTTATATATTAGCTTGCCAAAGTGACTCTACTCTGCCTGATGGTAAGCAGTCAGTGGAATCCAGAAGTGGTGGACACTATTCCAAAAGAAAAACTACTGGTATGGTGGCCTCCACTATGGCGGCTTAGTGAGATGCTTTTTCACGCCCCGCTTTAAAGACCTAGGATCAAAGTTAGATGGAAACTCATGCGCTGGCAGAGAGTTATAGACTTTAATTGAGCGACAAAGGTATGAAATGCTCTACCGTTTGGTTCGAGACCCTTTAGATTGCACTGTGAAAGAGTAGCACTTCAGTCCCGCATGTGTCGTTCTGGATAAAAAGGGAGGGGGTAGGAGTAATTTAAAGAGCTCTTGAGAAGACTCTCCGTGGTAAAGGCGATAGAAGACGGCCATTGAGGAGGCGATGTCTCTTCGCAGCTTTAAAGGCTCAAGTGGCCTCCGGGCTTCCGATGATACGCACTGCTCGCAAAGAGCCCCCGTACTCTCTCGAAAATGGTCGCCGGGTCCCACTATCCGGTCACCAACCTGCACGACGAACCACTCCGGGATTATGCGCAACCTGGTGGGACAGCATCTTAGGGTGGTAATTTTTATTTTTACTACCAATGTGACTCCATCCCGCCTGATGGTAAGCAGTCAGTGGAATCCAGAAGTGGTGGTCACCATACTAAAAGCCATCGTTTTAAACTGCTGGTATGGTGGCCTCCACTATAGCGGCTGGGAATGGGGTTAGGGGAGTGAGGGAAGTGAGGAAAGAGGAAAGGGGGAAATTAGGCCCCCGGCACTCTCACTCACCGAACGAAACGCAGTAGTACGAATACTACTACTCTTACGTCGATCTTCTATGAGAGGATCGTACTTCCCCGGACGATCCGGCCCATTCATGCTGAAACCAGCTTGGATCTACTACCGTAATACTACGGTTAGGTCTAATTGGGCCCCTGTACAATGCCGCGGGTGGCCAGCGGCACCACCGTTTATACGGGTCTCCCTGGCCGGCGAATTGACCCACACCACCCACACAATGACTCCACGGATACTCAGCTGGTCCTACACATGCTGCGAGGATTGTCATTACTTGTGTGTCTTACCGAACGAAACGCAATAATATGGATACTATTACTCTTACAACGATCTTCTATGAGAGGGTAGTACTTCCCTGGTCGATCCGACCCATTCATGCTGAAACCAGCGTAAATCGACTACTACTATTTCGTAATTCACTTTAATTCCACCTATTTCGTAATGAGACGTGTTAACAAACATGTTTACATCACCAAAAAATAAAAATAAAATAAGTCCAGAAAAATATAAATCTAACTTTTATTTACCTTTTAACTGATAACATTTTAATAAAGAAATAAGACGTGTTAACCTAACTTAAAAACACACTAACCTAAGCTAAATACATACCACATGTATGACGTGATTATTTAAATTGGCATAACTTTTTTATTTATGAACCGATTGACATGAAACAAACACTAAATGTTAAGTGAAGCTTACCACAATGTATCAGTGAAAACCATATTTAAATCGGATAAGCCGTTTTGGAGATTAGCGTGAACAAACGCACAGACAAACAGACAAACAGACTAACAGACAAACAGACAAACAGACAAAAATTGTAACAATCATTGTTTTGGGTTCTATTTGCGTTTATAAAGATCCCAATAACATTTTTTCTAAAATATCTTCAATGTACAGACAGCGACCGGTTACATTTTTATTATATGTATAGATAGATATATTATGTGTGTACTGCGGATATATATATATAAATATGCGGTCGAATTGAAAAACCTCCTCCTTTTTTTGAAGTCGGTTAAAAAAAAGGTGTTACTATTAAATTGCGCACCTAGGTTGAACATTTAGATACACGTACCTACAATAGATTAAACAGTTGTAAAGTAACAGCTTTATTTAGGTACCTATCTTTTATGATGGATGATAACATATTTTGATTATTCGAATTTATCCATTAGCTAATCATGTGTATTGCTAAAATAATATTGTCTGTATGAAGGGATCACATTGATGTCAATTGTCAACCGAACGCAATATCTGGAGTTAGTCCTTTTAGTAGTTTTAAGGTATTCCTTAAGTCTAAGGTCTGTGACCAGTGTTTGTCAGTGATGACATACGAAACAGAGACGTGAGGCTGACTATGGGTCTTGTCAGAAGGCTCATAGTTGCTCAGAGGCGGCGAAAGACCGGCCAAGGTGGAGAAAATTGGATAAGGCCTATGTTCAGCATGGAGCATCTTTCGGCTGGTGATCAAGGTATTTCTATCTGTGAATGCTTTATGCTCTGTGCTGCTATATGTAGATATTTATATATCATTTGTTAGTAAACGACAGTGTTCACAAAGTTCATAGCATACATGAACAAGGTCATATAGCAGTCTTAAGTACTAACTCCTTTAGTAGCCGTATCTAACTGGGGAAAGAATTATTGCCTCAAATTCAGCTCTGTAGGTACAACCTATGACAAATTTTGACTACGTAGACTATAGTGATTGGCCGAACTACATTTTTTTAGCGATACCAATGTAAATTGGCTCTATATATAATATTCATTGTATTTCACATTATATGTCCTTGCCAGAGACTTAGACGCATTTTTAAAATGAGTCATGCACCATGATTGCAATATCGATTCTAACAACCTTGCTGAAAAGCCCAACATAGTTTTTGCTATTAAGCCATTAGGTAGGTATGTTACTTTCACTTATTTAGAAATTATTGCATTATTAAGTAACATTTATAACATCCTTTACAACGAAGAAAGTTGGTAATTCTGATTGTTCTTTCTGATGTTCGTAAAGACAATGCGGTCGGAAGGATGCATCTGCAACTATGAGCATTAGAACTATAATGTTTATACTAAAGTTAATATACAATTCTGTTAATTACATTACACTGTTACTGAACAATGAAATTTGAAAGTTATGAGGGGCCCGTACGCAAATATAGTTTTAAACGGATGAAACTATTAATACGCCATATATGGTTTAATAGTTTTGCGACATCTAAATATCGCTAAGGTTAATTTTCTAACGGAGCGTATATGAAATCGACCTTGTTGTTTCCTGTATGACGTCCAAATGAAGATCAACCGTAGGGTGGTAGATCACAAAAAAATGTTGGTCGACTGCACCTATACCTATCCTACGTTTCGTCTGCTACGCAGCGCCTACTTCTTGTCTTCTGACAGACACTGAGCATTTAGCTACCGAACTGAAACATACAATAACTCTTTGTCTTTAGCTTTTATGAACATACTATTGCGAATTAAATAAAATTAGTTTAGTCTGACAAGAGTGAGAACATTATCACTAGTTATGTTCTTTAGGTTCAGTAATTTATTTAAAGTATCACAGCAGGAGATTTATAGGAACTAAACGAGTGCGGGTAATTTTATTCAAGACACTTTTAATTTTTAAATTACTTCTTGTGTTTAAAACAATACGGAACCAGTCAATCAGGTGACACTTGTTCTTGAACAAGGGTTAATAAAAATAAGCTGAGTTTATATTAAACGACATCACATCAAAGCTGATTCAATAGCACTTTCATAATTTAAATCGTTTGCTGTAGAACGGGCGTAATGATTAGCCACAAAGTATTTTTATTACTTGCTTCGTTCCTGGCGGTAACGGCCAGGGAACCGAGTAATATTGACGGTGATGTTATTATGGACTTTAGCCCTTCGAAACAAACTTCTGACATACATTATACAGCATCTTCAGCGGCTCGTACACCAGCAGGGGATATGCTCGTTGAAAAATTTGTGGAGACTCTTGTGTCGAGTGAGCGTTATTTGAAAATGATAGCAACTGTAGAACGAAAAGTTACTCATTTAGACTCAGCATTTCATGAGAAATCTAACAGTGTATTGAAGTATTTATCAGAACTACTCAGACTTGTAACGAACTCGCACTCCGAACAGATTTTGCATCTTTTAAGATCAGTGAAGGCGGATGTGGCGCACTTGAAGTCTATGGACCTACGAAATACAAAAATACGTGGTATGTATGAAATTTAACACATTAATATTTTGTTTGAATATAAGTATCCGAATACACTTGTATACGCAATACTTACATAAGAAGATAAGCGGGTAGAATAGTATAAAAAATATTAGCAACTCGCTGGCTTCTGACTACCCTTATGTATTGTCATAGATCGTCGTATGAGAAGTTGTTAATTGTGAATTCGAAAGCAGGTTGTTGCCAATGCGATATTACATTTTCAATGTCTTTTTTAAGTTTACTTAAATATAAAGATAACCAGATAACCCTAATGCACTCTTCAGTCACTGTAAAATTATACCAATACATGATCAGATCAAATACATTTTATTAAAAGAATTTTTTTTAATGAGACTTATCTTAATATAATTGAGCACAAAAGACAAACACGTTAAGTAACTTTCACGGTTCCAAGATTTAACAATCTACGGCAAATACATGTTACATATATACCAAATTCCAAAATTAATAAATGAACTTTCTACGCATATTAAAAACGAAATAAAAGAAACTAATTTCAAACTCATATTAAAAAAATATATTATCTATCCGAATTAGTTCCCAACCAAATAATTTAATATCATTAAAATATTTCTCGAAAATATGCACCCCGTGTGTTTCATTCATTCATGTTTATTACTTCTCGACATGCGGCAGGCTCGGCTAGTGTCGTACCTAAATATCATAGTAAACAAATTTTCTGCGTCTACCTTACAATTCGGTGTAAAAAAAAATTATACTTTGTTACGTTTTTAAATTTTTGTCTTTCTTCTGAAGCGAAAGAAAGGTAAGGTGGACGCAATTTGTGTGATATACGTGCACAATCGTAATTATTGTTGTAATTGTGAATGTAATCATAAATATATGTTGAATTACAGGATACGGTAAAACCAACGATGGTTTATGTTATACAGCTAATATTAAGCTAGCTATAAAACTCTATATATTTTATAAAAAAAAAAAGATTAATCCGTAGAGCTACGTACTTTAGAAATTATGTAGCTATATAAGTAATCCTAGCATTAACAAGTTTTGTTTTGCGTCATCATCATCATAGCCGCCGAAAAAAATATAAATCCACGACTGTTTATACAAGGCATTCCTCAATTTATTTTGGTTTTGCATATCCGCGACACATATTAAATTCGAAATAATTACATATAATAAGTTTTAGTATTGTTACGGCCAAATCGTTTGTGGTCTATGGATGTCATAAGGGGCGAGTAAGGGAATACCAGGTAAGGGGCAGAAGTGTTACCTTCCTACTAAAAGCTCCTACAACGTTGGTCAAACCGTTGGCCTTTGAGAGTGACAGTACTTTTATTCGCGCTGATATTAAATAAAATAATGGTCACTTCATCATCATCATATTATCAGCCGAAAGACTGCTGAACATAGGCCTTCCCCAAATTCGTCTCAGTCGTGAGCCGTCCTCATTCATCGATTGCCCGCCACCCTTATCAGGTCGTCGGTCTACCTAGAGAGGGGTCTGCCCGCGCTGCGTCTAATAGTAATAGTCATTAAATGGAGAGATTACAATCATAGTAAGTATTCTATAAATAAATACCGTTTTGTTTAATATGTATTAATATAGCGTGAGTTTAGACAATAGGTCCTTGCCTTGAAAATAATAGTCATAGTATATACTTGTAAGTGCACCAAATATTACCACGAGTAAACAATACAGCGGGTTATTTTGTAACGGCTGCAGCTATCGATTGAGATAGGATTGCTTTAAATCAAATAATGATTTAAAGCAAAGACAAATGAATAGGGATGATGATAACAAGGTTAAAGTAAAATGTGATCTAAAAAGAATATTCGTCTAAATATCTCGATCGTACAGAATTATTATGTGACTATTTAATTATAAAACTGGATTTAACTCGAATGCTCAAATTTACTTTAAAAACAATTTTGACGTGAACGTTTTTAAAAGTTCATGAAGAGTTTGATAAGTATTCATTATCCCTATTTTAACCAATACCTATTTATTTATCACCATGAGAGTTGACACCATCACAAGTATCATTTTAATGACGTCGTTTTTCTATAGATACTCGTACTGTATCAAAAACTAACGTTATCGAAACTGGTAAAAAGCTCTCGCAATTTTTGCTATCAATGTGCACTTATAATATATTTATTATCATTATAAGTAAACGTTTATTTCTAGATATAGAAATCTATACCTACACATTTAAAATACCTAACAAAAAAAAATAATAAGAATAATAAAAAAATACATACAGATATATATTTTATTAAACTTAGTAGAAACATAACGTCATTCTGACGCACAAATTTGATAATTGACGCTACTTTTAGCTATGTACATAAATAATAATTACCTCGCTTTCGGACGCTAGTTAATAATTACCTAACGTCAGAGATAATTAATAAAACTAAAATACCCAATTGTTTTATAAATATGTAAATAATAAAATTATAATAAATGTTTAAAAATCATAAATTTATGAAAAATGCAAATAAGACTCGGTCGGACTGTCTTCGTGGTTATATGACACTCTGTACGGACTGTCACACAGAAATTTCGGGTACATAGAGGATTTTTCTTTTGAATACTTAGGTACTTACTTAATTTTCAGTATTAAATTTCTGAAAGCTGATCAACGAAAAATAGTACCAATTGGGTTGCTAAAAGCATGAAAACAAATTAGTTTATAATAATAAATAATACCAGCCTGTTTTACTGTCCCACTGCAGGGCAAAGGCCTCTTCTCATGTAGAGAAGGAATGAGCATTAATCACCATGCTTGCTCAAGGCGGATTGGCAATTTCAGACTTTTAAGTCCAGGTTTCCTGACGATTTTTTCCTTCACTGTCAGTCAGAAATGTTCAAGATAAACTTAGAAAGTACATATGATTTGAAAAATCACATCGCTACTTGCCCGGGTTCGAACCCACTACCTCGTTTTTACGAATCGGGTGCCTTATCCACAGGGCCATTTCGACTTCTAAAATATATATATAATAAAATTTCAAGCCAAAAAGAACTACTTGCTATAAAAATATGAAGAGATACACAAGTCAAAAATATAAATATTATCATTACAATAACAAAAGTTGTTACTACAATAACAACTCCTTAGTAAAATCTAGAGAACATTTACACCAGCAGAAATAATGCTGCCTGCCTATCTATAATATTATATAAAGGGAAAGTTTGTTTGTTTGAACACACTAATCTACCAGTTGGATTTGAATAATTCTTATTGGTTATGATATCCTAGTTCTTAAGGAAGGTTAAAGGCTATGTAACATTACGCTACTGGCGACAGATGCAGAGCAGTAAGCAAAGACGCGCATGAAACCGAGCCGCGGAAAGCTAGTAACATATAGGTGCATAGTACAGTGTATTATGGACTAACTCCTGTACTACTCATAATATAAAGTCAACTTTAAATGCCTTTTTAATTATAACCTCTACAAGCAACAAGTTCTGTTTCAACAGATTATACAATGATGCACAATAAAATTAAAATTCAAGAACATTCGCAATTTATGGGCAATTCAAATGTTATTACAATCTTATCTTTATATGGTTGTTTATAATGCCAGGGGACTTTGACTCTTCAAATCTTTTATACAATAAATTTTTTTAATTTTTTTAGGTCTTGCTAAAGTTGTTTTCCTACAGTACCTACAATAGTCAGTGATCATAAAGATTAATTTTTAAAATAATATTATAAATTACTGTGAAATGTCAGATTGTTTGTCAAGTTTCACATGATGATTACCATATCCATACTCTTTGTGAACATTGCACACACTAATACTATTATGAAAGAAAGAAAACATTATCATGAGAATTTACATCAGCAGACATACATAACATGACGCAAGCACAATAACAAATGCCTGAAATGTAAATACTGAAGCAGGTACTGTTTTATCTGTATGAGAAGAATCAATGTTTCCCTGCTGTGGGATAATAATGTTATGTAAATCTATACATATAATAAAATTGGAGTGTCTGTTTGTAATATTGAAATAACTGTTTTTTTAATACATGTATAAGAGTATATATACCGGCTAATCTCTAAAATGGCTGGACCGATTTTGACGGAACTTTTATAGGCAGGTGGCTGATGTAATAAGGTGTAACTTAGGCTACGTTTATTTTAGAAAAATTCTTTTATTTTAGAGAAATAAAGTAATGTCAGGCAGAACAAAGTTCGCCGGGTCAGCTAGTAACAAATAAGTAACTTGAAGATAGACTATGTTATCTTGCAGATAGACTTTCGGTAATATCCCAAATTCCATAGTGTCTGTATTCTCAAACCTGCATATTTGTTTTTCTTATAAGTACATTAGAGTTCTACTTATTTACCAATAATAAATAAGTTGATTGGATTCAAACCAAGGCTGCTGAAATAATGAAATTTGTAAACAATATTGTAAACTTAAAAATGAAGTTTGATCCTGTTAAAACACATATATACATGCAAGAGCAAAAGTTCAGGTTATACGCACAGCTATAACACTTTAATGGTAAAATGGAGTGAATATAAACAATTAACAATTACCATTTAAACAGGTATTTAAATGATATGCATGCACTAAATAAACTTACATAATTTATTTACTTAAATTTTGAAAGTGAAAATTCATTAAACTTCTGTAGATTTAATAAAAAAAGATATTTCATTTGTACTTAACAATAACATTAGTTAAAGTCATTGATATAATATATTTTAGTAACATTAGTAGTCAACAACACAAGACTAGGTATGCCATGATGTATGTATTTTGTAATTATACCAATGACCATATTATGCTTTTAACACTATAATCGTCAGGAGTTTCAATGAGTGATAATAAACAGTATTATATAGACATGAGGTATGTACAATTCACCTAAAATAAAATATTTTCCATATAGGAATGGTTAATTTTTTAAACAGAATGCCACAGACAGCATCTGATGTATCAAGACAAAACTATATTCATTTGTTTTTTTTCAACAGAACGGCAGTGCCAAGATATACTTGGTGTATGTATGTACCTAATGAATATCTTATCGTCTTCAACATTGTATTGATTGAACAGAAGGAAAGTTATGTCTCGACCGTTAGCCGTTCAATGAACTTTGGACTTTGTGGTTATGTTACGAAAACAAAAAAGTATTGTCTAACTATCATGTGAATAATACGATAGATAGGTACAATGCGAAAATAATAGTTTAGCAGCAAGCGCTTGAATATTAATAATTTTAAGCGTAAAAACTTAGAATTTGTACTTAGTGTATTTCAATAACACAAAGTTCACGTACCTGGGATATAGGATTCATATTTCTCGTGGTAATTCAAGGTTGTAAGTTGTTAGACTTTGTCCTGTGCTAGTTGTACTATGCCCCCAATTAGGTAAGCTGCGACGCGAACAGTAAAGACGAACGCAAACAACTCCTGCGCCGCGTAAGTACACAGATTACTTTATAGTACACCACCACAGCTATCGCGTAAACGCCAAACGGCCAAATGTCATTTTGTGGCAACTGGATTGGAATGGAACGTAACAGACGGTATTTTGTGTGAATCCGTGTAATGGAATGATGTGAACAAATAATACAAATTTTGCCATCTGTTATCGTAACCTACAAGTAGCTAATCGTGAATTTTTATTGTTAGATTTATGTTAAGTGATAGTATCGAAATGGTTGCACCTAGCAAGAGTATCTAAATACCAACCTACCTAGGCATCTAATGATTTTATAGTAAGTAGGTACCTATTTAGATAGATATGTAGGTAGCAAAGAGGCTGCTGATGGTTTCTAACCCAACTATAATAATAATGTAGGTAGGAAGGCAGTAGGCACCACCTACTGCTACGTTATTTATTTGCCTTAATCGTCCAGTTGCAGCCAGGACTACAACAGGAATGTTGTAAAGATGTTGATGAAACTGTTCACGGCTGCACTGGAGCACTTGTTCAAGCTTTTGACTTGGAATGGACTTGGCATGAACATATAAACAGCGAGTACATCACTCACTTTCGATTCGCTGACGATATCGTGGTCATGGCTTCTCAGCCACGGTTTTCCGTGGAGGACCTCAGTGCAATGCTCGATGACCTCAGTAGAGCCTCTCGACAAGTGGGCCTAAAAATGAACATGGATAAGACTAAGTCATGACCAATGTATTATGGTACACTCCTATTACGGTCGGAGGTTTGATGCTCGAAGGAGCAGAGACGTGGTCGCTAACTATGAGTCTTATCAAAAGACTCGAAGTCGCTCAGAGGGCGATGGAGCGGGCTATGTTAGGAGTCTCCCGCGCAAACGCTTAAGAAACGATGGAATCCGCAGGCGATCTAAGATAACCCATGTGGCAGAGTTGCTTCTCTGAAGTAGCAGTGGGCAGGACACATACACCCAACTGACAGCCGTTGGGCAAGAAAGGTTCTAGAGTGGCTACCACGAACCGGAAGACACAACGTGTGCAGACCCCTCACAAGGTGGACCGATAACCTTATAAGGGTGGCAGGCGATCGATGAATGAGGGCGGCTCACGACCGGCTAAGGTGGCAATAATTAATAATTAGGGAAGGCCTATGTCCAGCAGTGGATGTCATTCGGCTGTTATGATGAATCATAAATTTGTTGATAGCAAAATATGATCTTCAGTCAAACCATTTGACTGAATTATCATTAGGTACTCTAGCACATTATTTTGTTTGGCTTGAGGCGGCAAAATTGGTAGCTGTCTTGCTATCCCTGCCAAAGCACTTCGACTCCTTAGTATTTTATGTGCTATTCTCCTCCTTTGTAGTTAGATAGTACCTACTTGTCCTCTAAGCCCTTTATCTTCGTACGTGTAAGTGCTTGGCAATGTGGTCATAAGTCATGGGAATGTGCCTGAGTTCTATTGGTTTGGAGGCCTCAAAAGGCGCGTTCTTCTTGCAGTCAACATTTCACATTCACATAATATTTAGTAGTTATATGGAATCTTGTCTAGACATCCTCTTAACAAGTAATACTTGTGTTGGTGTTTGTTCAGAATTTTCGTAATAATTGCAGTATTAAAAGTAAGGTACCTACCTATTCGTAGCTGTCTGGTGTACTTTCATAATAATGTGCCTGTCTACTCTTTTTTATGTACTTATTTGAGATTTTAGTAGAGTTTGCCACTGAGCGCCTTGTTGTTGACCTTGTTTGATTTTTGATACTGGGCCCTTACATTTTAAGTAAACAGGTAGGCCTATGGCAAAATTGATCTCAAATTAAGTACCTACTTACATAATTAATTCAAAAAATATCTGTAAAAAAAGCCTTGGTCCAGGTAGAGCAATTTCTTAAACATGTCAAGGAAGTTATTAACCTTATTACAGATAATTAATGTTCAATAGGACTAGAAGACCAGAGTTGCAAATTGCTTAACGCTTAATGTAAGGTTTGGTAGAGATTGTATTGTTAAAGGGTTAGGGAGTGTTGAATTGGTCTTGAAAACACTTTCTTCGAACTGTTAGGAGGGCTTCGCTGGGTGTCTTTTTAAAAAAAACCGCAAATTATACCGACAATAAGTTTTATTAAGAACTTATTACAATATTCGGCACACACAACTGCGACTAAGGAAACTACCGATCACCGTGACGCGCGACGTTCAGAATCTAACTGCCTCGGTTTTTATTATAGAACAAGTATTACAAATAAAATGCTGATGCGGCTATGGAAAGATGCAGTCATGCACATTGTGCTTAGTAAACGTTAATTATATAGTAAATTAATATATAACAGCTCCCCCTTTTGACGGAGCATTATCTAAATAAGATGCGAAGTCGTGAAAATTGGAAATCGATAACTTTCTTTAGTCGCCACAATATTGAATTTAGAATATTTCATAAGAATTACAATTCATTTATTTAAGAAATAGTAGAACATAGTATTAAGAAATAGAAGAAAAACAAAAGTTAGTGTATATGCTAAAATAAGATTTTAAACAATAAAAAATTATAAAGAAGTATTAATAATTTCCCAAGTTCCTAATAAAAGACACTTGCACCTTATGGATAGTGTCATAGGGTTTGGAATTGTTCAGATTTGGTAACGATTTTGTTGATCCATTACCTTGAGACATTGACAGTGATACATCTGTCATTTCAATCGAGCTTTTAATTTTATAATTATGTTTATTAGTATTTTGGTTATTACAATGGTTAAAAATCTGAATACAGAGTCCTGAATTATTTCGATTTCTAAAACATTTGAATATCTTATACGTTAGGAATAAAAATAAACACACAATTAGAATATAAGTAAACGTAGAATAATATTGGCCATATTTATTTTAATAAAATGTGATTCCTTTTGTAAGTTATTTAATTCATTTTCTAAATTGTTCAATTGATGAGATTGATATTTTAATGAATCTAGATCAATTTTACGTAAAGAAAGTGGCGTTAAATGCGGCAATGTTTTATTAAATATGTCCTTCTTACAACAATAATCATTAGTAATATCAAAACTTATATCTATGGGAGATTTAATAGAATACATAGAAATGCTTGTTGGCTTTAATTGGATGGTTTTTGAATAACCAATACAATCTTCTGTGAGTTTTACAATGCCCGTGCCAACAATAGTATAATCATTTAAATTATCGTCACATTTAATAATTATTTTGTTAGAAGTTGATTGTACATAAATCCATTTATTATTTCTTAATTTGTGCCAAATATCAATTTGACCATATAATAACTTAGCGTTACATTCTAAAGGTAATGACAGAATGACCTCTGTTAGAAGTTTCGATTCACAACTTGGATTATTCAAACAAGAGAATATAGAAGTTAGTTCACAGATAGAATAGTTGTTATTAATAAATTTACAGTCATTCAAATTGTTTAACATAGTGTAACGTAATCTGTCTTCACGTATAGCTATGTAAGAGTTAGAAGGTTGAATCAGAGCGAAAGTTTGTATATGCGAATTTGAATCTTCGTGAGGAGTCGGTAAAGGTATTATTTTATAAACACTAAACTTGTCAGGCGTTATCAATGGAATTTTTAGAATGAAAACAATCTTATTGTTATAGTAATAAGTGCTAAGTTGAGAAACATCAATTATCTGATTAATATTATTATAATTAGATTTAGAATTATTATAGGATATAGAATTAGAACTAGAATAAGATGTAGCATGCCTCAGCTCATTTTCGGATGGCTGAGATAGATAAGATTTATTATCATAAGGCTTAGTATAGGATTTAGTAGAAAGTGTATAATTATCTGCGCCATTTAAATTGTGCGACTTCGGCAGGCACGAAACCGAGGTCGTAGCTAGTTTAAAGGCTGATGAAGGTCCGCGACTTCATCTGTTTGACACATCATGTGTACAGGTGCATTATTAGAATTCGATTTATAATAAAATTAGGATTAAAATTAGGCTTAGAGTTGACTGGCCTGTTAGTCTAGTGGTTAGTGACCTTGACTGCTAAGCCGGAGGTCGTGGGTTCGATTCCCACCCAGGACAAACCTTTGTGTGATGAGCATGATTGTTTGTTCTGTGTCTGGGTGTAATTTATCTATAATATATATAGTATTTACAAAAAAAAAAGTATATAAGTAGTATATCAGTTGTTTAGTACCCATAACACAAGCAAATATAATTGCTTAATTTGGGGCTAAATGGCGAACCTTTGTGTGATGAGCATGATTGTTTGTTCTGTGTCTGGGTGTAATTTATCTATATTATGTATGTATTTACAAAAAAAAAAAAAATATAAGTAGTATATCAGTTGTTTAGTACCCATAACACAAGCAAATATAATTGCTTAATTTGGGGCTAAATGGCGCTGTGTGCATGTGGTAGAATATTATTATTATTATATTATTAGTTAGAATAATAATTAGAATTTTGACGTTGCATATTATATTGTCGCTTACGACATTGTTCTTTAGTATGCCCGATATTTTTACAATAATTACACGTTTTAGTGTTTGTATTAAAATTAGATTTAGGAATAAAAATAGATTTACTAGTATGATTAGATTTAGAAGTATAATTAAATTTAGGTTGAAATTTAAAGTTAGATTGATTTTTTGAAGTATGATTTTGAAAGTTATTTGATCTAGAAGAGCACGATTGAAAATTGTATAAGTTCTCTTCTTCAATGGCGTAGTTAACTGCTTCGTTAAGGGTTTTAGGATTACGGCAACGAACTATGTGAGAGAAATTACTATTTAGGCCCATAAGAAAGGTATTAAGATCTTCAACACCGGCAACTCTACCTACGAGTTCTTCTTTTTTCTCACAGGAAAAGTGAATGTCGGACAATAATCGAGTTAAACAAGACTCGATTCTTAAAGAAAATTGTGCGACAGATTCTGAAGGCAAATTCTGTTTGCAATTTTGCAAATCAGACAATAAATGTGATGAATGTTTCTTTTCACTAAAGTTTTGTTTAAGGAAATCTTTTAATTCTAACCAATTATTGAATTTTTTTAATGAACATGCTATATGAGCTTTACCTTCTAATTGCGAGATAATAAATTTACATAAAGTCGCTTGCTGTTCAGCAGAGGCGAGAGCTATTGCGTTATCACAATTTGTTAAAAAGGCTGGGAGTGTTTCCTTTTTACCATCATAGGTTTTAATAAATTTTGTAAGAAAGTTTAAAGTGATACCGCTAGACATTTTCTTAGATTTTTTGTTATCAGATTCCGACTTTATGTAAGAAATAGAGCCTGTTTCTGAGTCTGACATAGAAATCGACATAAAGTTAGGATAATTATGTAATTTAAGATATAGTAGATAAGAGATTTAGTAGTTACAGATTTAGTTATAACTAGAATAAAATTAGAGTTCGATCTTGAACACACACAACAAAAAAAATGCACAAAAATTTCACTGCACTCAAATAATAATATTTTGAAGAAAATAGCAACAATTGACTCACAGGAGCACGAATATTTGCTTTCGCAGCATTTACGTGAGAACTGGAATCGAGCACCGGCGCGACGACGCGGCGTAATATGAGACGCGCTGCACGTGGATGCGGCGGGTGAGTCCCGTGGGAACCTCTCGTGTGGCAGTGGTAGAAGTAGAAAGAACTGGAATTTGGAAATAGAAAATGAGTTAGATCTGTGGTTGGGGTTTTTCGGGTTCTTACCCAGATTTTTACCCACAACCAGCGTCGGTGATGGCAGCGTCTGTCGGCGTGTGTCTGTGAGTAGTGGAGCAGGCTCAGGCAGTGCAGGAGGCTTACTGTCGTCCACAGGTCGGCGGCGGCTGTTGCAGGCTTAGCCTTCGGGCTAAGGCTTACTGTCGAACAACGAGACACGTAGGGCAAAGAGCACGGGCTCCAAATCGGGATGCCTGATGTCGTATGAAGACTTTCTGTTCTGGCATCCCACTTCTGACACCAGTTGTTAGGAGGGCTTCGCTGGGTGTCTTTTTTTAAAAAAACCGCAAATTATACCGACAATAAGTTTTATTAAAAACTTATTACAATATTCGGCACACACAATTGCGACTAAAGAAACTACCGATCACCGTGACGCGCGACGTTCAGAATCTAACTGCCTCGGGTTTTTATTATAGAACAAGTATTACAAATAAAATGCTGATGCGGCTATGGAAAGATGCAGTCATGCACATTGTGCTTAGTAAAAGTTTTTTTTTTTTTTTTTAGTATAGCCTACCAAAGTGACTCCACCCCGCCTGATGGTAAGCAGTCAGTGGAATCCAGAAGTGGCGGCCACTATACCAAAAGCTATCGTTTTAAACTGCTGGTATGGTGGCCTCCACTATGGCGGCTGGGAATGGGGTTAGGGGAAGGAAATGAGGGACGTGAGGAAAGAGGAATGGGGGGAAATTGATCCTCCGGCGCTATCACTCACCGAACGAAACGCAGTAGTACGGATACTACTACTCTTAAGTCGATCTTCTATGAGAGGGTAGTACTTCCCCAGACGATCCGGCCCATTCATGCTGAAATCAGCGTGGATCTACTACCGTACAAAAAGTAATTTACGTACGTACGTTAATTATATAGTAAATTAATATATAACAGAACGTATACCTACTGTAATTAAACTAGTTTTTAAACATGATACTTCATACGGAGTAGGTACGTGATAACGTGAATGTACCTACCTAATACATTTTTATATAGGGGTACTATATAAAAATGTTTGGAGTATAAAATATATTATAATAGTCAGTTATTCGTGGGACACAGGCTTCTTTACACAACAGACAGTAGACTTTAGGAGGTTTTTGCCGTAAACGCTAAGCTGGCAGATTGATTTGACAGATTGATGTTTTAAAATAAAAAGAAATAACTAATAACTTGTTCTCAACTTAGTCCTGGCTCACCTCCTGATAAATACATGGAACCTGAAATAAAAAATGGCGAAAAGTGGGTGGTTAAACACTTCTGCCTACCCCTTCGGGGATAGGTAAAAGGCGTAAAGCTATGTATATATGTACCTATCTATGTAGGTTTCTAACTTAGGAAATAATGAATTTAAAAGGAAATAGGTAGGTACCTCCGTACGAGTACTGCTACCGAAAAGGTAAGTCTTTTATTCATTATGTTACAATATTAAAAAAAAAGTCGAAATAGACCAGTGAATAAGGCACCCGCTTCGTAAACACGAGGTTCAAATGTAGGCAAGAATCAACGTGATTTTTCAAATCGTATATTTTCTAAGTTTATGTTGGACGTTTCAGGCAAATAATACCTACGTTTGAATAACTTAGGTACTTGCATGTTATCAGAACATATTTTTGAAATATAGCTGAGATTAAATTCAGATAGACAGTGAAAGAAAACATCGTGAGGAAACCTGGACTAAAAGTCTTAAATTGCCAATCCGCCTTGAGCAAGCGTGGTTATTAATACGCATGCATTCTCTATATGAGAAGAAGGCCTTTGCCCTTCAGTGGGACTGGTAATCAGACTGGTATTATTACATTTGTTACATTTAGGTACAACGTTAGCTATAAATTATTCTTACTGTCAAAATTTTAGTTGATTTAATTTATTAGTCAATAGAACTGATATTTTATTAGACATTATTCCAAGGATAACTGTTATTCTTTTTCACATCATAATAAGGTATTTTACTCTATAAAATAAAAATCTAAAAATATATTATTGAGATAGCTTAGGCAAAAAGCTATCGGAGAACTTTACTTTTAGTTCACAAAGTAGCAAACTAAATTTTAAAATTCAATTCAAAGTTTTCAGCTTTTTTAATCTGTTTCAAAACACGTTTAAGTTTAAGTAGTCGCCATATTATTACGTCATACTGCTTTGTAGGTATGGGCTTAGTAACTCCTGTAAAAGATTAGATAAGTTGTATATCCTGCCAAGTTAGGATATATATTCGATTAAAATGTTTATATTCGCTTAACATATCCATAACTCCGCGGACTCATGTTTGCTCAGTCGCTCTCGAAGTGATCTCGGAGAATGATAAATTTGTTTTAATGAATGATAAATTTCTGTTTTCCTTGATGGTTTTTGATAGGAATATAAATTTGACGAAATGGCAAAGTCAAAAAATCATACAAATAAAAACCGTAAAGCACACAGAACTGGAATTAAAAAGTCAACAAAGGTCAGGCATGAATCAACCCTTGGCATGGACCCCAAGTTCTTGAGGAATCAGAGGTTTTGCAAGAAAGGTAACTTGAAGCCCGCCAAACAGGTTGCCCGTGCGGCCGAGAGGAAAGCCACACGTGAGGCCAAGGCTAAGAAAAGAACATCTAATGTTTAAGGAAATAAAAAAAAAACTTATAACTCCGGCTTCTATATCCATATCCACGGAGTGACTTCTATTTATCTGTTAACTCTGGACACGGAATATGTTATGGTAATGCCACTTCATTACTCGATGGATTTACTAAATCTGTGATAGAGCGATATCTTAAAGTAATAATTGATTTTTCTTCATACTTTACCTCGATATTTCACATACTTATATACAAAGGTTTAAGTATATGTAAATGAAAATAAAATTGTCATTGAAATTAGTATGTAATAATAATAAACGGACAGTAGGTATATGTACTTATCTCTGCATACAATTCACAATTGCCTGCGACATATCTATTCTGAGATATATATCCGAGGATATAGATGTTTCTCTCCCGAGCCACTCACGCCAAACTGACCACAGAGCAATACGGTGTCCACTGCTTAAAGCGGTTTCATCAAATTACACGCGAAATTTGAAAATGCAAAATTTAAATGCATTTTTGACACATAACAACTGAATAAAAATTTTGAAATTTGTTTAGTTGATTATTAATTAGCACTATAAAATCTAATTGAGACACTTTTGAAAAAATGGGTGTAATACCCTATTATAATAGGTAGGTACTTACCTACCTACTTAAGTCAGCAATTTGTATAAGACAATCGCGGGTCCAATAGACTTTCCTTAGGAATTCTTTGATAAAATTGTTGTCTTATTGTGCCTAACAAAAATGATGTTAAAACATAGTAGGTCTAATCAATTTTATATTTTCGTCAGTTTCGAGAAGTGACGATACGTAATATATCACTAGTTAACCCAATAAAACCCTTCAACGGTCAAACCATCATTCGATCGATCATATTAAAATCGATCGCAGCAGCATTCTGTGATCTGATTGTCACCTCCACGATTAGGAATCTGATTTCCAAGCGTAGTGATTATTACAAAAGCCCTTAATCTTTAAATCCAGCAATGAACATCTTTGGACTAAGTAAAATGAGTTTTATGCGTTTAATGCGTTAACCTCAAATTCCCTTTAACATTTCATTTTTATGACTTGTTTTTGATGTAACTATTTGTTTCATATAATTAGAGCATAAGCTCGTGAACGCCGAACGTACAGCCAGTGCTTGGAATGGTAGTGACGTTGGTTTATCTCTGCGCAAGCCGTTTACAATAGGTGAGTGAGCACGTTTGAGATGTGGTGCGTTTGACGGGAAATGAATGGTGCATAGTAAGTATACCTATTTGTAATAGAACTTATTTTATTTATAGCCTGTGTTTTTATATAATTTTCTCTTCTCTTTTTAAATACTTTTTACGCACTAGAGATTTTTTGTACGTTCGTGTAGTTAATATTTGTTTATACCTAGGTAAGTAGGTAATTTTTGTTGCTTCTTACATTAATTTAAAATGGTTTCAGTAGATTAGTTGCGTTGTGTGAGAATTATCATGTCAAAGGCATAAATAATACATAAATAAGTAGCGGTGTTCAATAGATAAAAGTGCTTCGTAGAGTTAAATAGAATACCAAGAGGAGAAGAGAACAAACCACTTGACAAAATACAGTTTACTGTTACATCTTTATGGAAATTGTAACTGTTTTGGATCAGGTAATTTTTGAAGGGCTACGAGTGCTACGACACCGTGAAGTACCTACAATTTGTAGTAGTTACGTATCAAAAAATACAAAAATGTCATACCAGTGATTTCTTCGATGACGGCCGTCCTCGGGTGTTCACTATGTTACCAAATACATACGTCTTCTTTCCTGGATAATATAAATATATTCTATAGATGTGTTTCGCCCATCTTCATGACAACTTATCAATCTGGTGATCTTTATTTATTTATTTACTTACATTATTTATTGGATTTTTTAATCTTGAACGTACCTAATTTTATTAATGTAATGAGACTCATGAGTCCTGCAATGTAAAACTATAATATTCGTGTTTCGTTTCGGGTGTACAACTTAAAACCTTAAATTAGTTGCAAAATGTCTTTGGACACACTTTTCAGTATACTGATAACGAGCTCTTTCCATGTATGACTAAATTTGCAGCCTACCCATACATTTTTCACCTGCAAACAATAAATGGGAAGACCTCCCATAAAACGCATAATTGCGTGACCAACTGCCAACCAAATACATAAACTATGCAATCGCCAACTCTGGGAATACGGTACATCAATTGGCTTCATAAATATTTATAGTAAGATTTGGATAAACAGAGGTTTATGTGAGAGAATATTCAGTGCCTTAGTGGCTTCGAAGACCACTTATCTCTGTCGTGTTCAGACCCTAGGTTCGATACTTACAACCTACATTTACCTATTGAACCAGCAGTGTAGGTATTGTTTTTATTACTTTACTAGCTTGCCGCGCCGCGGTTTTACTCGCGTCTTTGGTTACTGCTCTGCTCCCGTCGCCAGTAGCGTGATAATGCATGATGCATTTTTAAGCATCCGAATTTGCACGACGATAACTTCAAAGACAAAAATATTTTCTACTAAAGCCACCCTTGGACAAAATATTTTTAGAAGGGCTTTTTTTAAAATATTAAAGTATTCCTAAACAAAATTTTAAAACTGTGAGTTATAAAACGAAGAGGTTTCATACAAATCGTTTTAATCCCTTTTAACACACTTCTGGGTAGAATTTTATAAGACAAACTCACTCACCAAATTTCAAGTTGCTACAACCAGCGGTTTAGGTTGTGCGTTGTCTGTCTGTCAGTCAGTCAGGTCAAACACTTGTACCTATAATATGTATGGATTTGGATCTTATATTTTTGTAAGTAATGGATACCTCAAAGTTTGGAGCACAGAAATGGTTACCTTTTGGGTTCTTTTTATTTTTCTATTAAGCGTTTGCGTGCGTGCGACACCATAACAGTCTAATATCTATAAATCTGGGTTTTATTAAAAAAAATATTTTTTATGAGAGCATGAAAGAATGGTACTTACTTGCCTATATTTATGTGTTTATTGAAAAAAAAAAAAAAAAGAAAATATATTTATTTGACACAGACAAGAAGAGAATAAATCTTTTCTTTTTGTTTCTTTATATGCCTACCACAGTGATTTCACTCTGCCTGATGGTAAGCAGTCAGTGGAATCCAGAAGTGGTGGCCACCATTCCAAAAGCCAGACTACTGGTGTGGTGGCCTTTGCTATGGCGGAGATACTTTTTCACGCCTCGCATAAAAAAGGACCCAGAATCATAATTAGATAGGAACACATGCGCTGGTAAAGAGGGTTTTCTTTGGCCTTAATTGAGCGACACATGTATAAAGTGTTAAACCGTTGGGTTCTAAATCCTTTAGATTTTACTATGAAAGGGTGACACAGTGACACTTATATAGTACCTACCTATTACTTAATAAATTTAGGTAGGTACATAAACCTACATTAAAAATTAATATGCTAACGATTAAAAAAAAGTATATAAAATCGTGTTTTTATATACTTAGCTTTAACCGCAGCTCTCCTAGATTCAGCTAATAATCTAAGGTATAATACCTAAACAATTAGTAGGTACCTTAATTTCGAGTTTAAAATCACAGATTAGCATGCTTAAAAGTTTACAGACAATGCATTTAAATAGAACTCCTAATGTAAATTAAAGAAATCATTTGTTTAAGTTTAAGTGGCGAGAGCATGTTAATCGCCCAAAGCCCTTTGTCCAACCGTCGGGGAATCGCCCTCCTGGTCATAATTTATTATGGCCTACTTGGAAATCTTTAAACAGACTTCGGACACAGGTCGGCCGAACTAAACATAATTTATCCAGGTGGGGATTCTCTGAAAGTTCGGATCTAAACTGCAAGTGTGGAGCCAATTCTCAAACAATGGCCCACTTGATATCGTGCCCTGCGTGCCCGATCAAATGCACGCAGGAAGATTTAATGAACGCTGCTGACAATGCAGTAGTCGTAGCTAAGTTTTGAGCTGATACAATATGAAAAGATTTGCTGTCGACTCGAAAAGTAGAAGAAGAAGAAGTGGATCTGTTTTTAGGGTTTTGTAAAGTAAAGTCACCTAATTTCGCAGTATTATCACCTAAACTTGAAAGAATATCAAAAATTGTGTACCTATTTGTTATAGCTTTCTAAAAAAAAAACAATTTTATCAGCAGTACCTTCTCGGTATCTTATTTTTGAAATGTACTCACAGTTTCACTAAAAAAGTTTATTAAAAATGTCAAATTATGTAAAAATAAGAAAAAGTCCAAAGTCGCTAATTCCGAGTTAAAAATTCTAATTCCGATGCATTTAGTTCTTATTTCTGAGTGTATAAAATATTCAGAAAAGGAGGTGTGGACTTGTCGTCGCATATAAACACAGTTATTGTAGGTAAATACCTCGAAATTAGATGCCATTTTTAGAACAAAGGGTTCTTAGGGGGAATTAGGTGACTATACCAAAAAAAAAAGTATATTTTTATTGTTAATTTTTCATTTTTGCCACAATTAAATAAATTAATTATGTTACGTTTCTTGATTTCCTTTAGACATAGAATAAATATTAGTAAGCTTAGTAATGATAAAACATTACCTACATTAAAATAATTAATTTATATTAAACTTTGAACTTTCCTGCTTAAAGTACAAACTACATTCCACATTTATCGAATACAAAGTACGAAATTACGCTTGATAAAATAGACGTACAAACTTATCTCTTATATCTCTTGTTTTTTATTTTGTATGTATGATGTACTAGCGACACGCCCTCGCTTCGCTCTGGTATCATAAGTTGAAATTAGTAAAAGTCCTTTCTTCTAATTAAGTGACTGTTTTGAAAATAAAAACATCATCACATCTGTTCCCGCTGTGTGACATTATGCGCTCGAACAAATTCGTACCAAATGAATTAAAATAAGGTTCTGCATGTGCGTTTTTAGTTAAAGAAAATTACATATTAATTCCGTTATTACATACTTTTCGATATATTTTAAGGTAAATATACGTCACACCACAATGTGTGTGGCGGACACCATTCCAAAAGCCAAACTATTGGTATGGTGGCCTCCACTATGGCGGCTTAGTGAGATGCTTTTTCACGCCCCGCTTAAAAGACCCGGGATCATAATTAGATGGGAACACATGCGCCGGCAAAGAGTTCCAGGCTTTAATTGAGCGACAAAAGTATGAAGTGCTGAACCGTTTGGTTCGAGACCCTTTAGATTCCACTGTGAAAGGGTGGCACTTTAGTACCACACGTGTCGTTCTGAATAAAAAGGGAGAGGGTGGGATTAATTCAAAGAGCTCTTCAGAACACTCTCCATGGTAAAGGCGATAGAAGACGGCCTTTGAGGCGATGTCTCTTCGCAGCTGTAAAGGCTCAAGGGTCTTAGTAGCTTCTGATGATACGGACTGCTCGCCGCTGCAACCTATCGAGTGCATCCAGTAAGTACTGTGCGGAGCCATCACAAAGATGAGAGCAGTAACGAACCTGTGTCTTATAAAGAAGACAGAGCTGCTCGGACGGAAGGGCCCCCGTACCCTATTGAAAATGGTCGCCGGGTCCCATCATCCGGTCACCAACTGGCACGACGAACCACTCCGGGATTATGCGCGACCTGGTGGGCAGCCTCCTAGGGTGGTTAGGCCTAGTTGGGCCCCTGTACTATGCCGCGGGCGGCCAGCGGCACCACCGTTTCTACGGGTCTCCCTAGCCGGCGGGCTAATTTTTTTACACTTTGGGTTGGTTTTTGTAAAAATTTCAAAGGATTTTTTTTTTCCTAGTAATGTATATAGCCTATATTTTAATATCTAAGAAATTTTTAAAATCGGCCTTGTAGTTTTTGAGTTTATTTATTGCATACAAAAATATAAAAATACAAAAATACCAAAATTTTCTTCTTTATAATATTAGTATAGATGTGTAAGCCATGGGACTAGTGCTTGTTATTAAAATAGTTTTAATTTAGGTAATTATTTTTTAATTTAGAATAGTGTAGTCTACATAAATTAATATTGGAACAGTATAATTAAGTAAAAAGATTTTTAAATTTTCGTTAATTCTTGCTTTGGTACGAAATGTATGTTGATGCCGACTGAAGTTTCAGTCGGTAGTGGCAGTTGTTTGCCTGCCAAGACAATGAAACTGTAGAGGCGTGAAGTCCAAGATACAAAGACATTTAGGTAACTCAACTATATAGAAGTCAAAATCATTTAGTCGCTGAGTACCTAAAACGCAGTCTGCAATGGCCCAGTGGATTAGGCACTCGCTTCGTAAACACGTGGGTTTGAATCCGGGCAAGTACCAATGTGATTTTTCAAATCATAATTATGTACCTACTTTATAAGTTTATCTTGGACATTTCTGACTGACGGTAAAGGAAAACATGGTGAGCAAACCTGGACTTAAAAGTCTAAAATTGCCAATCTGCCTTGAGCAAGAGTGGTGATTAATGCTCGTGCCTTCTCTATATGAGAAGAGGCCTTTGCCTTGCAATGGGACAGTAAACAGGCTGGTATTATTATTATTATAATCTCTTTGATTAGGTATCATTTCTACAAAATGCAATATCGCAATAATTTGTTCGGTTAACTATTTTATGTTGCTTTTGAAAACTTTGATTCTACTTATCTATTTGACACGAATTACGATCTGACTCTTGAAATGTTTTCTAAAACATGCAAAATAAACAAATACGGGCTAAAAAATATATTTAATCGAATACTGGATAATATATTGGTTGACTTAAGTCTATCTGAAAGTAGCGACACTGTACCTAATATCAGTAACTTACAGTCTTATGTTTCTGAGCCCTATGAACAATCCGAAAAACTAAAGGATTGTAGTGATTTTTTCGTCTACAATAACGTTTGCATACACCAAAACATAGCCAGCTTATTAAGCAAATAGTGATGCCTTGACAATATCTTTGGAAGAACTTCTTGATTAAAAAAAAAAAAAAAAATAAAAAAAAAATAAAAAAAAAATAGAAATTTTATGCATCATGGATTTTCGATTGCATCGAAAATCACGATAACCAGACCTCTTTTGTTTAATTTATCAAAAATAGTTATGATGCATAGAGCATAAATGTTTTGATCTCGTTTTAAAGCAAATATAGTTTAGTTTCTTTCACCATAGTTAAAACTGATGCAGATTGCATGGTGTTTTTACAAAAAACCAATAATGTTGACATATGAGGAAAAATATCTAGATATCTAAAGTTCTCCATTTATTTTAAATTTTTCAATCTGGGCTTGGAGACTATACTTTAAATAATCATATTGTCTATACATTAAGCTATACTACGGTATTTTTAATTTTAATATAGGTCGTGTAACTTCCTTTTGACAAACGTTTTTGTCGGTAGACATACCGAGCAATTTCTAGCGCGAAATTAAACACTTTCATCGTGACGTTTCTGTGCATTGACGGTTCGCGGCGTGGACGTTTGAGTGGATAGAGTACCTAAGGCGGCGAACTTGAACTTATTCTTCAGTAAGTTAGAATCCATATTATAATGAATACATACAAAATCTTTTAAACATCTTTTAATTGCTGGCGATTTCAATATTTATATATTGAAACAAAATAGTGTGACTACAGATTTTGAAAATTTACTGTTAAATTATAATTTGACCTTAGCATTAATACATCCGACTAGATTAATTAGTAACTCTTGTATTGACAATTTTGCTCATAATTTTTCAAAACCATGTAAGACGGAAGTGTTAGAATTTGCCTTGTCAGATCATACCGCTCAACATATGCAAGTCCGCAAAAAAATGTCCATATAAGTTTGGCGAAAACGTAATCGTGATTTTTGTGTAGAAAACATTCAGAAATTTAAGAACTGTTTATGTAAATTTTAATTTTTTGATATGTATAGCGAACCTAATCCAAACATAGCATATATAATTATTTTATAGAACACTTCAAACTTATCTATGATCTTTGTTTCCCTATTAAAGTCTGCAATATACGCGTTAATAGTAAACCGAAATGGATTTCAAATGGTTTAAAAAAGTGTAGTGCTAAGAAAAAACAGCTTTTATGGAATTATAGACTAAAACCTACAACTATAAATAAAAACATACCTACATAGGACATTTTAAAAAAAAAATCAAGAAAATAATGAAACTTACACAGCGCTTACAAAATGACTATAAAATAAAAACATCGGTAAATAAACCTAAAACCACCTGGAATATAATTAACAAATCGAAATCAAATATTCCTCGTGACAGTATTACCAGAATTATAGTAAATAATAATGTGCTTACCGACCCAAATAAAATTGCCGATGCTTTCAATATTTATTTTATTGAAAAATTAAACCTCTATCTGGTTGTGGCAATAAGGTTACTTCTAAAATGACAAGTACAAATAATTCTATTTTTATGAATGCTAGTATTCCAAACGACATACAAAAAATAATATCTGGACTGAAAAATACAAATAGTGTTGGATTTGATGACATTTTGACAAAAATAATTAAAATTGTACATCCATTTATCAGCAATCACTTAAGTTATATTTTAAATTTATGTATAAGTACTGGAGTATTTCCTGATAATCTGAAAATAACAATTATAAAACCACTTTTTAAAAAAGAGAACAGGGAATTAATGGAGGCCAATTGCACTTATACCTGTTATCTCAAAAATATTTGAGAAATATATCCACAAAAAAATATATACATATCTAGATATAAATAAGCTACTATGTCCAGAACAAAAAGGATTTCGACAAAATAAAGACATCAATCTAGCCATATTCGATTTCTATAAGTCAGTTTTTACAGTGTTGACAAAAGGTTTGCGCTATATACTGCGACATGACGCAAGCGTTTGACTACATAGACCATAGTTTATTTATTAAATAAACTAGAGACTTATGGTATACTAGGGAATATATTAAATTTAATAAAATCATATCTCACAGACAGATTTCAAGTGACCAGCATTTCCAAAATTAATAAATCTACTAAATTTGAGGAAACATACATATCTAAAATACGTTCTGTGAAATACGGTGTGCCCCAGGGCAACGTGCTAGGACCACTCTTATTTATTCTTTATGTTAATGATATGCCTAAATGCACGAGTCATCCAATATCCTTGTTTGCTGATGACAGTACTGTGACCATTCAATGTAAAATAAAAGAACAATATGAAAATGATGTTAATAAATGCCTGTTATCAATTATTCGCTGGTTAGATAATAATAACCTGAAAATAAACCTAACTAAAACTCAAATAATGCATTTTAGCCAAAGACCCCAGATAAATCAAATTAAAGTGGGTTATAATAATCAGTACATACGTGAAGTAGACGCTGCAAAATTTTTAGGAATAACAGTTGATAAACAGCTAAACTGGAAACGATCATAAAAGAATTATGTAAAAAAATAAGTAGTTCATCTTATGCTCTCTACAAGCTTTCGTTCATTGTAAATATAGATTCTGTCCTAGTTGCTTACCACAGTCTTACGGCATCCTTATTACGCTATGGTATTATCTTTTGGGGCAACTCAACGAATAGCATAATGGTTTTCAAAGCCCAAAAGCGCTGCATAAGATCAATATTTGGACTGCAGTCAACAGACAGTTGTAAGCCATATTTTACCGAACACAAAATCCTGACACTTCCGTCGCTGTACATATCAGAGGTATCATTATTTGTACACAAGAGTCCTCACTTGTTCGAAAGAATATCAGACGTTGTGCTACGTAACAGGCGCAATAATCATAGATTGTGTGTGTACAGTGCATAAACGACTTTAATGAGCAAAATTACCTCGTGACATGCACCTTCTCAATATTGTAATGTTAAAACGTTATTACAATATTAGTGACTTTTTTAAAAGTAATTATATCTCTGCGACATGAATTACTTCTGACATTTTAACACATGTCTATATTTTTTTTTTGACATTTACATTACTTACATATATACTCATAATTGTCTGTCTTGTTTTTGTTTATGACTAATTAATTTGTTATTTTATTTTACTTTTTGACATTTACTATCTTTTCTAATTCTATTTATTGATTTGATTTGACATTTTTTAATTATTTATTATATAAATTAATTACGTTATTCTATGACTACGAATTACTATATTCATACGCCCAACCGGGCAGATTTTGGTGATACCTATTTGTAATATGTGAACCTGTATGATACCCAAAATGTAATGAATAAATAAATGATTTGATTTGATTTGATTTGAATTTTCTAAGCAGTTTTTTTGTTTGATTGACTTCATATTGTTGGAATAGCGACAAATATAAATTTTGTAGTGAAAGTATACGTAAGAGATGGACTAAGCTAATTTATTTTTATACAACTTTGGTGGCAAACAAACATACCATAACCTCACCTGTTGTAACATTGTTGGCTAAGCATTGTATATCTACAATGCTTGGAAAACACAGCCATCTCTATAGGTTACCACTTACCATCAATCAGGTGAGTCTATAGTACCTATGCTTGTTTACCAAAGAAGAGATGTTTGTTTGACGAAGAATGAAAAAAAAACGCTTTTCCTTTTTTATATATATTAATTAATTATTTTTACGGAACCCTCGTGTTATAACCCTATAACACGGATGGCACGTCAATATAACGACCTTGCTAAGATTAACAGTTGTCTCGATATTTTTGATAACAACTTTGGAAACTTTACTTCAATAGTCGAAAGACATCCTCCATGACTAGGCGGGCTTGGCCGACGCAGCCGCTGGTGTGACAACTTGAGTCACCCAGATTTAATCTAAATGTATGATATGTAGAATACTGGTATTTTGGTAACTGAAGCCGTTTACTTGTTACAATAAATTAGTTAGGTAATTGTTTTACCGTGTATACATAATAATATGTTACAATCCACTTTGAAACTATGTTTTACTATATTTTGTAATTTTACGATTGTAATGTGTCTCGTGTACCTAAATAAAAGAAAAATAAGAAATATTAATTAAAGAGTTATTGGTTTTTCAAGTTATAGTTGAGTGAAGTTATATTTTGATGCTTTAACCAAAATATAAAATGCTGTTCTAAATATTACAGATTGGGATGGCTTTAGGGTTCAAATGGGGATAAAAATTGTATGGATACCTAATCTTTTTTTAGATATTGTAGTGTTAATTTGCAATTGCAAATATTTTAGGTTGGTAAAATGGGGGATTCTATGAATGGGGATAAAGAAGAAATAGCAGAGAAACAATTTATAAAATACTAGCTGCGCCCCACGGCTTCGCCTGCGCGTAAAATATGTTTTGTTGTATCCCTCGGGACTCGGGCAACAGACCGTTTTCATCATTATTTCATATTTATTTCGTACATTATTTGCGTTACCGGTTGCAGTAAACTTAATAATTGTGAGTAAAATCTTTTTAAAAAATGCAACATGAATGATATGAAAAATTAACCATCAATGATTTGAAAATGAATCATGAATCCGATTCATAAAGAATGCATTAATAATGACCAGACGACATTGTGTCAAAATGTTAAATTACATTTTCTGATAGGATTGATGACCACTATTAGTTTGTTTCTAAAAGCATGTTTATTCATTATTCGCAGCAGGGCTGAATGTATACGCCTAAAATGACATTATGGCAGTTTTAGATTCGCTTGAATGTCATTACTGTCGATTTAGTTTTGATCACAGGACATGACTTTTAATATTTTCATGAAATGTAGGAACTCATAACCGATGATCTTGGATGATGAATTCGGTATGATCTTCATAGCCAAAATTGTGAGTCCTGCAGGCACTCTTGACATGTCTCTCGGGTCGGTCAATAAGGGCTAGCCGAGACGAGACCCTGATCGACTCTCAGAGGCACTTAGAACCCCAGTCTCACCATTCACACTCAGCTTGCCACTAGCTGACTTGCGGTTTGTTGGCTTTTCAAGTAGTCTTGTGATACATTTTTTTGTTGATAACACAAAGATGGAAAAGCTACTGTACTCTGTACTCCAAAGGTTGCGTTAGTCTCAGGAAGAGGTAACGACTTCTCCCGAGGGTTTCATTATTATACTCTTTATTATTAGCTACTTTGTTTCTGAAGTGAAATATGAGTAAGTATGTGAACAAATTATTGTATTTGGAACCAATTACAAATACAATCACTATATACGATGCCGCGTCCGTCTTGTTTATAAATATTGTAGTAACAATAAGACGAATGGTATAAACTTTGTGAGAATCATATTCATTCACAACGCCGACTATGCTGCGTGGAATGTCCTTGTTTATTTGCCCCATCCCCCGCCAGACCTCAGTTTTGTAAACTTATATGAGTATCATTTAAATGATCAGTTTCGTCGGCAGTCGGATCAGATCACACATAAGAGGCACAGCTCAAAATGGTGCCGAAAATAACAATACTACAAACGGCTTTAGTTGCTCTCACGTATATATCATGCGAAGTGAGCAGAGATAAGAGAGATCGAAGAAAAGACATGGAAGTTAACGATAAGACACTTTGGAAAAATGAATACGAAGATGAACTAACAGATGCAATGTTAGCAACAAAGAAGAGGGAGAATTATACGCGTGTGGTGCAGTCGAGCTCGATGAGTGACAATGAGGCTGTGCTTGAAAAGTTAATGAACACCATCACCAACAACAATGCAAAACATTTCAAGAAAATTGAAAATATAGATTTCAGACTTAACAGACTGGATATTGAAGTACACGAAAAATCTAACAGTATCATGAAGCAGCTATCGGTTATTTCACAGAAAATCGCTGAAAATGGTTGTTCAACAAATTTGGGTTCAAATATTCATGGTTTGAGGACTGATGTCAATCTTATAAAGACAATGGTAGATAATATGAGAACGTCAAAAGGTATTTCTATTTATTTTTATAAAATGTGATTTAACCTTAATGTGAATTAACTGTGAGCTAACTATAACTTATTGGCCACTATATTAAGTTACACAATAGTGCCCTGCAGCGTGTGTGATATTAAGACGACGACTATTGAGTATTTATTGGTTTCTCCTTTTTCCCTGACACAATCTCAAAACATTAAAGTGTGAATAGTCAGTGCAGGCAAGGAATACTTACTCGTAGTGCATAAAAATATTATTTAGGGCATGACATAGTTTTGTTTGATCAAATGATACCAGCCGTTATACCATACTGGTGATACGGGGAAATCACCTATATGCCATGACACACCCCTGTGGAGTCAGGGGCTATCGCCACAACGCAAGGGTCATCTATCCCACGGGGCATTAAGAAACTCTCTGTGAACCCATCGAGTGTTAGTGATGCGAGTTTCGCTTTGGACACATAACGGAAAATAAAAAAAAATATAGTGTAGTTATTTATATCTACGTATACAATAGTGAGTGGCCATGGATCCCCGAGAGTTTAAGTAGAATAGTGAGTCTCCGTGGAACCCCCAGGGGGTACAGACAGGGGGTTCAAGTGGAACGTACCAGATTGGATGCATTTTGGTGCCCTAAAAGTATGTACATTATAATGTACACATCTACGATTTGACCAATAAACTCGATTAGTTTTATGTTTTTTTTTTTTACTTTTTCACCGTTACCTACTGGAAAAACAACTTGTGTAACGGAAGCATGATTATAAATTATTGTGAAATATATAATTAGCAATCTTCTTCGTCGAATCGTAGAGTGATTTTTAACCGATTTTAAACCATTCAAAGTTTTGATACCTACATCTATAAGTTTCCCACGTGTCTCACTCATCGATTGACATGTGTGACGCTGAGTTTGTGTACTTTTCAATTTGATTGTAAATTTTGTAACAGACAAACAAAACCAATGAATGTTTTCCTTTTACTAAGGTTTAATGATCTAAGTGAAAACGTTCTGACGCACCAAACGATGTGTTATTTAATAGTGGAGTAATTAGAGCTTTTTCCTTAAATACCTTATAAACGGCGGTCCAGTATTATGCAATCATTACAGTGTTCATGAGAAATGCACAAAACCTCATAGAGCACAAGGAAAATCTGACTTTTGCATTGTATAATATAGCGCTTGTAATCGTAAACTAACCACGACTTTACGGTATTTATGATATTTAGATGGCGGTGATTTGTTGGATTCCAACTTGGATGCTCGGCTGAATGTGTTCGAGACCCATTTGAAAACTGTCCAAGACGGCGTGGACTCCATCGTCTCTACTATAGCTGAGGTCAAGAATCGACAATTCTCCAGGACTTATACTGAGTGAGTTGTTAAAAGTAATCATGATTATTCAAATAAGTAAAAACATACAGTAGAGCTTTAATTACTGACTAGCTCTGCTCCCGTCGCCAGTAGCGTGATGTTACAAAACCTATAACCTTTCTCAAGAAGGGTACTGTTTTGCGCAAAAAGAATTATTCAAAGCCGACTGGTAGTTCTAGAGATTAGCGCGTTTAACAAACAAACAAACTCTGCTGCTTTAATAATAGTAGGTATAGATACTGAATAACTAAGACAATAGATTTCTATTGATTTTATTGGTTTCTAATTTTCTTACGCAAAATAATTATACTGTGTTGGAGGTTGTAGAGCTTAATCTGAAGTGAACACTCCAGGAAACAATAAAATTAACGGATAACAATACACTACAGCGTAACTTTAACCTACTTATTTGTGGTCACACTAGGTAAGATGGCTTGACCATAACGCAATGAAAACTAATGGTACAAACACTCATTTAATCTGACTTTAAGTACTCTCTGTGATAATAAATACCTACTTTAGTCATCTTCCGGGGATATCAGAATAAATGACCTTTTTGTCAATACTGATAGACAGCTCACCGCAATAATATATAAAAACCTCAGAAAGTGCCAGACGTAAATTTTTTTTTTTGGCGTGTGTATTAAAACAGTCAACAATCCTACGGAGATTGGTGCTATTTAACCGACCGTCTGTGATAATTGGGCCTTTCTCAGGTACCTCAATTTTCAGTTGACATCCGTGGTACATATTTTTATCGTTTTCGAAATAAGCAATACAAAATATGAAATCTAAAGTTTTTTGGATTATGGTAGTAACAAAGGGATATGAATGGTGCAGAGGTTACGATGTAATTTAATTTTAAAAATATGGTGTCCACCGAAAGTTATATTGTTTTCACCAAAGTCAAATATGTAAAAAAAATAATAAATCAAATCTAAAACCTATCATTTTTACAATGTGCTGACTAACTTTATAATCCTGTCCTATTTATATTTATTTTTACTTTGACGTCTTTAAAAAAAAACTTAAAAATCATCTTTGATATGAACTTTAGATCTGATAATGTAGACAAAAACATTACGCAATCAACTAAGTAATAGAATAATTATATATTTCTTTATCTAAGCCTTGCAGTTAAGTGCGACCGCGCATTATGGCCAGTACGGCCACTAAACGTGACCACTAAGACTGACGTGTGGTGAAGACGCGGGTGCCAGGAAAAAGCCGGCTACTGTGATACTCGATTTATGGCACTACTATACACAATGTATGAAAAAATCTCAAGCATACCATAACATATTCCCACGACGCACGGTCACACGCGCTAGTATGTTCATCATCATCATATCACTCGAAACACGTCTACTGCTGCACATAATTATTACTGCTGCAGTATTGTTTGTTTTATCGAGATTAATCTACGACCTCGTTCACTACAAGTGATTAATCTCGATTGTTCTAACTCTTTGATTTTTCTATAAGCGCAAGGGCTGGCCAACCTATGGATCAGTTTTGAATACAGTGATCTCGAGTACATCGAAGCGATACTGTAGAGCTATCTACGAAGTGTTTAAGTGACGAATAAGTATTCTTTGTATTATAAAAGTACTTAAGATTATTGTTGGAGTTTAATAAAACTTAACTCTATCATCGCGCAATTGGTATTTTTACATCGAGCCTCTTACTGACACGTAACAATATCTTACAGATCTTCGATCTTCTTTGAAATCTGCCATGCCATAACTACTCTTACAATACTGAAACAACGGACGCAATTATATCAATAGAATTACTAATTGCCTCTGCTGCTTACTAACTGCCTAATAAATTGACTTCGGTGTATTCATTTTCATCGAAAACACTGAAATCAATGGCACTGAAATCAAAAAAATAATCAATTATGCAAATACTAGCTGTTGCCAGCGGCTCTGCCCGCGTGAATGTTGGTTATAGCATAATATATTATTTATTTAATGACAAAATTTCATCACCTATTTTATCTGGACGCGGAGAAAACTAGGTGTAACCTGGCTTCTATGGACTATTTTTGTTTATTGAAATTACAGTACATTACAGTTGAACTAAGTAGTACTTAACTATATACCTGTCTGTAAATATATTTTTATTTGTGAACATTTGTATTTGTCTTTAGCCTGAGTGTTTCCTATTTATCTACAAAAATGACCGAGATATGAGGTAACAAACATACAAAAAAAAAAAAAAAACATACGACCCGAATTGATAAACTCCTCCTTTTTGAAGTCGGTTAAAAAAGTATGTAAATGTATTATATTTCAGTTATTTAGTACCCATAACACAAGCTCTGCTTAACTTGACTAGATGACGGTGTGTGATAGTGTCCACATATTATTATTATTTTATCCAACAGCACAAGGATATAAAAAAAAATATTTTCTTCAGAAAGGCACGGTCTAGACGCGCTACCAAAGTCTTAATTTACGCGGTTTTTATTTTTTTAACCATGTTCTGCTTTATCAAAAAAGGATGTTATGGCCTCCCTATTATTTTGGTCTTACCTATTAGGTAGTTACACAAACAAAAAATCTCCAGCACTTCATTTTGATACAAGATCATTTGGATTTAATCTTATCAAAATGAAGTGCTGGACTTCATTTAGATATGATTTGCAGCACGGAGACACTTTTTTGTCCCACTACCCAATTGTACCATACTTCGGCGATGTATCGATAACTTACAAATTTAATGTTTCAGCACTCCACTCACTGGTCGGTCTGATGTGCCAATGGATGCGTTGGCATTAATCACCGAGTTTAGACGAACTCTTCACGAACAGAAAGTGAAAAAATGCGATTGCAGGTTAGTGAATTCAAACCAGGAATAAAAGCAGTATCTAAAATATTAAAAATATCAAATTTATGCTGCGCTGTTTCAATATAGCCTAATTTAATTTTTTATTCAAAATTGATGAAGAGGGAGTTCAGGAAAACCTTCTAGAAGAAATTATTAGAATTTATCAAAAGTGTTTGATCAAAACAGACGTTTACTGTAGGTAATATTAATTAGCCTAGAGACCCTTGTTGTCATATCAAGTCGGTATTTGCTACTAGTAACTTTTGACAGGACAAGCAGAGTAGACCGGTCAGAGCGTTATCCTACCGACTGCCAAGAGATTCAAGTGCAAGGCTTCAATGTGTCAGGTATATACAAGATTAAACCTGAAGACATGGATCCCTTCTACGTGCTTTGCGACCTCACCACTGCTGCAGGAGGCTGGACGGTAACATTCAGGATATAATAATTTTATGTTAGATCACTAGACCACGTAAAATACAACATTTGTAATTCACTTCTGTGTCATTGTAATTTGAGCCAATTATTTAATTTGGCGGGTAACCTATAGTAACCGAAACTTGGGAGACGTCTATGTCCAGTGAACGACTGATAAACAACTGATAAGAAAATGGTGATATTTTAAATGTATTAACGGACTAGACCCTCGTTTACTTCGTAATAACCAAAATAATGTAATATGTAACACAGTTATGTTGAATTTAGTTATTTATCAGGTATTCCAAAACCGCTTTGACGGATCTCAAGATTTCTACAAAGGGTGGCATGATTACGAATACGGTTTTGGTAACCTCGCCGGCGAATTTTGGCTAGGACTGGAAAAGCTGAACTATCTAACAAATCAGAAGTTATATGAACTGAGAATAGAAATAGAGACTCAGCACGGACAAGATGCTTATGCTGGATATTCTGTATTTACGATTGGACCCAAACATGAAGGGTACAGGATCAGTACACTCGGTACTTTCTATGGAACTGCAGGTGTGTAGTAGACAATTATCACAGAAACAATTATTTTAGCTAGACCCAGTTTAACCTAAAAAATCTTATTATTATTAAGTAAGACTCAGTAACACCACAGTATTATTATGCACCTAATAAGACTGTGGTAACACTGAACAGTGCCTCTTGTGTTTACACTGAGAACTAAATGTAATAATGTCATTTTACTTTGTCAGTGTTTATTTAATTACATATTGCGGTGTAGGTACCTGTAACCATAAAGAAATACCTACTTAAACTCATGGCACCCACTGTTGTTGGTTATAGGTGACTCTTTGTCGTATCACGCTGGACAGAAGTTTTCAACGTTTGACGTGGATAATGACGAATGGAAAGACGGTGCTTGCGCCACAGAACATGGAGGCGCGTGGTGGTACAAGGAGTGCGATAAAAGGTAACTTTTAAAGTTTACAATTTATTTAATAGAATACTGTATATTGAAAATTAATCTTCTTTTTTATTTACTTGAGGGACTTATATTTTATAAATGATAATATGTCAGTCCTATTGTACTAAACACATAACTGTGACAGTGTTTTGCCTTTAGGAGCAAACCATTCATAGTTTGAATAGATTTTAAGAAGAACTATAATTTTTTCTTCTCATGTGCTGATCTGAAATCTTCACTAATGGAAATACTACATAAATACTTGCCTTATTATGTCAAGAAGTATCTACTAAATAAACGAATCGAACTAACTAAGCACCCACTATCGGACAACATTTTGAGATAACATGATATTATTTTGCAATTTTATATCTACTACATCAATATGTATTTACAGATTTAATGTCTACGCTGATAAGTAAACGTCAACGCTATAGGTAGGTATGGATAATGGCGAAGTGGTTAGGTCTATAATATTGAATAGACACACCGTATTAAAGCTTTCTTAACCTATCTACTTACCTATGTAAAAAATAAAATTAAGGACTGCTTAACGGGCTGGTCCATCACAAATTCACAAGCAACAAACCTTTTGTTAGTGCCTGTGGTCGTATGGTGTTCATTAAATCATTAAATTTGCATGCAGTGGTGTTATGTACCTATATAAGTTTATTACCTACCTATACAATAAATATCTACTCAAAGTCATAATACCATGTCTTCATAGTTTAAGCATTCGGCACATTGGATACGTTCTGTGGCCTCCGATCATGTCAAATTCAAACTAGGTAAACGCAGCCTACCTACATCATGTATTCAGAACAATATTCACTTTGACATGACTGCAGATCTCTTTTTGGTATTTAGGTAATGTTTAATCAAACCTATCCATAATCTATGATTAGTGTGTCATACCCGGATGCGTATACTTAACGAGCACGAGTTGCTACACTGGTAGCTACCGGTGCTACTATGAGCCACCGAAAAAGACATTGTTACGCAAAAAGAAATCCTAAGCAGCTACTGACTGATGATAGGTAGCACTAAGCTGCCAACTGCACATAATTATAACTAAAAACAGATTACGCGTTTTAAAGACTGAACTACGTATTTGTGTATTATTTAGACACATAGGTACTCGTACCTAGTCATTTATGAGAAGTTATTGTACACTGTAGTATCTACTCTGCGCCTTTAGTCTATCCGTATAATAAATTAGTAAATCATGTACTTAATCAGTTAATTATCATTGCAGTAATCTGAACGGCAAATACACACAGGTCGGCGAGGAGGCCAGAGGACAATCTATGTATTGGATATCGTTTAAAGGGCCAAATTCTCCGCTAAGCAAAACTAAAATGATGATCAGACCACTGCCCGCCAGTAAGCCAGTCGACTATAACGAATCAAACAGGGTAATGTACACCCATATCCAGCAAAATAATATGGTTTATCAATTTTAGTCCAACCTGATGCGCGTTACTAACACAATCAAAATGATTAGACAGAATGTTTCAGAAAGATAAGATAAAACATAATTTCAAAAACACTTTGAACACAATTTTCTTTTCTTAAGTATGTGAAATTTTTATTTAGGTACGTTATATTGGAGATGCTTGAACATGTGTCTTTCAATTATAATGATGATGATGTTGACAGTTTTAGTTCTCCAAAAGTAGTTTTGAATCACGCCACGAAACTGGCTCTTAATTTTAAAGTACACTTCAAAATCGTTTTCTTCTTAAACTTATAAGCTCTGCTCTTGTCGGTGCAATTGATGCATCTCCTCCAACCAGTCCTATCCAGTGGCTTTTCCTTCAGTTCCTAGTACGACATGGCAGCAACATTTCTTTTTATCTGATATAGGTCCGGGATTCTAGGCCTAACTCTTCCTCTTTTTCCTTTTATCTTTTCTTTCAGAATATTACAGATAAGACTGTCATGTCGTAACAGGTGCCCCAACATTTTTCCTCTCCTAATGTCAATTGTCTTTAAAATTCTTCGTTCCTCATCGACAAGTTTGAAAACATCCCCATTTCTAATCAACTCAGTCCAGCTAATCCTTTTCATCCTTCTCAAGCACAACATTTCAAACACATCTAAATAATTCCTTTCTTTCTGAGTCATTGTCCACGTTGCCGATGCGTACAATGCTATGCTCCAAATAAATATTTTTATTAATTTTTATACATTTAAACTACCTACTTATTATTTCACCTTACTGAAACAGGCTGTTTATACAATAATATTATACAGGCATGAATTAACTAGGTAAGTACATATATGTATCTACCTAGTCTACCTACTAGTTAACTTATTTATTAATCAAATGCAAAATTCAATGAATTAACATAAGGGTTGAGCTTAGAATAAGAACTTATTACTTAGTCCTTACTCTAAAGAATTGGGTTTGACCTACTAACTGACGTAAATATGCGCTCACAAATAAAATTTAACGGTTTTGTGTTAGGTAGAAGCATTAGAGCTTATACCGACATCTATGTTTACCTACGTAATAACAGTAAAATAGTGTAAACTTCCAGTCTTAGAAAATTTGGGAACATATCAGTGGCGTAGGTACCTACACTCATTGCTTTTTAGATCTATGCAGATATTACGCGGGTGTGATGATTGATACCTATTTTTATTTATGTCGTACCTAACTATAGGAAAGGCGCCAGTAATGGACACTTTTAGCGCAAATTTGTAGTATTTTATGTATTATTGATGGAATTGCATTCCATCAATAATAGTGATTGTTTCAATACAATACAATGCATATTGAACATTGTAGATCCTGTGATTCTGCTGTATTTAATCTAGGACACTGCGATTGGATTTAATGTTATTAACAAATAAAATCTTAAATTTTTTGCACCAGTGATGGACAGATAAGATGAAAATAAACTGTAATGTTAACACAGTGTGTTTTTTATGTTAATTGTCTGCTGCTATTATTATTAATTTTCGCAACAACAGCCGCGAATAAAAATTTTCAATACCACTACAATACACACAATACACTTGTGCCTCCCGCCAAATTGAATTCAAATAATGAATTTAAAAAAGAGTCAAACATTGATAGCTCTGTCATTGTTTATGGTCAAATATTAATATCTTATAAATACTCATTCCTACTCATATTGTACAGGATATTATGTCCATCACTGGTTCTGTGTCCATTACCTTAGCTTAGATTAATGTTGGTAGATACATTTTGAATTATACCAGCGCGAATTGATATTTTAATCTACTATATTTTTTTATCTATTTAATAGTAAAAGATAAAATGCACTGCTTTGTTATCAATATGCAATGTTTCGTACATTTATAGGTACTATCATCCTTCTTTAGTTTACTTCTTTCAACTAGCACAGCTTGTAACAAGTGGTTTTACAAGCTTTAGAATTAGATGTTTTAGACATGTAGCGCGTTATGTAGCAGACCTTTTGCGGCTTCTAAGCCTGTAAAATATATCCGAGATAGAAAAAATATCTGAGCACAAATCGCACAGTAGACAATGAAGAACTAATTATTTGGTATTTTAATTTCTTTTTTACCGATACGTAGACTTTATAAAAGTATCTACCTACCACCTTTAAATATAAAACCAAATTTTAGGTACTTCATACCACTTTATTTTATTAGGTAGTTAGATATTCATTAACGAAGCTTTGATTATGTATTACAATAGATAAGTAAGTACTTACTTTGTTTATCGGTATAGATACCTTGTAAGTGACATTTAAAGATAATTCAAAGACTTGGGACTAAAATATTTAGCCCAAGAACGAACTGCTAATATTATTTTCAGAAAATTTTAGAAGGTCCGAAACTGAAACCACTCTCGAATAAAATGGACAAAATGAGGCAACGCAGTAACAAACAGTATGGATACAACGAGCCAGCGCCGGCCGGGGCCTACTACTCCACTCTACTTAACTACACGTGAAGATCGTCATCTGCAGCCCGCCTGACGTCTAACACGGTACTACGACACATTGTGAACATCAGCAGCTGGCCCAACGGCTTACATATTCATTTCATTATGACTGATCGATTTTAATGTAACATGAAACCTCTATGTCGGTAGTATTGTAACAGATCTCTAATAATGAAATCTAACTGGTATGTTTGTACGTACGTACTTACTTACTTATTTGTCACAATAATGGAATGCCGATATTCGCACTTTTGTCGTAGTACTAACTGTACAATGAGGGTGTTTAGGCAAATTTTCGCCACCAGTTGGCGCCACTTCAACTTTCACATTGGGCGAATCAGGGATTAACTTTCAAAAAGCGCTTGATAGCTAGACCTGATTAGTTGCTGCTGCCACCTCGTGGGCACCATTTTAGAAAACCTTCTCAGCCATTGTCTTTTGCCAACGTGCCACGTGAATTATCCATTTTGTAAATTAAACGTTATAGTTTCTGTAATGAACACGGTAAAGATTTGTTTATATAGCGCTGTCAAAATGGAAGAACTTTTACAAAAGTGGAGCCAACTGGTGGCGAAAATTTTCCTTAACACCCTCATTGGTTATACTTACTTATTCATTAAAATTTGCAGTGAATTTATTATTTAAGGCAAATTTACACTTGAAAATCAATTGAAATAGGATAACATGAACCAATTCAGTATACTTACCGTGTCATACAAATTTTAAAATTTAATGTGTTGTTTACCCGCATTTTTTTTTTCTGATTGTAGTTGTTCACACATCAACAACTAAATTTAAAATATAGGGAGTATTGTTCGCACGCATCAGTTAAATTTAAATTCTACAGGATTTATTCTCACACCATCAAGTGCAATATTAAATTTATTATGCCTACAATTACCTACATATTTACTCTTTTATCACGCAGTCAGTTGTCACTGCACCGCCAATATACTATTCAAACGCTACCTGCAAAATATTTCGTGGATCACTGAGCAACCGACTGTAGAAAAACAAGAAATTTATGCATAGATACCAAGTAGATACCTACATAAATCCAACTACATATATAATTATTTACCATTTTATTTATTTTGTTGTTTCTATTGATATACGTTTATGGCGCCTTATGCGAAATACACACCTTCAGTCTTAACTGTACCGATCAACTGTTTTTTCTACACACCTAAAGATTTATCTGTACAGTTCGAGTGTTCGTTCTTTGCCTCAGGCGCTTGGACCGAGACAGTCCGGATCACACTGTCTCTGCCCCAAAATTTACTAAATATTAATTACAAACCTAATAGCGTCCCCATTAGGTTTGTAATTAATATTTAGTAAATTTTGGGGCAACGAGGAGAATAGAAGTAGCAAAAGCATCTGAAGGGAAAATTTTACGTTTGACGCACTTTTCATTTTGTGTGTATGCGGTCATTACACAAATTAAGTATTTCTGTGGTAAACAAAGCCCGTCTATTGGTTCACAACTTTCGCACACAGTCAATACTAATTTTAATTAAATAATATGTATTATGTATCTATTTAGAAAAATATGTTATGAGTTAAATAGCACCGAACATAGATTTGAGTAGGTGGTTTACCTTGTTTGAAAAGATTTTCAACAATAATTAATTAGGTACGACCATGTATGAAAATGAAAATATTATTTATTTATTTAGAGGTTAATGCAATTAACACATATGAACGTTAAAAATTACAAAATGTCAGTCAATTATAGGTATGTAGCTCAGAACAAGGACTAAAGGTATGTAGATATAAATAAAATTTTAATTACCTAACATATTTGTTAAAATTAAATAAGTAGTAGATACGAAAAGCTTATGAGTAGGTATTGTATAAGGACAACACCCACTTTTATGTGAGAGTCGTTATCTCTTACCTCTTTAGTATATTTCACGTGAAGTAACAAAAATATACTTAGGTACATATAAAAATATAGGTATTTATAAAAATATGTTTTTGTGTAGATCTATGCTAAGACAATAGACATGTAAGTTATTTCAATAAAATATAATAATTGTAAACCTTTTGAATACTCACATTCCTGTCAAGAGTTCCTGTACTTTTGAGACTGACAAAATAATACGAAAGTTTGGTTGAATGAATTTAATCTGAGTAATTGTTAAAAATCTTTAAAATAGCCATCTTGAAAAAATATTGTACTTACTTATACTTAGTTCTTTGTATGCTACTACTTTCTCGCTTGAATTTGAATTTCAGCAGTCTAACGGGATACTACCCACTTCTTTCCTGGAGAAATGCGTAGCCAAGTGTTCCTATTTTCGTTGGTGACTAAACTATTAAGAGTTTTTGTTGCACTGTATCATCAGCGTGACGGGAAAAGCAACAAGTATAGCTTTCTCTATTTTTACAGGATGGCGGCGAGTAGGTGACACGTACTTACATATAAGTATATAACGGTGGCTGCTTACCAAAATCGAGTGTCGTATTAAGTTAAAATAACAAATAGATTACACGAAAAACAAGGCTGCTATGGAATTCATACTCATGCTTTCAGTTTTCAAGAACTACTCACTTCCTGACAAATTGATAATGTGCCTTTATTAATGTTTGATTACCTACGTTTATTAATAGCCAAAATGAGATCATTGAGTATTCACTAGGTAAACGAGTGTTTAGGTAGGTTTACTGCTTCAGGGAGTGACAATTGAAAAGAAGACGCCACATGTTGCGTACAAAAATGTTGTCTGTTGTCACTTTCAGAAGTAACATATAATCAGCAGAACAGTTAGTAGGCATACGGTCACGATCGCTCAGGATTATTTTCAACTTAAGAGTAACGCTGATAGAATGTCTTTTCTCCAATAATTATGCTCTGTACCTTCCACAACTCTTGTCATAACTGCACTTTGGTTTATGTATTGTATTGAGTAAATATAAATATGTTGTTTTAAATTTTGTAATGATTTATAGAGATTTCTATATAAGTAATTAATGCGTAAATTGCTTTAATGTGTGAAAATACTTCATGTAAGGCATTTGATCTAAAGCTTACTGTAGAATGATTTAACAATTAATCTATCATACGGGGTATACCACGAATTTGGTACTTGTTAGGAAAAAGACGGCAATAAAAGATGAAAAAAACATTAAAATGCACTGATTACAAAAGTAACTCGGAGATAGTCATAGCAAACAGTTTGACTCTACGCACTCCACAGCGCCATCTGTATAAAAACTGTGACATAAATAAAAAAAAAATATTTTCATGTGAAATATAATTTTATTATAATATTTATTTTATTATACTTACTGTAAAAAATATAGTTAGCGTGATATTTCGCAGACAAATTGTAATGTATCCGCCGATTACGTTCTGCCTCGGCATTTTCTTGCCTCGCAGTTGCCGACGGTAATATGCCGAAGGCAAAATTTGTTACCAGCAATGTTTATCTCTTATTGGGATTTTAACTAGTTTGACGACAAATATAATTCGTTTGTAGCAGGGGCAGTGCAGGGGGTCACAGTTCCATTATAACCTAATCTGCCTACTGCACATTATCTGCATAGCGCCGATAACTGCGAGCGTTTACTACTAAGAACCGAGGCAGAATATAAACGACGGCGGATTCATACAATTTGCCTGCGACATACACGAGCTGGTGTAAATGCTTGATAAATACTTATTCATTGTTACCAAGAATAGAGCTTCATTTTGTTACGGAATTGTATATTTATGGCTCGCGCGCATTACTATCAAGGACTCATGCGCAAAACGTCTCTTTCGCAAAATGTCCCCTGGTCCGAAAACGTCTCTTTCGCAGAATGTCTCTTTCGCAGAACGTCTCTTTAGCAGAATGTCTCTTTCGCAAAATGGCTCTTTCGCAGAATGTCTCTTTCGCAAAATGTCGTGCCAGGGACTTAAGAATAAAATTGCGATTTTCAAAACAAAATCATTTATTAAAATTATAGAATAATTATGTAGTCAAAACTTTGGTACCTACTTAAATTTACTTAAGTATTCCAAATAAAAAAAATATCAATAGGTATCAAACATTTTACACACATTCAAAATTTAGGTCAAAAGAATCAATACTGTTAGTAACATATCCACAGATAAGATAATAGTAGCTATTACTAATAGTAACATAAAATGTATTTTAGTAATTTTTAATTATTGTTAAAAAGAAAATTTAAATAGATGTGAGTGTGACATGTCAAATGAAACATATCTTGAAATTAACTTTGGTTAATTATTAAACATTGCGAATAAAAATATATCAATATAATTTTCATAAATAATTACAAAAATATCTCTTCGCACTAAATTAACTTTAGTTATTAATTAGAATTTGCTACATAAGTTATTTTTTTTCGTAAACGATTAAGAAAATAAATCTTTTATTAAAAAAATTTACTTACTTGCTAATTAATTGTTGCAAATCAAAATAAACATAAACAACAGTAAAACCTAAATTTAGCTATTTGAACATTTGTAAAACCGAACTTTAAATTGTACCAATTTATTATTTTTAACTGTATCAAAATATATTTTTTTATTTGGAATACATAAGTAAAATTAAGTACCAAAATTATGACATCATAATTATTCTATAATTTTAATAAATGATTTTGTTTTGAAAATCGCAATTTTATTCTTAAGTCCCTGGCGCGCATTTTGCGAAAGAGACATTCTGCGAAAGGGACATTCTGCGAAAGAGCCATTCTGCGAAAGAGACGTTCTGCGAAAGAGACGTTCTGCGAAAGAGACATTCTGCTAAAGAGACGTTTTGCGTCCAGGGGACATTTTGCGAAAGAGACGTTTTGCGCATGAGCTCTATCAAGTTTGAGCCGCATCGCTTTCAGTGCTCAAAAACATAACCGCGACGCGGCTCCTCCCCTCGATTATTCATTTCTTTAAAATGATAATAGGCGTGAGTCATACCTATTACATATTTACTATCAGACTTAGTTTTAGTTGTTTATGCAATTGTTTAGTATATCTAGAGGTGATGTTTATTATCTTGTTTGGCTATTAGAGTTTTCTATGTAGGTATATTATTATTGTGTTGGAGTGAATAAAATACGCAAAATATCAGTCTCACTTGCTTTTATTTTTCTAAAACCAAGAAATTAGCTTCTGCACCGAATTGAGCAGTATTTTGGACATAAAAAACTGTATAGTAACTTAATTATATTGTACACAGTAGTCACATCAACAATACATTCAAATACAATTACCTTTACATATATGATTAAATTATTTATACAAATAATAATCTCTCGCTATGGAGAGTTTAATAAAGACAATAACTTTACACCGTTTACATTTACCACCATGGCAGTGCTCTAGCCGTCGTATTTCTAATGTACAACCATACTCTAACAACGATCTTACACAAAAGAACACACAGTTGCATACAAACGTATGTAACAATGCAACGAATTTATAAATAGATAAAAATCGAGTGATGAATCAAACACTGAATTATATTGTAATGTTAGTAATGACTACGAAAGTACCGAGAAAGATTGTTGAAGAGGTAAGTAGAGCAAAGCCTATCCAGGATATAACCTTTACGAAATACAAGACTAATCTTCCTTCTTGGCGAATAAAAATCTAAATATGCCTTCACTCGGTCAAAAATTGATCGTGTTCGTGTCAATCTGTCTGTTTCAACAATAATGCCGTATTATAACTACCATCATCATCATCATCAAAGATGAAGGCTGAATGATAATTTAAAATTGCGTTTAATGAATCGGTAGCTGTGTAAGTAAATAAACATTTATGGATTGAGTTTTAAGGTTCATTTTTCTAGAATACAATATGCTTTTGGTTTAAGTTGTAATTTACATTTTTATCTAGCTTCTGACTGTTTATAAACCAAATTTAGAATGAATACACATATTAAAGCTGATAAGCTTACGTAGGTAGATGTACATTATTTTTAAGGGAGTAAGTACTCCGTAACACTACTAGATAATAGGTATGTAGGATAGTCGTAAGGCTAGCCTGCAAGTTCGTACATATATTAACAGCAATAGTTCCACATCAATATTTTATAACTCTTAAATACCATAAACATACAAATACCTGAAAGATCCTGATAACTGGAACCCTGTAGAAATTAATTATCTTTCTCTACCAGCTGAATCAAATAAAACATTAATATTACATTGTATTAGTTGTATTGATTATTGTAGTATCGTTAAATTACCTAACATTTAAAATGCATTAATCTTTTATTATCATTACCACCGCAAGCTTAAGTTGTAAAAATACTATTAAGATATAAATATCAGATAAAATACTTAACCCTTTTATAGATAAATCTGCTCTTATGTCATAGATAGGAGACATATTCAAGATAAATAATTATGTATAATAAATCATGCCTAGAACCAAACTGAATGCTACTTTTCATAAACTGTGACTTTAAAAGTTTTACGTGGTGATAAGTTTATATATCAACTACTATATTTATACAACTAAGATAGCATTCGGCCCACCTGATTGTAAGAAGTTACGATGGCCTGTAGATAAAATGACCTTAACTTCTAAAACATTGTAATAAATGGGCAGAAATTTAACAACACATACTGCCATTCAACTCTGATTATATATCATTAAGTTATGTAATATTATGTATATCACTATTATAGTTCTCATCATCATCAATGCACTATAAAAAGGAGAAATTAAAATATGAGTAAAAATATCTGGCTAGTATGCTATATTAAAATCAACAGAACCTTAGCATATACTGACCATATTTTTGTACGTTCTTATCAAACTGTATAACAAATCAATATGTACAAAGCAGTAATCATATGTTACAATACAACAATCCTATATCAATATTTACATTAAAAACCTTATATATAAACATTATTAAAAACTATCATAATTAATGTTTCAGATATATTACAAACTCATTAATAAAGAAATAAAATTAGTACTAGACTAATCTATATTTGAATATCAAATATTTAGTTATACACAAACACGTTATTGGCGACAAAAGAGGCTCATGTTCTATTCGTACCTCATTCCAAATGATTTTATTTAACGTTATGGATTTTTTTCTAAAAGCAGTTAGGTCCATTTCCAAACACAAATGACATTTAATTTTATTTAATACTGGCTAGGCATAGTCTCTAAATAATATGGTTAGCAATTCGTACCCAATTTGCAAACCAGCTACTATTATATCACTCCAGTGAACGAATAGAGCATAAGCCTGGCCCACTATATACACGCTGCGAACTTGCTTTTGAGCAAAAATAATTTACTCGGTTTAATACTAAAAAAGAAAACGTACTTATTTAAAACGATTAGTTTTTAATAAGTGTTCGATGTATTTTGAATAAAGCTTCGCAGTGTGTATGTACAACGGGCACTAAACAAATTAATGAAACGCGAAACAATGTTACAACTAATTAGCACCACCTAACGTTAATGCGTTGTATTATACGGTTAAGCAACACGACAAAATAATATTAGCAAAATCCATCTTTACAATTGCACAAATATAATTATATTTGCATTTAAGTTCCCGTTTAAATTATAATAATAAATTATAATTATTTTATTAGATACATTTATATTAAATTATTTAACGTTTCACATAATATACCTGTTATATTCATAAAATATACAGCGCAGTTTAAGAACACTGTTAGAGAAAAACGTAGTTTAAAGTTCAGTAGGTATTGTGACTTTAGTGTCTAAACGATTGAAATAAATTAAAACAGGAGTTATTTCTCAGGTATTGTGACTTCAGTGTCTAAACGATTGAAATAAATTAAAACAGGAGTTATTTCTCATGTTTATACACTATGTATTTCAACTTGTGTGTTTCTATACAAATTTGTAATAGCCACAATATGTCGATGATTAACAGTAGCGCCACAAAACATTTACGACAAATTAATAAAATATAATTAATAATTAAAATTTATTAGGAAAAGTATGTTTAATTAAGTATTAAAATATGTAAAATAATTCCATTTTATTATTTATATTTCCATTTAATTTTACGCAGTGAATTTGTACTGCAACATCTAAAAAGCATACGATTAGGAGTGATTTGAAGAGATCGTACTTTCAGTATGCACAAAGCGGCAACGTAAGAATGATTAAACAATACTGGTAGTACAATATAGATAGAGAGGAACAGAAACATTCAGTACGCTTTGCTAAGCAATAGGCAATTTTATGCGTAAAGTATTAAGGTTTGGATTTCTACAAACTGCATATCTGTATAAAAATCTCAATACATTTAATGATTGTTTAACAACAATTCGATAGTGGTTATCGTCAAATGTGATCCGTTCGAGTACTTATTGTAACTTCACTGAATTAATGCATCATTTCGATAAATTGTCACGAGTATAAAATTAACGCTAAAGAAATATGAAACAAAGAGAGACAGGTTATTTATTAAGTACGTGGTTATAAAGTAAGACTTAATGCTAAGTAGGCGGAACTATCGACATTTGTCCTGATGCACTACTACAATACACGGTTATATGTAATGTAGTCATGCATGTATGCGGCGTTAAATTAAAGAGAGCCAACTAATTAATATCAACAATAAAATAAAAACCGTTTACACGATGCAAGTATGTTTCGCAGTAACGTACGCGAATATAAAATGAGGGTACTGAACAACCACATCGCAGCTTCAGTGAAAAATACGCACATGATAAAATTCGTCTAGTTTGGAAATGTTTCTTCTGTTGGTTACCACAAAGTTCAAAATTGTCAAATTGCATACTCATACACACTTCACCTCTGAAGTTGCGTTGAGAGCCTAAACCACTTTGTTATTCGTATCACGTTACTAACTTACAGAAATTTAAGTTCGTCTTACAAAGCTTGCATCGGGTAAAATATTATAAACATTATGAACATTTCTCCCTTGTCTTGAAGATTTTATTTGGGAACCAATTTATTCAATTTTATTTAGTGCTTTTCACGGACAGAATTTATATTGTTTGTAACTTCTTAGAAATCGTTGATAGAGTGCTTTAAAAAAACCCCTACATTTAGAAGGTATGCCGCCGAGTCATTAGTGAACTAATGATTTCGAAAATTTTATTATAAAATAGTACAAAATCAATCGGCCATCAACATGTCTAATCTTACAGGAGAAGTGTCCATGATACTTAAGTGCCATAATACTAGATTTAGAGATCTACTGACTGAATGTACTTTAACTTTTATGAGCCGAAATATGAATCAACAAAATTTATAGCTACAGAGAAACATTAAACATTGAAAAATTGAAGACAATTGCATACTAGTGGTATCTCAGAATAAAGGAAGAACTATCGCATAACAAGCGACTAGGCACTAAACGGACAATGCTATCGAATTACACTGGAAGAAATCATGTTGGAATATCACACTCTCATGTATGAAATGTAGTTGCATTTATGTTCATGAGAATGGTATATATAACACGTGGTCTCTCCTTAAAATTGAAATTATTTAATGCTAACATGAACCTAAAATATAAACAGCGTATATTAATATAAGCTAACCATGCCAACGCTTAAATATTTCTTATTCTCCATACTGAAAGTTGAGCACGGTTTCGTATTGTGCTCTTTTGTGATGTGTGGTATACCTAAAAAGAAACGAATTGATTTAATACTTATTTTTCTTGACTATAGTAACAGATGTACAAGCGGCTCATCTAATAGTAGGTAATATAATATATAACGTAGTTGCTTGCAGATAATTTGATCATGAATTATAGCTATCATACAGTAAAAATTATAGATTACCCCTTATAAATACAGTATTAACTTTTCTTCAAGGAAAAGACAGGGATACGCGAAATTGGCAATTTTTGGGTCAAGCGATCGATGCACTGAAATGCATATCAACAACTACACACAACGCCATCTAGACCCTAAGTAAGCATTTAATATGAGTTGTGCGTGTCTGTTGCCCTGTAAGTATTTACTTGGGGGTTATCTGCAGTAAAAAAAGTATGGCTGTTACGAACCTTAGTCATGATCATGCGAGCTTTGTTCGCTCTCGGGCCGCAAAGAATCAATGCAGGCTACAATCTTGAGTGCTGGTCCCAACTTCATGCTTAACGCCATCACAAGATGTTCAGGACGGATAAGCAGTAATGCTTCCCCATCTACTTCTTGCATGAGGAATTCGTCAGCATATCCAGCACAACCGGGTATGTTACGGATGAAGTCACATACTTCTGACACCTATAAACACGTAATTATATTGTACGACGTTTAATTTTTCGTACGCATTTAAATTAATTATGTACTTCCTATTTACTCTGAACATTATTGAATTACGATGAAGGAAAACATTGTAAAAAGGGCTTATAAAAAATCTCAAATCTCTAATCTGCATTGAGCAAGCGTAGCAATCAGTGCTTCATTCTCATGCCTTCTCTATGTGAGAAAGGGCCTCTGCCTGCAGTGGGATAATAACGACTAGTATGTTGATGATACATATTATTATAATGGGAACAGTGTATAATGTATGTACATTTAGATAATGTGTATGTTATTGGGTATTACACTACGCTGTCTCTAAACGTATGCTGGACGTGGCCGCGGTTGGTAAAATCGCTGTGGCGTGACTGAGAATATATTCAGCACATGCGTACATTATGCCACAAAATATCCACTTTATAATTTAATTGTGGTTTTATCTTCCAACTATCAATTTTATTATTGTCTAAGAGAGAAAGAGAGAAACAAAAGAATCACTGAATTGGCCACGAAAAAATGTACACAGCGTTGACATTTTAGTGATTATGGAATAGGCTAGAAAGACGACACACTCGATATGTTAAGATTTAAAGAACTATTCCGTCTCTTGATGGTGATGTGCGTTGTGAATATTCCAGTGAGTATCCATAGATTGTAATTCCATTTACTATACAATCAAATATAAATTTAGACCAATACAAAATCATTTCTTTTGCTCGCATAACTGGAAAAAAAGGGGTTAAGATTCTGTTACTTACACTCCATTTATTAGCATTTGGTATCTTGACTGGTGGTTCTGCATTATCAGGTGTATCGGCACTCGCGGCGGCCTCTGACTTCGAAGCACTCTGCGACTCGCTATCGTTCGAAGTAACGCGAGAAACGCTCGAACCATTGTCTAATAACTGCTTCTTGCCTATAGAAGAATAGAAGGAATAAAATAGGTGTATTTTATATTAAAATATTTACTTAAATATTAATGTGTGAATTGTGTGTGGTAAAAAGGTAATATAAAAATATTCGATTGTGTCAAAATGTGTGTGTTGCGAGTATGTCAATGGTTTGCAGGTAATACGATTTATTATTTTTCTTTTAACTTTTTGGAAAATGACATTATTAAAAGGATCCGTACGTAGTAATAGCCTGTTATTGTTACACAGCAGTGCAAAGGTCTCATCTCGTAACAGGGATCGTAACTGACTGAGAAAATATTGTACCTGAATTTATTAAATGTATTTAAGTGATTATCATGAGTAATAGTCAAAGTAACGACATTTGTATTGAAGAACTATAAATAATGGTGGTCGCTTAGTATCTTTTGTAACTAAATTACCAATCAGGTGTCAACTCAAATGGTCAGTTTGGAAAGGGTATTTGTAGCCTTGTGCATTCGACTGTATAGTGCCAATTACGTTTACGATCAGAACCAAAACAATTAATTTTCTCTCATAAAAATTTACAAGTACCGTGGTTATATCATATCATTATCACTAAATTGGGAAATAGAGACTGGTACCTGATGTAGGATTAGTTTCAGAGCCTGTATTACAGGTCCCTCCTGCAGCAGTGAATAACGAAAATAGGAAATATTATTTACAAGAATGTTAAAATACAACAGTTAATAATAGGCAATAAAAACACCATAGTATTATTTGGGTGTGTCAATGTTTGATAGGATGTGTGTGCGTGTGTGCGTGTGCGTGTGCGTGTGTGTGTGTGTGTATGATCATTATTTTGTAATGTCTGGAAGCGGACTGGGAGTAACGTAAAATTTGAGCAAGAATACAAAGTAATCATTTCATAATAAACTCGCGACTGGAAGAAATTTTGCTATACGTTCAAACACTTAAGAAATTTACAATACGATACATATAGCTTGACGATTGGCAGTACTTACGTGGTGGTTCATCAGCCGACGGTAATTTGTTCTCTTTATCTTGTTCTTTGTCGGTGCCCCACTCTCTAAGTGGTCGATTCACCTGAGAATAGCACTTCTTATATACAACCAAAATATACTAGTTACTTTAACAGACGCGATGGCGGTGCGGGCGTGGTGGCGATCACTTGTCGTCTACAATTGTTCATTGCGACCGCAGACGAATACCTCAATTACAATATAACACTGTCGTCCTACAACTGATCGCCACCGCGCCTGCCCCCGCACACCACGTCTGTTAAGCGGCCGCTTAACATTAACTAAAGTAGAATTGGGGGTTGGCAAGACCCCCAATTGTACAATACTGCAGGCCCAGCATGGGCTAATTTGACAAGACAAAACGAGAAAGTACGTCGCTATTAAACATCAAGAAACATTTCTACTCGTCCAACAGCGACGTTATATTTCTCAAATATTTGAGTGGGGTTAACAAGAATAGTATCCTTGTCATATAAGCCAGTGCTAGGCCTGCTTTTATGTTGGTAAATTGAATAGTCAACTTACAGCGAACGGTTCCCCTGCCTCCTGTATAACATAACCTTCTATGACGTGCGTCAAAATGTTTGGCTTCACCATCGCTTTCGGCAAACCTTTATCTGAAAAAACAACTTACATTATTTATCTCTTGTACTTATATCAACCGGGTGAAATTTAAATCAGTATCAACATTTATGCTATCAAAATTTATGCAAATCTATTCATGCAATTTTACTATGGGATTATGTATTTGATTGCTAGAGGCAATTATAGTCAGCAGTTTGGCTGCAAGTGGTAGCCGATATTGCACGTAAATAAACAAATCTACTGCCAGTGCAGCGTGTTTCTTAATTAAATAATCCCACTGTCTTATGAATACCGTGCATAAATACCTTCACAGGGTAAAATATTGAACATGATTTGAATTTCACCTTAGATAAAGTAAACGTTTAGTTATACACAACAACCTGAACCCTTACTCACTATGTACTCTAACTAAATATCACGCAACTGACAAAAATAAAATAAAAGTAAAATCTCAACCTAACATTTTGTCTGTAATATAATACTTGATTTTATATTTCTAGTCTTACTATGTATGTAAGTATATCAAAGTATTATTTCACGTATTCCAAATGAATTCGCAAGTGTTTTATAAATAAAATAAAATCTACCATGCACTTTTATACAAAGTAAACTTTAGAATAGTCAAAATTACGTGATATTTAAATGCAATTATAAATTATTTTAACTTGAATTATTGCAGTGTAAGTGATTTGTACCCTACGTAAATATTCTGTTAAATTTGAGGTATATTAGAAATTGTAATAAAAATGTATAATGCTGATCAGCCCTGAACTAGCGTGCTTTCTTAGAACGCAAAGAGACCTTTGCCCTGGAGTAGAATAGTAACAGGTGGTATAATCGAAACAAAATTTTAAAAGGCAGTATTTTCTTGAAATTGAACATTTAATTAAATCGGTGCAATTTAAAGGCAATATTTTATATGCAAAGAACATCAATTTATATTCATCAATGAAATATTTATTACATCAAATGAATTATTTCACTGCAAATAAACAAATTGTTTAACAATACTATTACTAGAAAAACTCAAAAATATACATCAATATTACATTTAATTTTTCCTCAAATACGCGACCAAATTTTTTTTGTTGTACAAAAATAAAATATTATTATATCATTATAACGTATCAGAGCAAGTAAGGGTCCTGACTATTATAAAGTGTCAAACCTCGTTTTCCGCTTCTCTTTCGCCTCTCTGTTGCTTGCAAAAATTAGAATAAAAATGCAGAAATACTACACTATGATACATGCGATGCGATATGAGGGCAGCACGGTCATTGAACAAACAAAATGTTGCTATAATATTATCATGGACTTGGTGATAATTTAATGTTTTTGTTTTTTAATTACCTACTTACTATTATCCTATTCTTAAAAATATTTATACTAATTATAACCAATATGTCGCACATTGAAAACCAAGAATTACCTAAATAACTATATTATATACTTATATACTTACCTAAATAAATATATATTTGTACAATTACCTATCGTATTTGATAAAATTAATAAAAACCGATTTTATTAAAATCGAATACATAGAAAATCGATTGTTCCGTTTAAACCTTTGAAATACTCGACATACCGGACGACCAAACTGTTGAGTAACTACTAGCAGTAGCCAATAACCTGTGCAGCCTAATATTACTTCTTCTTCTCGGGTGGTTAGTGGTCAACCTATAAAGTAAGGATTTGTTTAGGTCGCCCATAATTTATTATAGGGGCATCCGACATGACTGAACAACTGTTATCAATATGGTAACAGCCGGTATGGCTTTTGACTTGCCCCACGAAGCACGAGACGCTAACAACTAATACCACGATGCGTCACCCATCCATGAGCCAGCCGCAATTTTAGTTGCTTAACTCGCTGATCGTTTACTCGCCTCGCTAATATCGCTTATTTACATTTAATAGCACTAAGTGCTATTAAAGTATTGGTTAATGTAAAAAAAAATTCAAAAAGACCCTCGGTAGGTTTAAGTGGAATGCTCCAATATTGCGCATCTATTAAGTACAAACATATCAACACAAGAGCTTGATCATTAGGCTTTGAAGCAGTGCTGGAGTAATGAGAATATCATGGTGGATGCCAAAGGCAAGGCTTGAATTAACTTCTATCATAAGTTCTACTAGAACTAGATAGCGATTTTTAGCTGTAATAAGATTATTATAATTACTTGGAATAGCTAACAAACAGCTTAAGACTGCTATCCTAACATCCGGAGATAATTTACATCGAATATTGCCTATTGTCAAATATAATTTTCATTTTCATAGTGCGATATTTGATACGTAATCAAAAATATAAATTTAAAAGTTCTGATTTAGTTGCCTAGTTAAGAGTAAATTAGGCCGGCCACTAGCTTGTTCCATAATTTGATATCGATAATTAAGAGTTTTCGATATTATTTTATAGCTATGGTGAATATAAAACATACCATGTGTGGTCGGTTGGCTGATATGACGCGACGTGCATTGTGAACTCTTGAATAAAGCTGTAGTACTTCCTGAAGAAACTGGTGCAGTGATGGCGGCTGTTATTGTTGATGACGACGACGTTGACGATGCCACTGTTGTTACCACCTAACGAAATTATTAGTTGATATAAGAAAACTAGTTGAACTAACCTTTTACAAAAATAATTAACACCAATGATGCACTAATAGATGCCGCATACAGAGCAAACGCACAACTCATACATCAATTATAAGCATATGAACTCACTACGGACACTACAATGAGAGTGTTTAGAAAAAATTTCGCCACTTTGGTAAAAGTTTTTACATTTTGACAGCGCTATCAAAACAAAACAAATAAAAAAAAAATATATTTTCAGTGTACATTTCGGCAATTTTAATGTTTAATTTACAAAATGGATAATTCACGAAAGTTAAAACCTAACGAAAGTGAAAAATATTTCCTTAAACACCCTCATTGGGGCGTATGCATTTAAATGCTTGACCTTGAAATAGCCAATCACAGCAGCTTTTAAGTTCCGCGCACCACGCTTCTGCCCCTTATTGTTGTGAGCTTGAGTCAACAAATAAATGTGACTGCGGTATCTATATAGGTACATACGTCATTCAAAAATAGCTTCACGTCTTTTATCCCCAAAAAGGTAGGCAGAGGTGTTTAATCTCGACGTTGCGTTATCTATTAGAAGGTAATTCTGTGGTAATTAGCTAAATTTCGTATTATAAGATAGAAAAAATAAAAATACGTACTTGTGGAGCTAATGGCGTGGTTTGTTGGGCACTGCTGGGTATTGGCGCTGTATGGGTAGAGGTTGCCACAGACGTCGTTGAAACTGGTTCTGTGCCCTGATCAACCTTCGTAGGAGTTGGTTTTGCAGGCTCCATAGGTGACACGGACCCTAAATACAAGACATGTGATGAAGTATTACGCAGCTTATGAAAGGTTACGGTAGTAGATCCTGGCTGGTTTCAGCATGAATAAGCCGGATCAACCGGGCAAGTATTACCCTCTCATAGAAGATCGACGTAAGAGTAGTAGTATGCTTAATACTGCGTTTCGATTGGTGAGTGTGAGCGCCGAAAGCTTAATTTTCGCCCTTTCCTATTCCCTCACCTCCATCATTCCGATCACTTATTCCATTCTCAGCCGCAATAGTGAAGGCCATCATACCAACAGTTTGAAAGACGATGACTTTTGGAATGGTGGCCACCACTTCTGGATTTCACTGACTGCTTACCAACAGGCAGGGTGAAGTTATTTTGGTAGGCTAAATATAAAAAGGCGTAAGTAAAATATACATATAAGATGCTTTTTATTGTCTTTGTAAAAAAAGTTTACATGATTTCAACGTACCAACATATTAAATAGATTCCAATGATATTAGGTGAGGCACATACCGATAGTAGAAGTACTAGTAGATACAGAAGCGTCGGCTGTGGCGGTAGTTGTGACGCTATACGACGTTTTATTGGAAGTTTCTGTACTTTCCGACTGTGATAACTGTTGAGTGACCTGCTGGAGTACCGGTGCTTGCTGAAACGCGAATGGATATATGTATTTTAAGATGTGTGGTTCATAAACAATAATAACCCAACAACTATACAACGCTATCTAGACCTAAAGTAAGCTTATGTTATAAGCGTGTGATAATGGGTTCTACAATGCGGATAAATGGTTTAAGAAAATCAGAAGTATTTAATAAGAACAACATACCGATGTTATTTGTGTTTTCTCCTCATCGGCTTTGACGTGGGCTACAATAGTAGGTGGTTGTAGCGGTAATACGGACCCCTGTACTGGAGCAGCTATCAACCCCACTGTCCCCTGCGCTTGCAGAGTCAGTTGGGGCGAATTAAGCCCGTTCGCCGACACCTGTACCATTAGATAGCTATAATACTATAAGGATAAATAACACTATAAGCTAACAACAACGCTTTGTAAAATTTTTAGTAAATTTATTAAATACTTAATTTAAGTAAATTGTATAAAAAAGAGTTTTGATCTTATATTAATAGAAATTGTATTTAAAAGATGGCTGCATTAGGAACTATCTATATATTAAGGGCGATTTTACTAACATAAAATTTTACCAGACACATAATACAGATTTAAAAATATGTTCTTAAGTTACACAAATTTCGAAGTCATCGTCTTTGAAGCGGCATGAGGAAAAGGTATGTCAACTACCACTACGCCACGCATACAGTCATAAATTATAAATATAAATGCAAGTCCATTTTAAAATTAAATATCAGTACCTAGTACTTTAATAACAATACCGAGTGATAATAAAATTTAAATATGACATACAGCCAATGGCCGCTCAGAATTACAATAGGCTTCGTGTGCGAACAAACAATATTATTTATTCGAGTTATGTTTTAACAAGTAATTGAATATCAGTGACAATTAGTAGCACTTTCTAGTTACGTATGCTCCACTTAACATTAATTAGACTATGCTTACGTCAGATTTATGTCAAAAGGCGACCCAATTGCATTTTTTTACTAAGCTGTTGCGTTATATAAAACCTGTAACGATAGTTGTAAATAAACAAAATTGTACTTCTATTAACATTCTGTAGAAGGAAAATAACTCATTTTACAGCGCAATGTTGTCAGATCATAGTGGAATAGACAGTGATCTTTGGAAAAAAAACAATATTTTTATTAAAATATTAATCATTACCTTACATAAAATAACGTAAATCTTATTACATGCAAGAAATTTATGATTGTTTTATTTTGGCTAAAAATCGTATGTTTTAGGATAACAAACATGTCATGCGGTTATTCACTTACACAAAAGCACTCGTAATTAAATGTTTTCATACTAATAATTTCAACAAGAATACCTAAGTTTTAGGACATACACATACCATTGGATACTCACATTCCACACAAAACCTAGTTTTAATTCAAACCAACAAACATTACACTGGAAAAAGTCAAAGAGTGTAAGTATTAGTATCAGAACGAACTGAAATTCTATACATTTTGTGTTTTTTTAACAATATTTTCAAACATGACATCCTCTTGGTTAATACTTATCATTATGCTATAAACCTCGTAAAAAGAAATTCCTGTTATTTTATATTATTCCCGAATGTTATTCAGGTAAAGGCCGTTTAATCGAAAAGAAAAAGTAAAAGAGAGAGTCGGAAAATGCCTAATTAACGAACGGTGCTTTTCAGCAACTTTACTAATCCTCCAGTGTTACACAGGGTCTTTTTCAGTGTAATAATTAAAAGCCACAAATATCACACATATTCAATCAGTTCAACTAATGCCATGCATAAGTCACACATGCGTCAGTTAAAAGCAAGTAATACAGGAAACCTATTCTTTACGACGAATTACTGAATATCTAAAATTTTCTAAATTGAAAACAACTGTGGTTAGATATGATCATGTTTTTTTTTTAAATTAAACTAATTAGTAATTAGCGATATGTTTTTTACGATATTATTACAAATCGTTAAAATTTACGCTTTTCTCTACTAAAATACGCAAATATAATACTTATAAACGGCTAAAATGCTCTAATTGATAGTGACAACTGTATTAAAATTGGTTGCGTGGTTTAAAAGAAGTTAGCGAAGAAACAGTTTTTTAGACTTAAACCTATTATTAGTAAATAGATTATTTAAATAACGAAAACGTTAGCAAGTGTTTACGTTACGAGTATAACCTTTGATTACCTTTTCATCCCACCTTCTACCCAGCTCCAGACACTGTACGTACTATAAAAATAGTAAAGGTGATATATAATATAATTATAACTATTTATATTAATTTCAATGCATACATATCGCAATTTCAAAAAAAGCTTAATAATTCTTAAGTCAAAGTCATATAATATAATCTCTTGTTATTTTTATGACAGGTGCAGCATTTATAACATCACATGTAACCACAGTTATTTGTAATTCGAAGAACTGATACATGCTAACTACCTTCCAATTTTATTACCTAAATCATACTTATATCCAAAATAGATCTTTAACTAAAGACAAAGGGCTATCATAGAGATGATAAATAAGTTTTAAATAGAAATATAATATAATAGATATATCGGTGAGGTCAGTGGACTACCTCATGGTGTAATAGCGCCGGCGAGAGTTGCACGAGGGGCGACGACAGCAACGAAGCCCCATCGAGCGCGAGCCCCTGTTGTTGTGTGTGTTACCAATACTCAAACTGTCATCTTTTACTCATACAGGGTTAAATTTTAACAAGACAGCTTTATTGTTAAAAAAAGATTCTAAAAAAATAATCTGAATTTGAATGTTGCAGTATACGTATACTTCTGACCAAATCCAATTTCATACTATGTAAACAAACAGTCTTTTCAATATTTTTCTATCAACAATTCTATAGCCGATGACACATAGAATTATACACATTTTGTTCACTCCATACTTCATTTTGCAACTATTTTTACTTATGATTATTTAATCAACTAGAAAATATATTAAAATTACGATTTGCATTTTGCGGTCGAATAAAGACGTTAAATTAATTATCCATTTTTATTTTTCTATACTCTATAATGTCTTTAAAAACTAATGTTGTAATTAATTACAAAAATTAGTTTAACCAATATCATAAGTAGGTACATAATATTTGTCTGAATTTACTTTACTATTGTGATAATAAAACATAACATACATACAAATTCTATTTAGTCAATATTTTACTTTTTTTTATCTGGCAGGAAAAGTTTCAAAAGTATTGCAGTATTCCATTTCAGTCCGTGGTCAAATCGCTATATTTAGAGGTCAACGCTTAATTTAAATTACATAAATTATATTTATTAGATCGCATCGTTTGTCATAATATTTGAATGTTTTTAAATCAACGGTAACAATAAAATACAATACTATATTTAACATAAATACAAATATTTAGAGCAATAACAAAATAGAATTAATCAATTACGCAAATCGAGTATTAGTAAACGTAATATTATTTAGAAATGTAAGAAAAACGAACGCAATTTTCTTTTCTTTCTTTTTTCACATAATTGTGTATTGATGTAATTAATTTTATATTTATCATACTTGTCCCCATCACTAGTAAATTCATGAAACTATGGACAATGGCAATATGACTGACAAATGGATTGTTTAAATTGCATGAAATTTAAGTTGGAAAGAAGTATATACGTACACACGGTTACGTATACTTTAACAAGGTGTACAATAAAATTTAACTCTGTATAAGTGCACAATAACAAAGATATCCTCATTAAAATAAGCCTATCCTTTTTCTAATTAAATAACGTTTAAAATATAAGTCATCATTTATCTCTGATATTATTTCAATTAGTGAGTATTCCTCCTATTGATATGTCATGACAAGTTAAATTTATACATACTAGTTACTATATTTAATTCGCAAAAATATTTTACATATTAATAGATATTGTTTTGCAATTTGATCTTTATTTATGGATGGGAACGACAAGAATGGTTTAAAGCTTACAGGACGCATGCATTCCTTTAGATCATCAGTTAGTGGGCTATCATATCCTAAGGTCACTATTATGTCAAAGCATTCTACATCAGGTCGTTTAATGCCTTCACACGCCACTAATCTTACATCAGACCAAATTCATTTCTTTTCACTCGAGCATTCATATCAAACATTACATTACAGCAGTGTCAAGACGACTGAGGTGACTTTGTACAAATTTTAATTACACCTTTGTAAAATTTTGAAATAATTTTCTCTGAGGGCCAAACGCGCTTGTAATTCAATACATACTTGAATTAAAGTCGCATAATAACACTTATTTTAATAGTTAAAAACCTGCTTTCGTCAATGAAAATTATTGTGAGATATTCCAAGACAAGATTTTTTAAGTTTTTTTTCTAAAGTCCTCGAATCGTATGAACACTACTCGCATGATACATTTTTATAATCGTACCGTCTGCAGAGACGCGGAGTGGTTTAGGGCCTGTTGCATGGCCACCGATGTTTGGACGAGCCCACTGCCAACAAGCGTCTGTAAAATTAAGTATAATAATATGGGTAATGAAAAAGCGTTTTAACTTAATTTAATTACATTATGCTAAAAATTCTGGTGTTGCAAGTTTTCATAGGCCACGGCAACTGCTTACCATCAGGCGGGTTATATGCTTGTCATGCTAGTTAGTAGTATAAAAATGTTTGATGTATTGCAGACGTGGCAAAAGCCCATTTGACGATAGCGGTAGTCGTCAGATTCCAGATGTAAGCAGATCATTATGCGCCGAGTCTATAACTAGATAGTGTTATTATAATTTTATCTTTTGTAAAGTGAAAGTACCTCCCAATAGGGATTGCTTTAATTAAATCGATAATTTGGCAAAGAAGAATAACTTTAAAGGTGATTATAGACTAGATCATTTACTAGTAATGGAATATCGAAAATTTTGCTGTTTATCGAATCATACTTTATACATCACAGTTAATGTTTTGAAGAAAATGCTTGGCAATGCTTTAGTAAATTTACATTTGTCTGTATTGAGGTCGCTCTAAATGCTCGCGAAAATACTCCAGTTTATACTCACTATAAAAGTAGTTGTTATACAAACCTGTGGCTGTTGTTGTAGTGCATTTTGAACTTGTGCAAGCGAGGCGTTCTGAGCAGACTGTGACGCGTTGAGTTGACTGACCAAAGTGCCGGGTTGTGCCATACCCGTTAACTGAAATTAGAGGAAGGTAATATAGTATCTTATAAATAAATTTTACTATAAATAAAAATCCTTTTTAGTTACTAAAATAATAATAGCAGCCTGTTTACTGTCCCACTACAGGGCCAAGGCTTCTTCTCATATAGAGAAGGCATGAGCACTAATCGCCACGCTTGCTAAAGACGGATTGGCAATTTCAGACTTTTATGTCCAGGTAGTCAACCGATGATTTCCTTCACCGTCAGTCAGAAATGTCCAAGATAAACTTAGAAAGTACATATGATTTGAAAAATCACATTGGTACTTGCCCGGATTCGAACCCACTATCTCGTGTTTACTAAGCGGATGTCTTATCCAC